>JAVIAB010000125.1:52003330-52603330 GCA_032433765.1 Megaustenia siamemsis | reverse complement strand
ACACAATATCATAACCTTGCTTGCGCACCTCTTTTACTTCACGTAAGTACTTGCTTCTCATGACTACTATATGTGGCTTCTCACAGATGATGTTTCGTCCATTGGAATACTTTCTGAATGTAAAGCCTGCAGCTCTCACATTCATCCATAATGTAGACTTTGATATTTCAATACTGTTGTTCTTTTTCAGCGAAATTTTTAATTTTCTTATTGTAACAGTTTCATTCATACCCAACATTTTGCGAATTTCACGTCTACACCTCTGAATGAACGGAAATGGAACACACAATTTCTCAAGTGTCTAATTGTGTCAAAAAAACCACGGCGAAAGCGTGCAAATACGTCAATTTTACCGTGTATGGATTTTTACTCGCTATTTTTAACTTAAAATACTGTAAACATTAAGTTTTGACTACATCAATGGGTCGTTATAAATTTATATAAATAAAAAAAGCAACAATAATAACGAAATGTTTTTTTTTAATGAAATTAATTCCCTGTTGGGTTCTAATCATTATAACTTTACATGCAAATTTTGAACAACTTACAACAAGTGGTTAAAAAGCTATCGATTTTAAAAGTTGGGCACGAGTTATGAAACAAGCTATAGTGACCATAATTTTTACAGACCTTCGGCACATGCTTTTTGGGTAATGTGGTCGGTATTACGCCCGTACCGGCGTATTTATTTTCGAAAAAAAATATCTGGTCCCATTTAAGGCTGGGTGAACCCGGAAGCCGTCGATCAGGATCGTACCCGACATCCTGTCCTTTGTAGTCCATTTTACTAACCACTGAGCTAACGCATCTACCAACGAATCCATAGATGCTCCGATTTTCCCTTTGAAATATCGAGAATCTCCGAGGAGAGCCCTGACCAACGTGCACGAACTCCGTAGCACGGCCTGAGATCCACGATGTGGATAGGCTTTTGCTGGCAATCTTGCTCGACCATTTTGACCCACTCTTTTTGATTTCTACTGCCAAGTAAATTTGATTTTTAACACGCACGAGTGCACACAGAACCTCTTTATTTTGCCTTTATTCGAGAGGGCTACCCATCGTATCTCACTACCAAGAGAGGGCTAGACATCGGATCTCACCACCAAGAGAGGACTAGACATGAGATCTCACCACATAGAGAGGACTAGACGTCGGATCTCACCACCTAGAGAGGACTAGCCATGAGATCTCACCACTTAGAGAGTGCTAGACATCGGATCTCACCACCAAGAGAGGGCTAGGCATGAGATCTCACCACATAGAGTGGACTAGACATCGGATCTTACCACCAAGAGAGGGCTAGACATGAGATCTCACCACCTAGAGAGGGCTAGACATGAGATCTCACCACATAGAGTGGACTAGACATCGGATCTCACCACCAAGAGAGGACTAGACATCGGATCTCACCACATAGAGTGGACTAGACATCGGATCTCACCACCAAGAGAGGGCTAGACATGAGATCTCACCACCTAGAAAAGGCTAGAACTCGGATCTTACCACCAAGAGAGGGCTAGACATCGGATCTCACTACCAAGAGAGGGCTGGACATGAGATCTCACCACTTAGAGAGGACTAGACATCGGATCTCACCACCAAGAGAGGGCTAGACATGAGATCTCACCACCTAGAAAAGGCTAGAACTCGGATCTTACCACCAAGAGAGGGCTGGACATGAGATCTCACCACTTAGAGAGGACTAGACATCGGATCTCACCACCAAGAGAGGGCTAGACATGAGATCTCACCACCTAGAAAAGGCTAGAACTCGGATCTTACCACCAAGAGAGGGCTAGACATCGGATCTCACTACCAAGAGAGAGCTAGACATGAGAACTCACTACCTAGAGAGGGATAGACATCGGATCTCACCACCAAGAGAGGACTAGACATCGGATCTCACCACTAAGAGAGGGCTAGACATGGGATCTCACCACCAAGAGAAGACTAGACATCGGATCTCACCACCAAGAGAAGACTAGACATCGGATCTCACCACCAAGAGAGGGCTAGACATGAGATCTCACCACCTAGAAAAGGCTAGAACTCGGATCTTACCACCAAGAGAGGGCTGGACATGAGATCTCACCACTTAGAGAGGACTAGACATCGGATCTCACCACCAAGAGAGGGCTAGACATGAGATCTCACCACCTAGAAAAGGCTAGAACTCGGATCTTACCACCAAGAGAGGGCTAGACATGGGATCTCACTACCAAGAGAGAGCTAGACATGAGAACTCACTACCTAGAGAGGGCTAGACATCGGATCTCACCACCAAGAGAGGACTAGACATCGGATCTCACCACTAAGAGAGGGCTAGACATGAGATCTCACCACCAAGAGAGGACTAGACATCGGATCTCACCACCAAGAGAGGGCTAGACATCGGATCTCACCACCAAGAGAGGGCTAGACATCGGATCTCACCACCAAGAGAGGACTAGACATCGGATCTCACCACCAAGAGAGGACTAGACATCGGATCTCACCACCAAGAGAGGACTAGACATCGGATCTCACCACCAAGAGAGGGCTAGACATCGGATCTCACCACCAAGAGAGGGCTAGACATGAGATCTCACCACCTAGAAAAGGCTAGAACTCGGATCTTACCACCAAGAGAGGGCTAGACATGGGATCTCACCACCTAGAAAAGGCTAGAACTCGGATCTTACCACCAAGAGAGGGCTAGACATGGGATCTCACTACCAAGAGAGGGTTAGATATCAGATCTCGCCATCTAGAGAGAACTAGACATCGGGTCTCGCCACCCAGAGACCAGGAGATGGTATACGCCACGAAGAAACCATTTATTTGTTTCTCTTTATTTAAAAAAAAATCCCAATGGTGTAATTGATCCCGTGACCTTACTGTCTAATGACAAACATCTTAGCTAAACCACCTCCCCCACTTTTCCCCCCGCCCCTGTGAAGATATACAATAATCTAAATAAAAATGACATGCTTCGGGTTAAGGTAAAACTTAACAAACGGTCTTCCGTGAGGAACCAAGTACAAACGTTGTGGTTAGTGACCACATTTTTCCAAGACTGTGTTACATATTTTGAGTGATGTGATCGGTATCACACCAGGCCGCCTTTATTTCCCAGTGGATGAACCGGCGAGACAAAACATCCGCCACTTACAAGAATCTCTCTCTCTCTCTCTCTCTCTCTCTCTCTGCGATCAGAACTCAGTCAGAGTAGGATTCAGATCAGTGTTGGCCCACATGAAGTCAGCTGTCAGGTTAAGTGTGTTGATCGCCCCCACTGACAGAACGTCACATTTAGAGTCCGCCAGATCCACTGTGACTGAACACCCGTTAATACGTTGCACTGTGTTCTGCGCCAGTGGCCCAGTCATCCGATTTCAGCCAGCATTTTTCAGGTTTGCTTTCCTTAGCCTTTGATTGTCCCCAATCTTTCTGCAAGGCGGCAGATTGTCTTTTCTGTAGGGGTTTCTGCCCTTAGATGGTCTGCCCTCCCAGGTTTACGAGCACCATCTGCCCGAGTCACTAGAGGTGACTAACACAGACATGCACACACAAAGATATGAGATGTGAATAACACAGACATGTACACAGCGATACGAAACATGACTAACACCGACACACATCAAGATATATGACACATGACTAACATAGGCATACACATAAAGATATGAGATATGACTGACTTAGACATGCACACCCAAAGATATGACACATACCTAACATAGACATACACACAAAGATATAAGATATGACTAACATAGGCATGCACACACAAAGACATGAGATGTGACTTACATAGCCATGCACACACAAAAATATGAGATGTTCCAAACACAGACATGCATGCACAAAGATATGAGACATGACCAACATAAACATGCACACAATGATATGATATATCCCTAAACCAGATACGCACACACTAAGATATGACACATGACCAACACAGACAGACACTAAGTTATGAGATATTACTAAACTCAGACGCACACAAAGATAAGAGACATGATCAACACGGACACACCAAGACATGAGACATGACCATCATGGCACACACCTAGACATGAGCCATGGCCAGCACACACACACACACATAAGCCAAGACTTGAGCACAGAAACACACCAAGATATGAGCCATGACTAGCACAGAAAAACATTAAGATATGAGCCATGTCTTCACGGAAAAGCACCAAGAAACGAGCCAAGTCCAGCACATAAACACATTGAGGTATCCATATGCTTGGGTTAGTCTGCAGACTCTTCTTAACGTGTGAATCATCGACATACGAGACGATGAATCGAACCTGAGCTCTTCTGATTAGGAAGAGAGCACATTAACCACTCAACCACCAAGGATCCAGCGTATTACTACCGACATATTCAATTAACAAAACAAACAGATTGTGAAACTACATCCAACAAACAGAACAGAAGATAAGCATCAACATAAGTCGTGGTGCTTGATTTAAGAAAATCCCCAGGTGTCTAAATAGAAAAATAAGAACTTAAGGCAGGATATTAGCAGGAGAGGGACGCTGAGTAAAACCAAATGGGAGCAGGAAAATATATTAACAAAATGATCAACAAAACTAAGGTAGCTGTTGTCAGTCTCTACAAATTTGAAACTGGAAGATTCGTACAGGGAAACGTAAAAACGAAAACTAAGAACTATGTACATATGAGAGCGTCAGTGACGTTCTGACTTAGCAGCGTGGGTTTGAGACATGGATTCGATGGCGGATTGCCGTTCTTCAGTCGAATCACTTGAAAAAGAATGCGTGCCAAGTACAATGAGTTTGGAATGTAAATAGAAGCGAGGTAGAACATTGACCCCCTAACCTTTCAATCATGTGATTTAGTATGGATCAAAAATGAAAGACGGTTGGCTTACCACGGCAACAGCCGGGGTTCGTACCCTGGCGAGGACACCTGGGTTTTACTAATTCCCTAAAAATTAGTAGGAGCCGCGATAGCTCAGTGGTTAGTGAACTGGACTACTACGGACAAGGGGTAGGGTTCGATCCCAACCGACGGCTCCGGGTTCACCCAGCCTTAAATGGGTACCGGATTTTTTATGGGAAAGTAAAAGCAGCACGGGCGTAATACCGACCACATTACCCCAAAAATCATGTGCTGAAGGTCTGTAAAATATAGGGTCACTAACACCATATTTCCCTATACGCCACTTGGCGTGACGGGGGGTACTTTACTTTACTTTACTTTTAAAAATGAAAGAAGTACGGGAAGTTTAATACTTCCATCACCAATCTTCCTCTTCTTCTTCTTTCCTTCCTCATTTGATTTTTAGCGTCGAGGGGAGATATAATTTGTGGTTTTTGCTCTTCTGTTGTCCTCTGTTGCTGTTATGATTCCTATTGTTTCTTATATTCCGTCGGCCCTTGGGTCTGGTGTTCTCGTAACGTTTATTGAAGGCTCGTTGTGTTGTGTTTTGATATTTTTTCCTTGTCACGTGGCCAAACCATTTTTATCTGCTGCTTCTTTATATATTCTATGGCCGGGGTTATTTCTATTTTTTTTCCCAGTTCTTCATTTCTGAACTTATTTCTCAGGCTGCTTCCTGTCATTCGTCTAACACATTTAATCTTAATGGAGGTTATTCTTTTTTTTTTTTTTTTTATTGTTCTTGCATTTAGCGTCCAGGACTGGCATTGGTAGCATAACGTTGGGATGAAGATTGTATTTTAGAGCAACCATTTTGCCTCTAGAGTTATTACCTTGTTTGATAATAGTGGTGATAGCTGTCCTATGCTTTGACAAGTTTTGTTGCATCCTGAGTCTCTATTTTCTGTTTGTGTATTGTCGCTAGACTTTCTAGGTATTTAAATTCCCTCCCAAATGTATTAAAATATATAGCGCACACCATTTACCTTACTGTTGGCGCTTTTTTAATTTTAATTTTTATTGATTTGAATGCTGAATAACACAAGTAAAATAAAGGATCCCTTTCTGCCTTGGCATGGTAACAAAATGGTGTTAGTAACCACATTTTACCGTGCATTTTTCTTATTGTTATTTGGTTATATTGCCAATTGCATTAATTCACGTAATTTTGGTCTCATATCTATTTATATTCAGTCGCAGCTATTGTGGTCTCTCATCGAGTATGTTCATGTTATCTTTCATCTAAAGGTGAAGTACGAGACCTGAAGCGGCATCTTAGCACGATTAACTTAACGCGAGTTTTCATCCTTATGTACTCGGCCGCCTATCCAGAATTGTTCGGAGACTTCTGGATAATGTCCTTTCAAGCATCGAAACTCACGATTCGAGGAGGCATTCCTCACCTTCCCAGGGTACAACCCTGGTACTAATTTCTGCCAACGGTTGGGTTGACCGGGGTGATTTTTTTTTTCAACCACGAGTAAAATTCACACTGCTTCCTGTGGGAATAAAACACGGGTTGTCCGAACGTCGGTTGACCAGTCGGGTGGTTGAATCGAACACGGGTTGTCCGAACGTCGGTTGACCAGTCGGGTGGTTGAATCGAACACGGGTTGTCCGAACGTCGGTTGACCAGTCGGGTGGTTGAATCGAACACGGGTTGTCCGAACGTCGGTTGACCAGTCGGGTGGTTGAATCGAACACGTGTTGTCGTAACGTCGGTTGTCCAGTCGGGTGGTTGAATCGAACACGGGTTGTCCGAACGTCGGTTGACCAGTCGGGTGGTTTTCCTAACTAGGCTACCGAGGCCGCTTTATCTTTCAACTGTTGATGATTCAGTGACAGCAGAGTTGCTTTGCTGTAATCAGCGACGTCTAAGTCATCAAGTTACTATGTGAGTAATGTTATATTTCCTTGTGTTTCTAATATTCCATCAATCTATCTTTTTCGTGGTCGACCCTTGGATCTGGTGTTCCCGCGAAGTTAATTGAAGGCTCATTGTGTTGAGTTTTGATCTTTTGTTATCACATGACCATAACATTTTGTCTGTTGTTTCTTAATGTTTGCAATAGTGGAATTTACTCCTAGCTTTTTTCTAAGTTCTTCATTTCTGAACTTTTGTCTGAGGTTATTTCCTGTCACGAGTCTAACACATTTCATTTCGATAGTGGTTATTTTCTTTATTTTAAATTTAAGTCTGGCATTGGTAGGACAACGTTGGGATAAAGATTGTGATGTATAACACCCATACTATCTCGATCGCGTTATTTCCTTGTTGGACTTTGATGTGATGGCATTTGTTCAATCATATTTTATTTCTTTTACGTTCGCCAGCTATCACCTCTAGCAAAATCCATAGAGACTAGGAACTGAATTTGTGTTACGTGTTAATCCGTTTTTCCCTGGCAGCCGTGTGCACTGGAGTCCCTCACCGCAAAGGCAGATAACTCCGACTTCAGAGGTACTCATTTTTTTTCCCCCGTCGATGAGTAATTTACTTTTCAAAGCCGGGCCTCGCTGTTTGAGACCAGGTGTGGTTGCCGCAGAGAGAAATCACAATTAAAAATCCCAACTGGTGCAGCCGAGATCTGAACTCACAACCTCTCTGACTCGAGACCGGCGTCTTGCCTCGAAACCAACCAGTCCCTTGTTCGATGATTTGACAAACTTTGTTGTATCTTGACTCTATTTCTACTGCGTGTGATGTCTCGTTTCTCACTACTTCCTAAGTATGTAAATTCCCCCACTCGTATTAATTGTCTGCCATCTATCGTTATGTAGATGTTCTCTTTCTCATTTGCGATGTTCTTGACTTCTGTTATGTTCATATAGATTTGTATATTTGTATTGAGTGCTTGTGCTGTTAAACCTATTCAGGTGATCTTGTATTTTCCCATGTAATATAAATAATTTCATGAACAACTTGGGAATGACAAAATCGTTGGTTGAGAATGAGAGGGTTTGCATTGTTCAGATTGTGGATGAAGTGAGGTGGATACAAGGTTGAAGGGTTGTATGAACACAAAAGAAAGTTGAATATTCAACATCAAAAGGTGAGAAAATATACATTTTGACAAAACTCTTAATCATATCAACCTGAAACAACAATAAGATCAGTTAGTCTGGCATTAATTTGTTGATTCATTAAACATTTTTGTTGAAATTATATGATTCTCCCTCTCCACTTTATTTCTTCTCTGAAGATATTTTTTGTTTGGGTGACAATACAAGCTTCAAACTGAAAGCGTATTTTTTAGCAAGTAAAGATAATAATGGGTGTTGTCTGACTTGTTAGGCAAGGGAGGTAAGAGATAGATGAATGATGGGAGTTGTCTTATGTGAGGAAAGACAGCGATGTTTTGAGCATGAGTTCAGGGAGAGCTTGTAAGAAAGGAGGACCTTGAGGTATCACGTGGATAAAACCTATGTAGTTGGAAAGAAGACAAACTTTTACAAGCGGGTTTTCCACTGACGACTGAATAGGTGAACAGAGATTCTTGACGGCGACTGTGGAGATGAAAAGGAAAGAACTGTCAAATGTATATGTAACCATTAGGTTTGGAAGACGAGATCACGGCAATGGAAAGGTTCGTATTGAGAGAGGTAGAGATGTAGTGAACAATGTTGTTAGGATTTATGTCAGCTTAGTGAGAAATGAAAAGGGAGCTCATAAAAAACATAAGAGAGAAATAATCAATTTAACGGGGACATCATGAGAAGAGGAAAGTTGGAATACTTAGTTACAACTAGCAAAATAAAAGGAAAGCCCAATCGCGGACGACAAAGAGAGAAGATACCGGATAGCTTGGTGTCATGGAAAACAGTCAACAACAGAACTGTTACGAAGCAGAAAATAGTGGAAGAATTTGATCGCTTACGCCACCCAGTGTGACACAAGAGGATGATGTTACTCTGAGTTTGTCATGCAATGATCTACACTGGATCAGATTCGCTATCCACAGCTTTACTCATTACTCCTTTACTCAGGTAATGACGCATTTTAGAGAGATAATGTATTATTGTTGACGTCTTTGAGAAAAGTAATGTATTATTGTTGACGTCTTTCAGACAGCTAATGTATTATTGTTCATGTCCGTCTTTCAGACAGGTAATGCATTATTGTTGACGTCTTTCAGAACGGTAATGTATTATTGTTCACGTCTTTCAGAAAGGTAATGTATTATTGTTCACGTCTTTCAGAAAGGTAATGTATTATTGTTCACGTCTTTCAGAAAGGTAATGTATTATTGTTGACGTTTTTCAGAAAGGTAATGTATTATTGTTGACGTCTTTCAGACTGATAGTGTATTATTGCTGACGTCTTTCATAAAGGTAATGTATTATTGTTTACGTCTTTCAGAAAGGTAATGTATTATTGTTGACGTCTTTCAGAAAAGTAATGTATTATTGTTGACGTCTTTCAGAAAAGTAATGTATTTTTGTTGACGTTTTTCAGAAAGGTAATGTATTATTGTTGACGTTTTTCAGAAAGATATTGTATTATTTTTGACGTCTTTCAGAAAGGTAATGTATTCTTGTTCACGTCTTTCAGAAAGGTAATGTATTAATGCTGACGTCTTTCAGAAAGGTAATGTATTAATGCTGACGTCTTTCAGAAAGGTAATGTATTATTGTTGACGTCTTTCAGACAGTTATTGTATTATTGTTAACGTCTTTCAGAAAGGTAATGTATTATTGTGACGTCTTACAGACAGGTAGTGTATTATTGTTGACGTCTTTCAGAAAGGTAATGTATTATTGTTGACGTCTTTCAGAAATGTAATGTATTATTGTTCACGTCTTTCAGAAAGGTAATGCATTATTGTTGACGTCTTTTAGACAGGTAATGTATTATTGTTGACGTCTTTCAGAAAGGTAATGTATTATTGTTCACGTCTTTCAGAAAGGTAATGTATTATCGTTCACGTCTTTCAGAAAGGTAATGTATTATTGTTGACGTTTTTCAGAAAGGTAATGTATTATTGTTGACGTCTTTCAGACTGATAGTGTATTATTGCTGACGTCTTTCATAAAGGTAATGTATTATTGTTGACGTCTTTCAGAAAGGTAATGTATTATTGTTGACGTCTTTCAGAAAGGTAATATATTATTGTTGACGTCTTTCAGAAAAGTAATGTATTATTGTTGACGTCTTTCAGAAAGATAATGTATTATTGTTGACGTTCTTCAGAAAGGTAATGTATTATTGTTGACGTCTTTCAGACTGATAGTGTATTATTGCTGACGTCTTTCAGAAAAGTAATGTATTATTGTTGACGTCTTTCAGAAAGGTAATGTATTATTGTTCACGTCTTTAATAAAGGTAATGTATTATTGTTGTTCACGTCTTTCAGAAAGGTAATGTATTATTGTTGACGTCTTTCAGACTGGTAATGTATTTTTGTTGACGTTTTTCATAAAGGTAATGTATTATTGTTGACGTTTTTCAGAAAGATATTGTATTATTTTTGACGTCTTTCTGACAGGTAATGTATTATTCTTGACGTCTTTCAGAAAGGTAATGTATTATTGTGACGTCTTACAGACAGGTAGTGTATTATTGTTGACGTCTTTCAGAAAGGTAATGTATTATTGTTGACGTCTTTCAGAAATGTAATGTATTATTGTTCACGTCTTTCAGAAAGGTAATGTATTATTGTTCACGTCTTTCAGACAGGTAATGTATTATTGTTGACGTCTTTCAGAAAGGTAATGTATTATTGTTGACGTCTTTCAGACAGGTAATGTATTATTGTTCAGGTCTTTCAGACAGGGAATGTATTATTGTTGACGTCTTTCAGACAGGTAATGTATTATTGTTCACGTCTTTCAGACATGTAATGTATTATTGTTGACGTCTTTCAGAAAGGTAATGTATTATTGTTCACGTCTTTCAGAAAGGTAATGTATTATCGTTCACGTCTTTCAGAAAGGTAATGTATTATTGTTGACTTTTTTCAGAAAGGTAATGTATTATTGTTGACGTCTTTCAGACTGATAGTGTATTATTGCTGACGTCTTTCATAAAGGTAATGTATTATTGTTGACGTCTTTCAGACTGATAGTGTATTATTGCTGACGTCTTTCAGAAAAGTAATGTATTATTGTTGACGTCTTTCAGAAAGATAATGTATTATTGTTCACGTCTTTCAGACTGGTAATGTATTTTTGTTGACGTTTTTCATAAAGGTAATGTATTATTGTTGACGTTTTTCAGAAAGATATTGTATTATTTTTGACGTCTTTCAGACAGGTAATGTATTATTCTTGACGTCTTTCAGAAAGGTAATGTATTATTGTTGACGACTTTCAGAAAGGTAATGTATTCTTGTTCACGTCTTTCAGAAAGGTAATGTATTAATGCTGATGTCTTTCAGAAAGGTAATGTATTATTGTTGACGTCTTTCAGACAGTTAATGTATTATTGTTGACGTCTTTCAGAAAGGTAATGTATTATTGTGACGTCTTACAGACAGGTAGTGTATTATTGTTGACGTCTTTCAGAAAGGTAATGTATTATTGTTGACGTCTTTCAGAAATGTAATGTATTATTGTTCACGTCTTTCAGAAAGGTAATGTATTATTGTTCACGTCTTTCAGACAGGTAATGTATTATTGTTGACGTCTTTCAGACAGGGAATGTATTATTGTTGACGTCTTTCAGACTGATAGTGTATTATTGCTGACGTCTTTCATAAAGGTAATGTATTATTGTTGACGTCTTTCAGAAAGGTAATGTATTATTGTTGACGTCTTTCAGAAAGGTAATATATTATTGTTGACGTCTTTCAGAAAAGTAATGTATTATTGTTGACGTCTTTCAGAAAGATAATGTATTATTGTTGACGTTCTTCAGAAAGGTAATGTATTATTGTTGACGTCTTTCAGACTGATAGTGTATTATTGCTGACGTCTTTCAGAAAAGTAATGTATTATTGTTGACGTCTTTCAGAAAGGTAATGTATTATTGTTCACGTCTTTAATAAAGGTAATGTATTATTGTTGTTCACGTCTTTCAGAAAGGTAATGTATTATTGTTGACGTCTTTCAGACTGGTAATGTATTTTTGTTGACGTTTTTCATAAAGGTAATGTATTATTGTTGACGTTTTTCAGAAAGATATTGTATTATTTTTGACGTCTTTCAGACAGGTAATGTATTATTCTTGACGTCTTTCAGAAAGGTAATGTATTATTGTGACGTCTTACAGACAGGTAGTGTATTATTGTTGACGTCTTTCAGAAAGGTAATGTATTATTGTTGACGTCTTTCAGAAATGTAATGTATTATTGTTCACGTCTTTCAGAAAGGTAATGCATTATTGTTGACGTCTTTCAGACAGGTAATGTATTATTGTTGACGTCTTTCAGACAGGGAATGTATTATTGTTGACGTCTTTCAGACAGGTAATGTATTATTGTTCACGTCTTTCAGACAGGGAATGTATTATTGTTGACGTCTTTCAGACAGGTAATGTATTATTGTTCACGTCTTTCAGACATGTAATGTATTATTGTTGACGTCTTTCAGAAAGGTAATGTATTATTGTTCACGTCTTTCAGAAAGGTAATGTATTATCGTTCACGTCTTTCAGAAAGGTAATGTATTATTGTTGACTTTTTCAGAAAGGTAATGTATTATTGTTGACGTCTTTCAGACTGATAGTGTATTATTGCTGACGTCTTTCATAAAGGTAATGTATTATTGTTGACGTCTTTCAGACTGATAGTGTATTATTGCTGACGTCTTTCAGAAAAGTAATGTATTATTGTTGACGTCTTTCAGAAAGATAATGTATTATTGTTCACGTCTTTCAGACTGGTAATGTATTTTTGTTGACGTTTTTCATAAAGGTAATGTATTATTGTTGACGTTTTTCAGAAAGATATTGTATTATTTTTGACGTCTTTCAGACAGGTAATGTATTATTCTTGACGTCTTTCAGAAAGGTAATGTATTATTGTTGACGACTTTCAGAAAGGTAATGTATTCTTGTTCACGTCTTTCAGAAAGGTAATGTATTAATGCTGATGTCTTTCAGAAAGGTAATGTATTATTGTTGACGTCTTTCAGACAGTTAATGTATTATTGTTGACGTCTTTCAGAAAGGTAATGTATTATTGTGACGTCTTACAGACAGGTAGTGTATTATTGTTGACGTCTTTCAGAAAGGTAATGTATTATTGTTGACGTCTTTCAGAAATGTAATGTATTATTGTTCACGTCTTTCAGAAAGGTAATGTATTATTGTTCACGTCTTTCAGACAGGTAATGTATTATTGTTGACGTCTTTCAGACAGGGAATGTATTATTGTTGACGTCTTTCAAACAGGTAATGTATTATTGTTGACGTCTTTCAGACATGTAATGTATTATTGTTGACGTCTTTCAGAAACGTAATGTATTATTGTTGACGTCTTTCAGAAAGGTAATGTATTATTCGTGACGTCTTTCAGAAAGGTAATGCATTATTGTTGACGTCTTTCAGAAAGGTAATGTATTATTGTTGACGTTTTTCAGAAATGTAATGTATTATTGTTGACGTCTTTCAGAAAGGTAATGTATTATTGTTGACGTCTTTCAGAAAGGTAATGCATTATTGTTGACGTCTTTCAGAAAGGTAATATATTATTGTTCACGTCTTTCAGAAAGGTAATATATTATTGTTCACGTTTTCAGAAAGGTAATGTATTATTGTTGACTTCTTTCAGACAGGTAATGTATTATTGTTGATGTCTTTCTGAAAGGTAATGTATTATTGTTGACGTCTTTCAGAAAGGTAATGTATTATTGTTCACGTCTTTCAGAAAGGTATTGCATTATTGTTGACGTCTTTCAGAAAGGTAATGTATTATTATTGACGTCTTTCAGACAGTTATTGTATTATTTTTTGCGGCTTTACAAATAATGCAATCGCTTAAACTAGTTCAGTTATTCGCTTTCTGTGTTTTGTTCTAGAAGACGGGAGTGAAGAAGCACTGTGAAACTATTCTTTTTCGATTGAAACCGTTTGAAACTCTCACGAGTGCACTTGACGAGGACATGCTAGGACACCAGGAAGATCGATCTCTTCTACGACATTGATGACACTCTTTGAGAAATGCTGGGACGGGAGGTTGAGCATACAAGGGATTTGGTTATTTGATTATGGAAGGCCCCAGTATCACTGCAAACGAATTAAAATCCATAATTGCTCAACCGCCTCTGTCAGCGTAATCATCCGAATTAATATCTCATCTCACAAACAAAGAAAGGTAGCTGTAGTCCCCATCGTAGCAGTCTCAGCACACGCCAAAAGACATAAGGCGAAACTGCACAGAAAGTGAACACAGCCATCTGTTCTCCATCATACGATATCATCATTCATCGTAAACAATTGGAATATCGAAACATGATCAAAACGGATGAGACACACAGCAGCTCACGGTGTGCACAGAACACTTAACTCAGTAGCTCCTGCAACAAGCCGGACTTGGAATATGAGGAAACTGCAACAAGGAACACTTTTCATGCATAGCCTTCAATTGTTCCCGCCGCCTATCCACCATATACCGAAAGTTCATGTCCTCCTGAAAATGATGATCGTCATATTTTTTTAAAAATGCATAGCGCTTGATGATATTAGGCCATCGTTGTTGACTCCAATTCCGAACATATAAACACACAGTTAGTCGTCAGATTATCCCCGTCGCACATCAAACAACAGACCGTAAGATTAGCGTACGGCCGGTCTAGAGATCTACGATTAGCCGTTACGATGATGTAGCATACAACAATACAAGGGAATCCTTGTGCAACAAAACATCATGGATATAATAGAATACAAAGTAGTACTTGACTTCTCTAGCCACGCAAGCACATATATTCTTAATCATTTACCTCATGATCATGTGCCATACCGGTTGGCGTAGGCGATCATGTCCTTCCACAATCTTCTCTCTACAGTGCATCGTTTCAGTTCTGTTGTTGACTGTTTTCCATGCCATGACACCAAGCTATCCAGTATTTTCTCTCTTTGTCGTCCGCGATCTCTCTTTCCTTTTATTTTGCTAGTTGTAACCAAGTATTCCAACTTTCCTCTTCTCATGATGTGCCCGAAAAATGTTGATTGTTTCTTTCTGAAATCATTTACCTACATAACGCAATATTTTTAGATCTTTCAGGTAAGTAAATCTCTAATCTTGAAGCCTCTACTTTGAAACTTCCCAAACCGAATCCTGATACAAAAATGGCATCAAACACCCTAACTATTATTTCTTGTAATGTCCGTTCCTGCTCGACTCGACAGTACCTAAAAATAGCTTTTAATATGTTTTGACACTGCGACTCCCGACTTCATTATTATTTGCATTGTCTGGAATATCTAAGACAGCAGTGTACATTTCAACCCATGAGTCAGACTATATTATTTTTTCTTGTTTGAAATCTTTAAATTCACCTAAAATCTTCCACTTTCCACTCCCTGACGCTGCTTTTATTATCGTTCGACTGCGTTCAGAACTTCTTCCGACTATTCACGACTCCGGCTTCATAATTTTTTTTTCAGTTCAATCCAGGATTCGACTTCGCCCAAAATAGTTTCGGAATCTGACCTAACGTTTGTGTTGCATCCATTTCAGTCCAACACCATATTTTTGAAAGCTCTTAACAAATCATGTCGGTCTGTGCTCTCAAAGATCCTACACATGTGAAGTATGTCGACATGTTTGCCTGTAAGGCCTGCTCCAAAGCTTGGAGTGGCTCATGTTTCTATGTTTGGAATTAACCTTTTTGCATGGCGCAAATTGTTGCAATATTGCGTTCCCTTCGCTTGTCAGCTCTCTTGAGTTGATGTCAATTGCTCACGTTATCACATCTCGAGGTTATGGACACAAGTGGTTGAAAGATGGAGCAGATTACAGTAAAGAGTAGGAGAGATTAAAGAATGTGATATTTATGAGGTGTGAATATTGAATGTGACATTTACAATTTATGGCAGCGGTTATAACACTCATGAGTAGAGGTCAGAAAATGTAACTTATGTGATTAGAAGTCAGAAAATATAACTTACGTGTAGAGGTCAGAAAGTGTAACTTACGTGTAGAGGTCAGAAAGTGTAACTTACGTGAGTAGAGGTCAGAAAGTGTAACTTACGCGAATAGAGGTCAGAAAATATGATTTACGTGAACAGAGGTCAGAAAATGTAATTTACGTGAATAGAGGTCAGAAAATGTAACTTACGTGAATAGAGGTCAGAAAATGTAACTTACGTGAATAGAGGTCGGAAAATGTAACTTAACGTAATTAATGAATGGCGTACAGTGTGGGAGATACAGAGACAGATAAAGAACTTCAAAGGAATGATCCCAATCTCACTAAGTAACTTAGAGGCAATTTTGTGTTTGATCCTATATTTTTGTTTAATATCGGCACATTTCTGGGAAATGTGGCTAGCTTTGTTTTTGTCAACAAAGAAGTGGTTTGGATATGTAGTGGAGCCACCAAGGGACAAAACCCCTCAATAAATGTTGACAGCCTGTAACAAAGGGAAGTAAATATTGTTTTCCTGGGAAACATAACTGTGACCACAAACAACTGTTGTCTTGCAAGGAGATCAGAGATCAATGAAAAGCAAGACTAGGAGAGGAATTCAAAATAAATGCATCATGAAAGCGGATGCACTGGGCTTTAATGTGAAATACATAATACAAATTATTTCACTAATCATCATCAAAAACCGTATCTACTGGCGTAGATGAGCATGTCACTTCACAACTTTCTATATCTACATCTTTTCATAAGTTCTGTTACCAAAATATTCTCTTAAATTGTCTTGTATCTTTTCTCTGTCTGCCTTTGTCTTTCTCTCTCTCAAATTTCTCAGTTTCCACAAAATGTCCTACCTGTTCCCTTCTCATTACATGGCAGTCAAAACATGGGCATTGTTTATTCCTTATTTTAACAATTATTATTTTTTTAAAATAGTTTTTGACCCTTTTAGATTATACTCATTACTCTTTTTAACTGTATTCTCAGCATTCTTCTGCAAAACCACATTGCTGTGACCTCCAACAATTTTCTTGTCTTTTAAATACTGCTCATGATTCACATCCACACATGCACTATAGAGAGTCCGAAATGATAGAAATGTGCAGAGAGAGTGCGAATTGTTTCAGAAGAAAGATGATGAGATATACACATTTATTTTATATAAGTGGAAAGTCAGCTATAACCAAAACTGTGGCAACATTTATGAATGAAGGTACTCTGTGTTTACCACCTCCATTTCATTTTTATAATTCTACTTTTTGTTTATGGCTTCAGTTTTTATATCACACAAAAATATGAATATTAAAGACAAACTAATGGTTGTATCACACACAAATGTGAATATTCTAGAGTAATGTTTCTATCACACACAAATGTGAATATTTTAGAGTAATGTTTCTATCACACACAAATGTGAATATTTTAGAGTAATGTTTCTATCACACACAAATGTGAATATTTTAGAGTAATGTTTCTATCACACACAAATGCGAATATTTTAGAGTAATGTTTCTATCACACACAAATGCGAATATTCTAGAGTAATGTTTCTATCACACACAAATGTGAATATTTTAGAGTAATATTTCTCTCTCAGTTGGCTTCCGTAGTGTGTGTCCTATCCAGCGCCATCATCTTAGCTGTATCTCTCTATCCACTTGTATTTGCCTGGTACATTTCCATAATTCTATGTTAGTGATTTTGTCCTGCCATTTCCATCCTTTTATTCTGCGTAAGCATCCATTAATGAAAGTCTGTATCTTCGTGATTGTCAATTTTGTTGTTCTCCATGTTTCACAGCCATATAATAGGACCAACTTAACATTTGAGCTGAAAATTTTTATTTTTGTATTTAACCTAATTTGTTTGGATTTCCATATGTTTCCCAGTGCAAAGAAAGCTCCTCTTGCTTTTGATATCCTTATTTTGGTATCATTTTCTGTTCTTCCCTCTTTATCTATATTACTGCCCAGATATATGTAAGATTGTACGTCTAGTAGAGGTATTTCTCCTAATTGTATTTGGTTATCGCCAACTGCATTAATTCTCATAATGTGGTCTTATCTCTATTTATCTTCAGTCCTAGCTGTTGTGATCTCTCATCAAGTATGCTCATTTTTCCCTGCATCTGTTGATGGATGTGTGATAGGAGAGCTATGTCATCAGAAAAGTCTAAATCATCAAGTTGTTTGGTCAGTGACCACTGGATCCCATTTCTGTTGTTTTGAGTTATTTTCATAATCCAATCTATGGCCAGTAGAAAGAGAAATGGAGACAGAAGGCATCCCTGCCTTATTCCTGTTCTTATTTCAAATGCTTCTGTAAGCTGTCCTTCATGCACCACACTACATTTCGTTCCTTCATACATTGTTTTTATCATGTTAATAAACTTTATGGGGATTCCGTAATGACTCAGCAACTTCCAAAGCATTCTTCTGTCTAAACTCTCAAATGCCTTTTCGTAATCTATTAATCCAATGTAAAGTGGGGATTTTAGTTCTAAACTTTGTTCGACAATTATACGTAGAGTAGTTATTGGATCAGCACATGATCTGTTCTTCCTAAAACCTGCTTGTTATCTCTCAAATGTTTCTCTATGGCCTTCTTTTAGTCTCTCCAGAATGATTCTGCTTAATATTTTTCCTGGCACTGATAGCAGCATAATTACCCTATAATTTGTGCAGCCCTGTAAACTTCCTTTTTTTGGTAGTTTGATCATATAACCTTCTTTCCAGTCTTTAGCTATTTCTTCAGAAAGTGCCTGAAGATTAATATTTAAAAAAGGGTGTGTATGAAGACTATTTTTTACAAATGGGTGTGCAAGAAAGGTATCGTCCTTGAATCGGCGTCTTAGCACGCGAGTTTTTACCCATCTGTGCTCGGCCGGCTATCTAGAAATTTTAGGAGACTCCTGTCTAGTGTCGCCTCAAACTTCGTAACTCACAAGCGAGGCGCCATTCCTCACCATCTTAGAGTGCTACTCTGGGTATCCATTTCTGCTAGCCGCTGGGTCGATCGCAGGAGTATTTTTTCCAACCACGAGTACAATTCATACAGCTTCCTGCGGACATCCAAAACAGGTTGTCCGAATGTCGGTAGCTAGTGAGGATGCGCAAGAAGATTAAAGGTAATTAGAGTATGGGAACAATATTCCATATTTCAGTTTCCTGGTGTAACAAATCAGGAATATGGTTTGTGAGTAAGACAAGAGGAAAGAAAAATGAAGCCCTACAAATGTGGATCCTCTTCTTGTTTCCTTTATTGTTTGTTTTTAAAGCGTCGAGGGAAGATATAATTTGTAGTCTTTTTTGGGGGATTTCTCCTGCTGTTATGTTTCAAAGTATTTCTAAAATTCCATTAAATCATCCTTTTGTGGTCGGCCCTTGGATCTGGTGTTTTCGCAATGTTTGTTGAAGGATCGTTGTGTTGTAGTTTGATCTTTATGTCTTCTCACGTAGTCAAACCATGCTTTCTGTTGTTTCTATTCGAATCCTATGGGGAATAAGGGTGGGGTGGGGGTGGGGTGGGGGTGGGAGGGGGGTGGCACTCCTAGCTTTATTCTCAAGTCTTCTATGTGGATTTACAGAAGAATTAAAAGAACAGGGCTTGTGGAAGAAAAGAAAACAAACAGTGAAGCTCCGAAAGAGCTTAAATTTAAAAAAAAATATCTACTTTGGACATAGAAAAACATACTGTACATCATACTGAATGTCATTATGGAAGAAAAAAATGGAAGAAAGAAACAAAGGCAGGTAAATATTTAAATTAACTAACAATATCAAAAAGTGGTCAGTGAAATAAGTCATAGAGCGTGCCATCAAGGCAGATGAAAGAGTAGGATGTTGTTTCATGATAACCAACATTCGTTGCTGAGGTGAGACATAAAATAAAAAAAACAATTAAAGATCCAGTCGCGCAGTGTGGCGTGTAAAGAATATGGTGTTAATGTCCATATTTTTACAATAGACTTTCAGCACATTATTTTTTAGGTTTATGCTGTCGGTATCACGTCTGTTACTTTCCAGCAGAAAACAATCAGGTACCCATTTCACGACAGGGTGAACCTGAAGGCTGTATATCTGGATCGAACACGACCTCATGTCCTTAAGAGTCCAGTTTACTAATCGCCTAGCTTCACCACTATCGTCACTCCCGAGCTGACACATGATGATGATTAATTGAGCGTACGAGCATTCTTATCAGTTTTCATGAGTTAAAGATATCAATGGGATATTACAACAGTCTATTTGTGGGCATAGCTGACGATCGTGCAGGTACAACAAAAGAACACGCATGTACAACAATCTGGGAGCCGCGATAGCTTAGTGGTTAGTGAACTGGACTACAAAGGACAAGGGGTAGGGTTCGATCCCAACCGACGGCTTCCAGGTTCACCCAACCTTAAATGAGTACCGGATTTTTCTGGGATAGTAAAGCGGCGCGGGCGTAATACCGACCACATTACCCCGAAAATCATGTGCTGAAGGTCTGTAAAATGTATGGTCACTAACACCATATTCCCTATACGCCACTTGGCGTGACGGAGGCTCTTTACTTTACTTACATGTACAACAATAAGCACAGACTGAGAACCCTGATGCCAGTAAATAAAACGACACAACGCACGGCAGACACAATATGTGAGATGAATTAGTTCCAGGAAAACGATGAGATAATGTTGTGAGGAGAGTTCAATGATGTGATTATTCAGTGATTAACTTTATTACACGAGACTCCGGGGCTGGCACAGATTTCACACCGGCGAATGGGTTCTCTGACATGGGTTGATGCGGTGCTAGCAAGACATGCTGATGGATGGAGTGCGAATCGGGTTCAGAGAGTCAGAGAGTGCCATTACAAGTTACCTTTTTCTACTTTCGTGTACAGAATGTGAGGTTAGAGGTAAAGTAAATGAAAGGTATAGAATGTGAGTTCTGAGCAGAGGTTAGAGGTTATGTAAATGAAAGGTATAGAATGTGAGTTCTGAGTAGAGGTTAGAAGTAAAGTAAATGAAAGGTATAGAATGTGAGTTTTGAGTAGAGGTTAGAAGTAAAGTAAATGAAAGGTATAGCATTTGAGTTTTGGGTAGAGATTAGAGGTAAAGTAAGTGAAAGGTATAGAATGTGAGTTCTGGGTAGAGGTTAGTGGTAAAGTAAATGAAAGGTATAGAATGTGAGTTCTGGGTAGAGGTTAGAGGTAAAGAAAATGAAAGGTATAGAATGTGAGTTCTGGGTAGAGGTTAGTGGTAAAATAAATGGAAGATATAGAATCTGAGTTCTGAGTAGAGGTTAGAGGTAAAGTAAATGAAAGGTATAGAATTTGAGTTTTGGGTAGAGGTTAGAGGTAAAGTAAATGAAAGGTATAGAATTTGAGTTTTGGGTAGAGGTTAGAAGTAAAGTAAATGAAAGGTATAGAATGTGAGTTCTGGGTAGAGGTTAGAAGTAAAGTAAATGAAATGTGTGGAATGGAATGAAGATATAGATATAAGGAAATAGTTTATCTTTAATAGGAATGCGAAAGGGAATGAAACAAAGAAAGAAGGAAAGAAAGAAGCAAAGAAACAAAGAAAGAAACAAAATATGTTTTATGTAGTATGTGTTTCTGATAGAATACGTTAATGTTACCGTGTGACATATGAAGAAAGTGTGCATATCTGTTTGCAAGAACACGAGAGAGAGAGAGAGAGAGAGATAGAGAGAGAGTGAATCATAATGTGAGAGATAGATGGAGTAATTACGAGAGAACGAGTTCTAATAGGGAGAGTGTGGGAGTAGGGAAATCATGTAGGTTAACTGTAAAACTGTGTGTGATAATGTGTGTTTCGAAGAGAAAGAGTGTGTTTAAGAGAGAATGTGTGTATTTTGTGTGAGTTAATAAATTCGAGAGAGAGTATATGAACAAATAATAATCTGAGAGAGAGAGAGAGAGAGAGAGAGAGAGAGAGAGAGAGAGAGAGAGTTAGTATTGGTTATATGAGAAATATAATGAAGAGAGGGAGAGAGAGAAATAATAAGAAAGAAATCACCCTGATGTTTCCGAAACAGAAATCATTCATTAAAAAAGGCAATTGATACAGCGAACAAAAATATAGAAAAAAAAAGTAAAATAGACATATTGTCAAGAATCAATTAAAGCAAATTATAGTTCGCATTTTAATAATATAAAAACATAATTATTTACATTTTTTTTACGATTAACATTTTCTTCCTTTTCTTTCGTCTTTACACATTCAAGCTATTATAACCGTTTTTACATTTCTTTCGTCTTTACACATTCAAGCTATTATGACCGTTATTACATTTCTTTCGTCTTTATACATTCAAGCTATTATGACCGTTCCTACATTTCTTTCGTCTTTACACATTCAAGCTATTATGACCGTTATTACATTTCTTTCGTCTTTACACATTCAAGCTATTTTGACCGTTATTACATTTCTTTCGTCTTTACACATTCAAGCTATTATGACCGTTCCTACATTTCTTTCGTCTTTACACATTCAAGCTATTATGACCGTTCCTACATTTCTTTCGTCTTTACACATTCAAGCTATTATGACCGTTCCTACATTTCTTTCGTCTTTACACATTCAAGCTATTATAACCGTTCTTACATTTCTTTCGTCTTTACGCATTCAAGCTATTATGACCGTTATTAATTTTCTTCGTTCTCTTTCTAACTATTTTTTATTCTCTCTTTTATCTGTTGATGCTCTCAAACTAATAATTATTCTCTTTTTCTTCGCTGCACATTTGGAAAGCTAATATTCCTTTTTTTTTGTTTTTAATCTGAACACAAGTTATGGTACAAGAGTGAGTTACGGGGCATAGTCCTCTTTAATGAGTTGTCCCGAACACTATGATAGTTATGGTATAGTTTTATTTTTATGAGTTGTCTCGAACACTCTGAGAGTTATGGGGTGTAGTTTTATTTTTATGAGTTGTCCCGAACACTATGATAGTTATGGGGTGTAGTTTTATTTTTATGAGTTGTCTCGAACACTCTGAGAGTTATGGGGTGTAGTTTTATTTTTATGAGTTGTCTCGAATACTCTGAGAGTTATGGGGTGTAGTTTTATTTTTATGAGTTGTCTCGAACACTCTGAGAGTTATGGGGTGTAGTTTTATTTTTATGAGTTGTCCCGAAGATAAATTATTTTAGTCGTCGGTATTTAAAGGGTGTTAAATGAACATAGTAGCTTTGCTCTAATTTAGCGGTAAGGGCTTGTTATTGTGGGCTGCCCTCCCCCTCTTGGTTATGTGCTTCACACCGCTAATCTCGGCCTGGTAGTTTTCACAAAGGTCGCCTTATCTTATACAAATGTAACTTTTACTACCAATCTTCTAATGGCAATTGCTGTCTAATACATAATCTATAAGGCATAATACGAGTTACATCGGAAAACAAGCAGATTCAACATTAACAAGTCATTTATTGTGGTGCTCGATATGTCAGATGGGAAATAGTAAAGAACTAGTTCCAATCCAACAATATGCTACGATGATATGTTTCGTCCTAACAGCATCGTTTTCTTCCTCTTTTTTCCTTCTACTTTCCTTCCTCATTTGTATTTCAGTGTTGAAGGAAAATATAGTTCTTCTGTTGACCTCTTCTCCTATTATGTTTCCTAGTATTTCTAGTAAAGGTAAAGTACGAGATTTGAACCGGCGTCTTAGCACGCGAGTTTCCACCCATATGTGCTCGGCCGTCTATCCAGAAATGTTCGGAGATTTCTGTATAGTGTCTCCTTAAGTATCGAAACTCAGATGCGAGACGACATTACTCACCTTCCCAGGGTAATACCCTGATACCCATTTCTGCCTACGGCTGGGTCGACAGTGGGGGTATTTTTTTTTTCCAACCACGAGTACAATTCACACTGTTTCCAGCGGGAATCGAACACGGGTTGTCCGAACGTCGGTAATCCAGTCGGGTGGTTTTCCCAACTAGGCCACCGAGGCCTCCAGTATTTCTAGTATCCCATCACACCAACATTTTCTTGGTCGACCTTTGGGTTTTCTGTTCTCTCAGCGTTTATTGAAGGCTCGTTGTGTTGTGTTTTGATTTTTCTGCCATAACATTTGGCCAAACCATTGTATCTTCTGTGTCTTTATGTATTCAATAGCAGGAATTAGTCCTAGCTAGTTTCTCTGTTCCTCATTTCTGACCTTATCTTTTAGGCTTTTTCCTGCCATGCGTCTGTTTTGATTATGCAGATTTTGATTATTCTATCCTTGTTTGGATAGAATTATTTGATTTATAATTATGAAATGTCTAAAGCTCTCAAGTCATGACTTCGGTATACAGTTCGTTATTGCTAAAATGAGCAATTGTATAGATCACAGACTAAAGAGAGATATTGCCGAATATGAAAAATAATATTAAGAAAACAAGATAATATTTTCACTTGCATGTCAAACTTTTAAACTTTGTAATGTTGTTTTGGTGTCAAGTGTTTAGTCAATGATTTGGGACTTATCCTGGCTAATTTACTTATCCCAAAAAATCTTGTAGTCAATATAAAATAACAAGAATTGATAGTTAGAAAATATAAAATAATTGTGTATATTAGAAAAAGGTTTTGACTGTTGGCAGCTACTAATGGATACAAAATAATAAAAAATAAAAAAAACATAAAACTAGTCATGGCTGCTCATAGATATGCAGTCTCAGCCATATCTTGACAACGAGTAGTGTTATTAGAAAGTAAAGAGTTAAACTGCTTCTGGGAAAATGACTGCTTTCGACAAATACTAGAAAACGTTGAGCAGTGGCAGTTACTAGAATATAACGAGTTTTGGCTGCTGCAAGAAAATAACAAGTTTTGATAGTTATATAAAAACAACATTTGTTTTTGATTTACAAGAAAAAAATGACTTAATGTGGGTGTTACCAGAAAATAGCGTTTCTGTGTTATTACTAAAACGTTAAATCTGGACAATTACTAGAAAATAACGAAACTAAAATAGTTACTAAAAAATAACCAGTTTGACCGTCATTAGAAAATAAGGAGATGACGTTTATTGAAAATTAACCAGTTTGGTCGTTATTATTATAAAAATAAGTATTAATAACCAGTTTGGTAAGTTCTAAAAAGTAGTGCGACATATTTGTTATTTAAATGTGACTTCTCAGTTGATGTTTTATATTTTGTTTACATTGACATGTATTACAACTTCCAGCTCAAAATAGAAAAAAAAATTAGACTGAATAAATATCGCTCAGATTGATCCCAGTTAGTAACAACTTTTTTTTCAAGTTATATTTTATTATATCAATGTGTCAGAAATAACAATTCAATTACCCGTTGAACATAGTGACAATTATTACAATGTCCCGTTTAAATAAAGAAAGAAACGTGACAGATAGTACATAGACTGATCACAGAAAATAACGCCTTACATTGATTTCTATCAAATTACAGATTGTTAAGTGAGTCACAAGAAAGGATGGAGTAATAACAAGCAGTATAAATAAACAAGAAAACTCATTCCAGAGCAAATTTACATGCAAAGTTAAATGTAAAATATGCATCAAACAAGTGTTTGTCAGTTTAACAGTCATGAAACAAGTATTTGCTATTGTAACAGTCATGAAATAAGTGTTTGTTATTATAACAATCATGAAATAAGTGTTTGCTAATATAACAATCATGAAACACGTGTTTGCTAGCATAGCAATCATGAAAAACGTGTTTCGTAACATAGCAATCATGAAACAAGTGTTTCCTAGTTTAACAGTCATGATACAAGTGATTGCTAGTATAACAATCATGAAACAAGTGTTTGCTAGTATAACAATCATGAAACACGTGTTTGCCAGTATAACAATCATGAAACAAGGGTTTGCTAGTATAACAATCATGAAACAAGTGTTTGCTAGCATAACAATCATGAAACAAGTGTTTGCTAGTATAGCAATCATGAAACACGTGTTTGCTAGCATAACAATCATGAAACAAGTGTTTGCTAATTTAACAATCATGGCACAAGTGTTTGCTAGTTTAACAATCATGAAACATGTGTTTGCTAGTTTAACAATCATGAAACAAAAGATTGTAACTTTAACAGTCATGAAAGAAGTGTTTGCTAGTTTATCAGTCATGAAACAAGTGTTTGCTAGTATAAAAATCATGAAACAAGTATTTGTTATTATAATAGTCATGAAACAAGTGCTTGCTATTATAACAGTCATGAAACAAGTGTTTGCTAGTTTAACAGTCATGAAACAAATGTTTGCAGGTTTAACAGTCATGAAACAAGTGTTTGCTCTCGTTTAACACTCATCAAACAAGTGTTTGCTCTATTTTAACAGTCATAAAACAAGTGTTTGCCAATATAACAGTCATGAAATAAGTATTTGCTAGTATAACAGTCATGAATTAAGTGTTTGCTATTATAACAGTCAAGAAATGAGTGTTTCCTATTATAACAGTCATGAAATAAGTGTTTGCTAGTATATCAATCATGAAATAAGTGTTTGCTTGTATAACAGTCATGAAACAAGTGTTTGCTATTATAAAAGTCACGGAACAAGTGTTTGGTAGATCAAAAATCATGAAACAAGTGTATAATACTATAACAAATATGAAACAAGTGTATGCCAGTATAATAATCATGAAACAAGTGTATGCTTGAGTAACAGCCATGAAACACGTGTTTGTAGTATAACAATCATGAAACAAGTGTTTAGTAGAATAACAGTCATGAAACAAATGTTTGCAGGTTTAACAGTGAAACAAGTGTTTGCTCTCGTTTAACACTCATCAAACAAGTGTTTGCTCTATTTTAACAGTCATAAAACAAGTGTTTCATGTGACAAGTGTTTGCTAGTATATCAATCATGAATAAGTGTTTGTTAGTATAACAGCCATGAAACAATTGTATGTTAGTATAACGATCATGAAACAAGTGTATGCTTGAGTAACAGCCATGAAACAATTGTATGTTAGTATAACGATCATGAAACAAGTGTATGCTTGAGTAACAGCCATGAAACAATTGTATGTTAGTATAACGATCATGAAACAAGTGTATGCTTGAGTAACAGTCATGAAACAAGTGTTTGGTAGAACAACCGTCATGTAACAAGTGTTTCCAAGAATAAATGTCATGAAACAAGTGTTTGGTAGAACAGCAGCTATGAAACAAATGTTCGCTAGAATAGCAGCCATAAAACAAATGTTTGTTAGTAAAACTGTAAAAAAAAAAAAAGAAGAAACTCTCGCTTTTATTAACATCTTTCCTATTATTTCTATCCAAAAACAATTTGTTAAGTCACCACCAGAAAAGATAAGGTAGTGAAACATGGAGCATAAATAAACAGGATCACTCATTCGATAACAAACTACGAAGCAAACACAGAGAACTCAATGAAATTGCAATGTCTACTCACAATCAATTGCTGTGTACACACTTGAGTCAAGCCGCCAGACACAGACAGAAGGTAGACATAGACAAAACTGATTATCCCATATAAACAAAAGGGGATTCAATTACAGAACGTTAGTTTCTTGCTCCCATCAGTGGCGTTTTAAGTGGTGATCTCGGAAACAAAGCGTAACTTTGACAACGGCAGACACGGCTCAGTGTATACACATGGAGACTGATGAAAGAATTCTCTTTACAACTGTGTTTTTTGCGAAATACGGAGCACACACACACACATGCATGGAGATTTACATAAACAGATAATGAACGATGCAGAGCAGGAAAATGTGCAGGGTCGTTGAGGCTGACATAAACGTTCAGAGCTTTAAAAAGCGTAACTTTGACAACGGCAGATACGGCTCAGTACACACATAAAAACTAATTAAAGAATTTACATTACAACTATGTGTTCGTGAATGACAAAATACACAAGCGTAGTGGCGTAAAGTGTATCTATAAAGCCGTCTGGGAGTTATAGTGTTATATGTTAATAGCGTGTTATATGGTGTTAATATCGTGAATTTAATCATTTAATTATCTTTTCTGTTGGCCACACGACACAGATTGTAGAAAGATTGGCTTGGCTGAGATCAAAAGTTGTCGAGAGACATGATCACCTACGCCAGCAGGCACCGTACTTGACAATGATGATGATAAGACACGGTTGTTTGTCACTGCCACTTTCGTTAATTTGTTCATTTGTGTCTTTCCAGGAAGATAAAATGCACATGCTTTTCTATTACACATTACATTGTTTGAAAGGATAGATATATTTTGATATATCATTATTTTTGGAAGGTATTTGCAGTCTAACATATTCTAGAAGACTTAGTTTGAGGTTGAACGGAGCGTGCTCGCCAAGAGATTTGCAAAACCCATAAGACAAGAACAACAACAATTATTCCTTCAAAGTGATTCGATGGCGTTAAATCTTAAAATTGGGGGACCGGTTGGTCTCGAGAGAAAAATATGAGTACCTTCGAAGACGGAGTTTTCTGCCTGTGCGGAGAGGCCCCCTGTGCACACGGCTGCCAGGGAAATACGGATTAACACGCAAATTTCAGTTCCTAGTTTATAGGGACTTCATCATCAACATGTGCCATCCCGATTGGCGTAGGCGATCATGTCTTTCCACAATCTACTATCTACAGTGCATCGTTTCAGTTCCGTTGTTGACTGTTTTCCATGCCATGACACCAAGCTATCCAACATTTTCTCTCTTTGTCGTCCGCGAGCTCTCTTTCCTTTATTTCGCCAGTTGTAACCAAGTATTCCAACTTTCCTCTTCTCATTATGTGCCCGAAAAATGTTGATTGCTTCTTTGTGGTGTTTTTTAGGAATTCCCTTTTTGACTTCGTCAGAGGTCAAAGGTGGCGAACGCAAAAAGAAGAAATAAAAAATCTTAAAATTCAGAAACTTGCACGGCTGAAAATATAGTACCGAATCTCTCAGATTTGCCATTCTTTGATCTCTTTGTTACGAGCACTAACTACTAAAATTTCAATCACAAATACATATTTTCTTTGTCTTAAATTCTTAAATTGTGTATTTGTTGTCACAAATTGAAACCTCTTCAGAAATTATCACTTTTAAGAATAATTGAAATATATCAAGCTATAGGCATCTTCACTCACATAAAGTATGCACAATTTTAAAGATGAAAACTAAAATATCAACTTGAGATGAAAATAAACAACTGTGACTTCTCAGAACAGCTGGAATATGTTATTAATTTGGAGGGGTGGGAATGAGAGAAGGAAATTTGATAGAAGAAAAAATGAGAGAAAGAAAAATCAGAGAAGGAAATATGAGAGAAGGAAAAATGAGAGAAGGAAAAATGAGAGAAAGAAAAATGATAGAAGGAAAAATTAGAGAAGGAAATATGAGAGAAGGAAAAATGAGGGAAAGAAAAATGAGAGAAAGAAATATGAGAGAATGAAAAATGAGAGAAGGAAATATGAGAGAAGGAAAAATGAGAGAAAGAAAAATGAGAAAAGGAAAAATGAGAGAAAGAAAAATGATAGGGAAGCACAGAGAAAAATACAGGAGAGTTTAAGAAAATTGTTTGTTAAGATATTAACAACATGAATGATAAATATCTGTAGAGACAGAAAACTGTGAAGAGACACCCATACTTTTCAATGACTTTCTTTACATTTTTGAGTGATGTGGTTCCTGCTATTCGGATGGTCTTACTTCCCCAGACAGAATATCTATTTATTGAGGATGGGTGTGCTCAGAATTCACTTCGGTGAGTGAACACAAGTTCGTCTCAATATGAGAGTGAACTTGGATCAAATGGCCATAAGACAAGTGCACTATCTGCTTCGCCATCGCGCTTTATTGTGAACTTTTGTAGGCAGAAAATGGAAGATGTAAATAAAGCACAAATACATGTCAGGATCACTCAAGCTTAACCTAACTCTTAGGTATTAGACGGCGTACACTGATAAATCTATTGGTTTAAAAAAATCCATCTTTATGACAATTAGTACCATTGCTGGTGTATGTCTGGGGGTGTGGGGAGAGGGCGCTCACGACAGAACCCGGGGGATAAAGGCCGCTTTGTCGCAACGTCGTGTGAAACTCAGGATTTTTATTTCAATCTCTCGTTGAATTTTGGAAAATGGGGTAGAGTATATTGCTTGGTTAAGCAAGGAAAATATTTATTTTTCTTCATCTACTCCACCTCCTTCAGTTTTTTCTTCTAATCCCAGTTCTCCTCATTGTTCTTCGAATCCTCCTCCCTTTTATACTCTTTCTTCTTTTTCGACTTCTCCTCCTTCTCCTCATTCTTCTTCTTGTATTCCTCGTCTTTCTTCTTCTAGTCATCCTCCTTTTTCTTCTACTTATCCTTCTTATTCTCCTTATCCTCCTGCTCCTTCTTCTTCTTCTTCTCCTTTTCCTTGTACTTCTCCTTCATCTCCTTCTTCTTCTCCATCCCCTTCTCCTTCTTCCTCTCCTTCTTCTTCTTCTTCTTCTCCTTTTCCTTGTACTTCTCCTTCATCTCCTTCTTCTTCTCCTACTCCTCCATCTTCTTCTACTTCTCCTCCTTCTCCTTCTTCTTCCCCTTCTCCTTCTTCTCCTTCTCCACCGTCTTCTCCTTCTCTTCCTTTTTCTTCTACTTCTCCTCCTTCTTCTCCTTCTCCACCGTCTTCTCCTTCTCTTCCTTTTTCTTCTACTTCTCCTCCTTCTTCTCCTTCTCCACCGTCTTCTCCTTCTCTTCCTTTTTCTTCTACTTCTCCTCCTTCTTCTCCTTCTCCACCGTCTTCTCCTTCTCTTCCTTTTTCTTCTACTTCTCCTCCTTCTTCTCCTTCTCCTCCTTCTTCTCCTCCTTTTTCTTCTACTTCTTCTTCTACTTCTCCTTCTCCTCCTTCTTCATCTTCTTCTCTTTCTCCTCCTTCTCCTCCTCCTTCTTCTTCTTCTCATCCTTCTCATCCTTCTCCTCCTTCTTCTCCTCCTTCTCCTTCTTCTCCTCCTTCTCATTCTTCTTCTCCTTCTCCTTCTCCTCCTTCTCCTTCTCATTCTTCTCCTTCTTCTCCTTCTTCTCCTCCTTCTCCTTCTTCTCCTCCTTCTCATTCTTCTTCTCCTTCTCCTCCTTCTCCTTCTCCTTCTCCTTCTTCTCCATCTTCTCCTCCTTCTCCTTCTCATTCTTCTTCTCCTTCTTCTCCTTCTTCTCCTCCTCCTTCTCATTCTTCTTCTCCTTCTTCTCCTTCTTCTCCTCCTTCTCCTTCTTCTCCTCCTTCTCATTCTTCTTCTCCTTCTCCTTCTCCTCCTTCTCCTTCTCATTCTTTTTCTCCTTCTTCTCCTTCTTCTCCTCCTTCTCCTTCTCATTCTTCTTCTCCTTCTTCTCCTTCTTCTCCTTCTTCTCCTTCTTCTCCTCCTTCTCCTTCTTCTCCTCCTTCTCATTCTTCTTCTCCTTCTCCTTCTCCTCCTTCTCATTCTTCTTCTCCTTCTCCTTCTCCTCCTTCTCATTCTTTTTCTCCTTCTTCTCCTTCTTCTCCTCCTTCTCCTTCTCATTCTTCTTCTCCTTCTTCTCCTTCTTCTCCTTCTTCTCCTTCTTCTCCTCCTTCTCCTTCTTCTCCTCCTTCTCATTCTTCTTCTCCTTCTCCTTCTCCTCCTTCTCATTCTTCTTCTCCTTCTCCTTCTCCTCCTTCTCATTCTTCTTCTCCTTCTCCTTCTCCTCCTTTTCATTCTTCTTCTCCTTCTCCTCCTTCTCCTTCTCATTCTTCTTCTCCTTCTTCTCCTTCTTCTCCTCCTTCTCCTTCTCATTCTTCTTCTCCTTCTTCTCCTCCTTCTCCTCCTTCTCATTCTTCTTCTCCTTCTCCTTCTCCTCCTTCTCATTCTTCTTCTCCTTCTCCTTCTCCTCCTCCTTCTCATTCTTCTTCTCCTTCTCCTCCTTCTTCTCCTCCTACTCCTTCTTCTCCTCCTTCTCTTTCTTCTTCTCCTTCTCCTTCTCCTCCTTCTCCTTCTTCTTCTCCTTCTCCTCCTTCTTCTCCTCCTTCTTCTTCTTCTCCTCCTTCTCTTTCTTCTTCTCCTTCTCCTTCTCCTCCTTCTCCTTCTCATTCTGCTTCTCCTTCTCCTCTTTCTTCTCCTCTTTCTTCTCCTCCTCCTCCTTTGCCTTCTTCTTTTATGTGCTTTTTATACGCCAATCTTAAGTGGGAAAAACAAACATTAGTGAGCCCAAAGCGGGTCATATCCCCATACACCTTGAGCTTGTCTAGGAAAAGATACAAGTAATGTCTACCAGAGTAGTTTTAGTTCATCATTTATGTTTGTTAGGTACGAGAAATGGAATAAAAATATAGGAAAAAAAATAAAATAGAAAAACGGTTTGGCAAAAGCTTTATGTAATAAGTGGACAACACAAATTAGAAAGACGTTTCGGCTCAATAGACCTTCAGCACGAACAAACATACAACACACACAGATAGGTATTTATAAAATAAAAATAATTAAAAATAATATCTTCGAAAAGAATGAGAAACAAAAATTAAATTAAAAATAAATTGTGTCCCTGTACACTGTGCTGTGGCCAGAAGGAAAATAAACGTTAATGCGCACGAGGTACGTGTGCGTGCACCTAAGTGAAAATGTGCACATAGCACGCAAAACCAGAAATTCTCACACACATGTCCGCGTGCATACAGAAAGCGCAAAGAACAGACCAAAAGAATGCAGGGTACCTTAGAGGATGAAAGATGTATATGTCACAGAGTGGGGTAAGAGATGTAGTGGACAGCAGAAGTATTGAAGTGTAGAGGAAAGATGTGAAAAGTATAGCATGTGCTTATGCACATGTATTCAGATATGTGCAACAGATAATATGCAATAGGGAAGGGACAGCCACAGTGAAACTATATGTATGAGTGAGATACATTAATGCCTCGTGGGGTCAGCGAACCCAATTGGACTATAAGGCGATTCTCCAAGGTAAACCGGCTGCGTCACTGGAGTGGCAGAGGACAATACCAGTGATACGGATGTCGCTTTTGTCTTTCTGGTCCTATACATTGAAATGGGATGCCACTGAAGTGCCAGTATTCTGTTGAACATCTCGAAGTGTTTACAAAATCTTTCCAAAGCGTTTATTAACTGACACCTTGTCAAATAGTACAACAATTAAAATACCAGCGAAATTATTTGCGCTTGACTGTCACACAATGTAAAACATTTCAGGCACTTGTCAATACAGCCGTGCCATCCTCATTCACACACTCTGTTTGTCCATACTGAAAGACTCCACTTCATACGTAACTAGAGACTAGAAACTATAGTCTGAACACAAAAACACTGCCTCGACTTGCAACACAAGATTGCCTTCTATATTACTATTGCTGTGACTACTGTTAGACTATCCCTGAGGCATAAAACAACACAACTCTTAACAAACTACCACTATGGTCGACTCCTGGACCGAAAACTCCACTAACAGGCTAACCAGGTAACATTAACCCTATGGTTACCGTCTCAGCGGCCCTACTCTATAAGCCGTCCGTCTGAGTCCGTGGCTACTTCTCATCTGACTATTTTTCCTGTATCCTGAATTTATCTCATTCCCCCAGCCAATCAAAACTCTCCTGATCGACGCTCACCCATACACGGGACTCTTATGGTATTTTTGTCTATCGTTCACTCTTCTCTTTTTCCAGTGACTTTCCTCTCGTTCACTCATCATTACCTAATCCCGATCCACTACTACACTTACACAACTCTCAAAGTGCACTTACACAGCTCTCTAAGTGTACTTATACAACTCTCAAAGTGTACTTATACAACTCTCAAAGTGTACTTATAAAACTCTCAAAGTATACATTACACGACTCTCAAAGGGTACTTCTACAACTCTCAAAGTACGCAACTACATACACAACTCTCAAAGTGTACCTACACAACTCTCAGTGTGTACTTACACAACTCTCAAAGTGTATTTACACACATCTCAAAGTGTACATACACAACTCTGAATATTGATTTATACAACTACATACACAACTCTCAAATTGTACTTACACAACTTTCAAAGTGTACTTACACAACTCTCAAAGTGTACTTACACAACTTTCAAAGTGTACTTACACAACTCTCAAAGTGTACTACATTACAGAAGTTTCTCAAAGTATACTTACACAACTCTCAAAGTGTACTACATTACAGAAGTTTCTCAAAGTGTACTTACACAACTCTCAAAGTGTACTACATTACAGAAGTTTCTCAAAGTGTACTTACACAACTCTCATAGTGTGCTACATTACAGAAGTTTCTCAAAGTGTACTTAAACAACTCTCAAAGTGTACTTACACAACTCTCAAAGTATACTTACACAACTTTCAAAGTGTACATACACAACTCTCAAAGTGTACTTACACAACTCTCAATATATACTTACACAACTTTCAAAGTGCACTTACACAACTCTCAAAGTATACATACACAACTTTCAAAGTGTACTTACACAACTCTCAAAGTATACTTACACAACTTTCAAAGTGTACTTACACAACTTTCAAAGTATACTTACACAACTCTCAAAGTATACTTACACAACTTTCAAAGTGTACTTACACAACTCTCAAAGTGTACTTACACAACTTTCAAAGTGTACTTACACAACTCTCAAAGTGTATTTACACAACTCTCAAAGTGTACTGCATTACAGAAGTTTCTCAAAGTGTACTTACACAACTCTCAAAGTGTACTACATTACAGAAGTTTCTCAAAGTGTACTTACACAACTCTCATAGTGTGCTACATTACAGAAGTTTCTCAAAGTGTACTTAAACAACTCTCAAAGTGTACTTACACAACTCTCAAAGTATACTTACACAACTTTCAAAGTGTACATACACAACTCTCAAAGTCTACTTACACAACTCTCAATATATACTTACACAACTTTCAAAGTGTACTTACACAACTCTCAAAGTATACATACACAACTTTCAAAGTGTACTTACACAACTCTCAAAGTATACTTACACAACTTTCAAAGTGTACTTACACAACTCTCAAAGTATACTTACACAACTCTCAAAGTATACTTACACAACTTTCAAAGTGTACTTACACAACTCTCAAAGTGTACTTACACAACTCTCAAAGTATACTTACACAACTTTCAAAGTATACTTACACAACTCTCAAAGTGTACTTACACAACTTTCAAAGTGTACTTACACAACTCTCAAAGTATACTTACACAACTCTCAAAGTGTGCTACATTACAGAAGTTTCTCAAAGTGTTCTTACACTACTTTGAGATTGTATAATATTATACAACTCTCAAAGTGTATAATGCTACAGCAATCTCTTAAAATTCATTACACAAGTCTCCCCAGTATCATCATCATCACTGAGTGCCTTCTCCGCAACGAAGGTTGGTTACCATGGATCGCCATTCTACTCTGTTTCTTGCTTTGATGGTGCAGGCTGTCATAGATTGACTTGTCCATCTTTTGATGTTACTCGTCCAAGTTAGTCTTGGTCTGCCTCTGCCTCTTTTACCTTGTATTTCCCCTTCCAATATTACTTTTAGTAGGCTGTTGTGTCTTTTAACATGCCCCAAAAATTTCATTTCTCTTGTCTTAATAGTATTTAGTAGTTCTCTTTTTATTTTCAGTTGTTTTAAAACTTCATCGTTTGTTATCTTTTCTTTCTATCCAATTCTACCTATTCTTCTATAAATCCACATTTCAAAGGCTTCAATTATCTGTTCTGTTTTCTTCTCTCCCCAGTGTATAATACACATAAACAGCCATAAAACACTGCGTGACTATTGAGATTCAAGTAAACAAACATCTACTGTAAAAACAGCAATATAAATATATATTTTGTATATAGTGTATATTTAATTAGAAATGAACAATGAAAAGTTAATTAATAGAGAAAGCGAACTCTCAATCTAAACAATAAATAAAAAATATACGTCATTCAAACACACAATTTAAGACACATTTCGTGGATAGAGAAAAGAACAATCCAAGAATAAAAAATGAAGCCAAGAATACAAAATTAAGCCATGTTTGCCGTCATGACTCTCAACCCATGTCAATCTCTGCTGCTATCTCCCAGGCAAATCAGTTTAAGCAGTTTGGCACAAGTGGAGGCAGCTGTCATTATGTTGCTCTGAAACGTGACATAACGTCTCGGAAATCACGCATTTGAACAGCGAGTTAGACTTTAGATTAAATTATTTATTTTCTGCATTCTTTGTTGGACCTGAAGTAGCGTTCAAAATAAATGTGAGGAAGGAAAGAAGCTGTTGATACAGCCAAAGATAAGAGAGGTAGTTTCGATAAATCATACTCTAAGGGAATCAAAACAAGACATTCACACGACTGAAAGCCCCCAAGGGAAGGTACCCATTGAACACTTGGCCGAGACTATAGGAAAAGCAGACCAACGTAACTGGAGCTTGGTTAAGACGGAGAAACCATCCATCAAAAATAGAAATGTGTGGCAAGCAAGAGTTGTGGCTCTTTGTTCCACGATAAAGGAAACACAAAACAAAAAATAAACAAAAAGAAAAAAAAACATAAGAATTGGGGTGAGGTGTAAAGCTAATAAACATGAAGCCAGAACGTTTCTTGTTTTTGTTTGATGTTTCTTTGGTAAATAGATTAATTCAAATTCCTTTAATGGTGAGAGTAGATAAGTTGTCTTGTGGTTGCTTGTATAAGAGGACGTTTGTTGTGATTGCTTTAAAAGTGAGGACATATTTTTAAATTTTAAGTCTGTTTAACAGCCAAGGCTTGTTAATGATACTTTTGTAACTACATGTATATGGTTTTATATGTAAATTTATTATATATACATACATATAATATATATTATATATATATACATATAAAAGTATATACATATGAAAGTTCCCTGGACAGCTAAAAAGACCAATGAGGAAGTTCTCAAAGAGGCCAACACAAATAGGGAGCTCTTAAAAAACATCAGAAAGAAGCAATCAACATTTTTCGGGCACATCATGAGAAGAGGAAAGTTGGAATACTTGGTTACAACTGGCAAAATAAAAGGAAAGAGAGATCGCGGGCGACAAAGAGAGAAAATACTGGATAGCTTGGTGTCATGGCATGGAAAACAGTCAACAACAGAACTGATACGACGCACTGTAGATAGAAGATTGTGGAGGGACATGATCACCTACGCCAACCCGTATGGCACATGAAGATGATTACGGAAAGGGAGTGTACAAAATGAAGTATGAAACTCATGCAAGCAACTACAGTTATAACGGCAGGAATCATAATAAAATGATGAAAAAAAATATGGAGACTATCCCGCGACAAGGTTGGGTTTATTATCATCATCATATCGGTTGGAGGTGATCATATCCTTTCAAATGCCTCTATCACACAGAGCATCGTATCAAATTCTGTTATTGATTGCTTACCGGGTCACGACACCAAGCTGTATTTTCTCTTTTCCGTCCGCGATCTCTCTTTCAGTATATTGTACCAATTGTAACCAATATTCCGACATTCCACTTCTCATGACATTTCCAAATAATGTCGATTTTTTTCTCTTTAATGTTGTTTAGCTCTCTTTTTGTGTTGTCCTCTTTGATAATTTTCTCGTTTGTCCTTTTAACTGCCCAGGGAACTCTCAACATTCTTCTAAAAAAAATACCATCTCTCTGGTCTCAATCGTCTTTTCATTTGTTCGTCTACTGTCCATGCTTTGCTTCCATAGGTTAGAACTTGCTCCATATAGCACCAAAGAATTGTCTTTCTGACTTCTATTGACATTGACTTGTTGCAAAAGATGTTCATTTTCTGATCGCTGGAGTAAGTACAGCAAAAATATTTCAATATTAACATTTTCCTCTTTAATTATATAATGAAATATACACGTGACTATTTACGAGAGAAAGTTAATATACAAAACTATCTTTCAGCCCTGGAGTCTCTAGAAATATGGTTTTACAGAAGAATGTTGAGAGTACCATGGGCCGCTAAGAAGAGTAATGAAGATGTTCTGAGAGAGGTCAAAGCAAAAAGAGAGCTAATTTTCAATATTAGGAAGAAAAAATCATTTTTTGGCCATGTAATGAGAGGAGAACAACTGGAATATATTGTAACAACTGGAAAAATTGAGGGACGAAGAGATAGAGGGAAGCAAAGAGAAAAAATAACAGACAGTTTAAGAGAATGGCTTGGCAGAAGGTCAACAACAGAAATGATAAATAGCTGACGTGATAGAAAGTTGTGGAGAGACATGATCACCTACGTCAGTAGCCCCGGTACTTGTTGATGATGATGATCTTTCAGCCAATATCGTGCTGTTGATGTTGAATTAGCTACAGGATATTTACTGTATCCAAATGTTATATGCATAACGCATATCAATGACATGCATAACACACATTTTAATCACATATATAACACATATATCAATCACACTTGTAATTGAAATCAGGTAAAGTATACATAATATGTGTTATCTTAGATGAACGGGAATTACTCTAAACTGTATCAGGTGTGAAAGTTAACTTGTTTGAAATAATATCACTTTTCAGGTGCACGCTCATCAAGCAATCTTATCTAGTGAACCGATGTTGGAACAGTCTGCTGTTTTTAATAGCTTATTTAAATAGTTTACTTTAATGGAACAGTCTGCTGTTTTTAATAGCTTATTTAAATAGTTTACTTTAATGGTTTATTTTAATAGTTTATTTTAACAGTTTATTTTAATAGATTACTTTAATAGCTTAATTTAATAGTTTAATTTAATAGGTTACTTTAATCGTTTATTTTAATAGTTTATTTTAATAGATTACTTTAATAGCTTATTTAAATAGTTTACTTTAATAGTTTATTTTAATAGTTTATTTTAATAGTTTATTAAAATAGTTTACTTTAATAGTTTATTTTAATAGTTTATTTAAATAGTTTACTTTAATAGTTTATGTTAATAGTTTATTTAAATAGTTTACTTTAATAGTTTATTTAAATAGTTTACTTTAATAGTTTATTTAAATGGCTTAGTTAAATAGTTTACTTTAATAGTTTATTTTAATAGTTTATTTAAATAGTTTACTTTAATAGTTTATGTTAATAGTTTATTTAAATAGTTTACTTTGATAGTTTATTTAAATAGTTTACTTTAATAGTTTATTTTAATGGCTTATTTAAATAGTTTACTTTAATAGTTTATTTTAATAGTTTATTTTAATAGATTACTTTAATAGCTTATTTAAATAGTTTACTTTAATAGTTTATTTTAATAGTTTATTTTAATAGTTTGTTTAAATAGATTACTTTAATAGCTTAATTTATTAGTTTACTTTAATAGTTTACTTTAATAGTTTACTTTAAAAGTTTACTTTAATAGATTACTTTAAAAAGTTTAATTTAATAGATTACTTTAATAGTTTACTTTAATAGTTTATTTTAATAGATTACTTTAATAGCTTAATTTATTAGTTTACTTTAATAGCTTGTTTAAATAGTTTACTTTAATAGTTTACTTTAATAGTTTATTTTAATGGATTACTTTAATAGCTTAATTTATTAGTTTACTTTAATAGTTTACTTTAATAGATTACTTTAATAGCTAACTTTAAAAAGTTTACTTTAATAGTTAACGTTAACAGTTTACTTTAATCATCATCAAGTACCGGGCCTAGTGGCGTAGGTGACATGTCTCTCCACAACTTTCGATCTCGGCAGCTATTTATCATTTCTGTTGTTGACCTTCTGCCAAACCATTCTCTTAAGCTGTCTTATTTTTCTCTTCGCTTCCCTCTATCTCTTCGTCCCTCAATTTTTCCAGTTGTTCTATTCTCTTTACATGGCCAAAAAATGATGATTGTCTCTTCCTAACATTGGAAATTAGCTCTCTTTTTGCTTTGACCTCTCTCAGAACCTCTTCATTACTCTTCTTTGCTGTCCTTGGTATTTTCAACATTCTTCTGTAAAACCACATTTCTACAGACTCCAGTGATTACTTTAATAGTTTACTTTAATAGTTTACATTAATTGCTTACTTTAATAGTTTACTTGTAATAGTTCACGTTAATACTCACTTTAACAGCTTATTTTAATAACTTACTTTAATAGTTTACTTGTAATAGTTCACGTTAATACTCACTTTAACAGCTTATTTTAATAACTTACTTTAATAGTTTACTTTAATAGCTTAACTTAACAGCTTACTTTAATAGGTAACGTTAATAGTTTACTTTAATAGTTTACTTTAATAGCTTACTTTAAATTTACTTCAATAGCTTAATTAATAGTTTACTTTAATAGTTTACGTTAATATCACTTTAACAGCAAATTTTAATAGCTTACTTTAATAGTTTACTTTAATAGATAACTTTAGTAGTATACTTTAATAGCTTACTTTAATGGATTAATTTAATAGCTTACTTTAATAGCTCACTTTAATAGCTTACTTTAATATATTATTGTAATAGCTTACTATAATAGTTTACTTTAATAGCTTACTTTAATAGATTACTGTAATAGCTTACTTTAATATATTACTGTAATAGCTTACTTTAATAGATTACTTTAATATCTTACTTTAAAAGCTTACTTTAATAGCATTTGTTTAAACAAAGAATGAAACACAAAATAGAGATTATTTAAAACATGTGAGCCTTTGAAGCAATCATTTCAAGTATTTATTTTTGGAGGCTTTTTCTAGAGTAGGAAAATGAGGAAATGTAACTGAACTTTTTCTACGCTTAACCAGTGTTTGAAGAATTGTCGGAAAACAACAGATTTGAGAAATTCAGTGCAAATAATAGAGTTGGAGAAGTGAAGGTAAACGAAAGAGTTAGTTGGAGAAGTGAAGGTAAACAACAGAGTTATATTTAAAGTAAGAAAAAATAGAAAACAGAGTTATAGGATTGAAGGTAAGCAACAAAAAGTTATGATTTAAGGTAAGCTAGTGTTAAAAGAGTGTTAAAATATGGACATTAACAAGAAAACAGAATAGAAATTAAAGCCTTTGAAATGTGGATTTATAGAAGAATAGGTAGAATTGGATGGGAAAGAAAAGAAAACAAACGATTAAGTCTTGAAACAACTAAAAATGAAAAGAGAATTACTAAACACAAATAGAACAAGACAAATGCAATTTTTGGGAGCATGTTAAAAGACACAACAGCCTACTAAAAGTATTATTTGAAGGGAAAATACAGGGTAATAGAGGCAGAGGCAGACCAAGACTAACATGGACGAGTAACATCAAAAGATTGACAAGACAGTCCATGACGACCTGCACCATCAAAGTAAAAGACAGAGCGGAATGGCGCTCCATGGTAGCCAACCTTCGATGCGGAGATGGCACTCGATGATGATGAGTGTTAAAAGGATCAAAAGTAAGCAATACATTTAGAGGATTGAAGGTAAACAACAAAGTTAGAGGATAAAGTTAATTAAGTAATATAGTTAAAGATTTGAAACATGAGAGAGTCTGGAATCCTACTCTGGTTGAGTCTTGATCGCATAAACCACCCGACTAGACTACCGACGTTCGGACAACCCGTGTTCGATTCCCGTTGTGAGCAGTGTGAATTCTACTCGTGTTTGGTTGGAAAAAAAAATACCCCCACGGTCGACCCAGCCGTTGACAGAAATGGGTACCAGGGAATTACCCTGGGAAGGTGAGGAATCTCGCTTCGCATCTGAGTTTCGATGCTTGAGGCAACACTATACAGAAACCTCCGAACATTTCTGGATAGGCGGACGAGCACAAATGGGTGTAAACTCGCGTGCTAAGACGCCGGTTCAAGTCTCGTACTTTACCTTTACCTTTACCTTGATCGCAGAGAGAGAGAGAGAGAGAGAGAGAGAGAGAGAGAGAGAGAGAGAGAAACATACAATAAATTTAGAAGACTAGATTTAGAAGACGTTGGACTTCCGGTCAATATGGCAGATAGGCGGCAGCAACCGTCGAGGCTGCGCCTGAAAAGTGTTCCTTGTTGCAGTTTCCTCATATTCCAAGTTCGGCTTACTGCGTTTAGTGCTCTGTGCACACCGTGAGCTGTGGTTTTCTTCCGGATCGCGTTTCAATTTGTCGATAGCTTACGATGAATAATGATATTATATGAAACAGAACAGTTCAACTGGCGATCACTTTCGGTGTCGCTTGGCCTTATGTTTTTTGGCGTGTGCTGTAGCTGCTATGATAGGAACTGCAACTGCCTTTCTTTGTTTGGATCCTTCAATGAGATGATGCCACTGGCACGAACGGTTGAGCAATTATGGATTTTAATTCCTTTGCAGTAATGCCGGGGCCTTCGACTAACTATAACTATTTAAAAGACTGAAAGTAAAAAAAAACAGATTAGAGGATTGAAAGAAGGCAATAGAATCAGAGGATTGGAGTTAAATAACAGATTAGAAGAATAGAAGTAAGCAATAGAATCAGAGGATTGGAGTTAAATAACAGATTAGAAGAATAAAAGTTAGCAATAAAATAAGAGGATTGGAGGCTAGCAATAGAATTAGAAAAATAGAAGTAAGCAATAGAATTAAAGAATTTGATGCACGCAATAGAATAGAAGGATTAGATGCAAGCAACAGAGTTAGAGAATTCAACAAAATATCAATAGATATAAAAGACTAAAGGTACACAACAGTTGGGGGTAAACAATACAGTTAGTTGGGTGACGGTAGGCAATAAAGTTATATGGATGTAAAGTAAGTTAACGTGTTCAAACTAAACAATAAATTATTGAAGGTAGCACATAGTTTTAGAGGACCGAAAGTAGACATTTGTTTTTAGAGGATTGAAGATCAGATTTAGAAAACTGAAGGTAGGCTTTCGTGTTTTAGAGGATTGAAGATCAGATTTAGAAGACTGAATGTAGGCTTTCGTTTTTTTTTAGAGGATTGAAGATCAGATTTAGAAGACTGAAGGTAGGCTTTCGTGTTTTAGAGGATTGAAGATCAGATTTAGAAGACTGAAGGTAGGCTTTCGTTTTTTAGAGGTTTGAAGATCAGATTTAGAAGACTGAAGGTAGGCTTTCGTGTTTTAGAGGATTGAAGATCAGAATTAGAAGATTTAAGTTAGGCATTCGTTTTTAGATGTTTGAAGATCAGAGTTAGAAAATTAAAGGTAAGCATTCCTACAATCAATCAAAGGTAAGACTGAAGATCAGAGTTATTGGATTAAAGGTAGGCATTTTTTTTAGATGATTGAAGGTGAAAATTAGAAGATTGAAGATCAGAGTTAGAAGATTGAAGGCAGACAATAGTTTTATAAAACCAGAGATAAGCATAAAAGTTAAAACAACCAGAGATATGCTCTAGAATATAAAGAATGATGAACAAAATTTACAAAAGGATAAATACATATATACGCATATATTGAACACTATATGTATATAAAATTACAAAAATAATACAATGCTGAAAATAAGAAATGACAAAAGAATACAATTAGACAGTAGCATCAATAACGATACGCAAATGAAGTAGGTAGAAGATAATAAACAGTTAGTAGAGGAAATAAATGTCATTAAATAAAGGAAAATACTAGGCATAGCGTGGAACGAATTCAAAACAAATGAAGAAATTAGAGAAATCGCCAAGCAACGACTAATATCATCAGTAATCAAGAAAATAAGATGGACATATGTTGGACATGTGATGAGATAACCGAATAGCAAAGCAAGCCCTCAAGTGAAAAACAATAGGTAGGAGGAAAAGAGGCCGACCCAGAGAAATATTAAGAAGAACATTGATCAGAGAGGCAAAGACAGCAGGAATAGGATCCCTCAATGAGATCGAGATGCTTGCACAGAACAGAGGCAAATGGCGAGATTTGATAAAAGATCTTTACAAGGATTGAGACTGCTTGAAAGAACATTTCAAAACAGGGAAAGAGTATTTGAGTCTTTGTCCTGTGGGCCAGTTACAGCTCGAAAGGTCGATAGATTAGATTAAGATTAAGATTAGATTAGATTAGATTAGATTAGATTAGATTAGATTAGATTAGATTAGATTAGATTAGATTAGATTAGATTAGATTAGATTAGATTAGATTAGATTAGATAGACGGATAGACGGATGGATGGCTGGATGGATGGATAGATAGAGACAAGCACTAAAATACAACTAAAGATTCGAAAACTTTGAAGATAAACGGTAAAAAAATGTACTATAAGAATACTGCAGGTAATAAAATAGAGCAAAACAATCAAGAATAGCTTTCAAGAAATAAACATGTTGTAATATTACACTGCAGTACCTCTCAATAACCAGAGAAAATGAAACAGGAGCTACAAAGCTTTACTAGCACTCTGACGTCAACACAGAGACAAGTCCACATGCTTGCCTGTTTCAACAGCTAAGCTCAGGCGTAAACAAGACGAACTGAAACATTTGGGGAATGTTGGATTTAAAATAAACTATCAACATCTGACAAGCTTCAACATTTGGTGAAGTTGCAAGTGCCAAAATATATCGGACGTGCCATTTTCTGGATCCAACAGTTGCATGGCCTGAGAGTAGATGCTTCAAGAAAAAACAACAAAGTTTCTTGTCATGTGACAAGGTAAGCGTTCTAAAGAGATCAAACCACTGAAAACGTGTTCCGAGATTGATTTGAAGAGCTAAGAGAACAGTGAAAGAAACACGTCATTATATCTGACGTTTAGGAAATACAGTATTTTTGCTTACATCTGTTTTTAATATCGATGTTTTTTTTTTTTTTTTCCATTCGCCAGCTTTCAACTCTGACGAAGTTCCTAGAGACTAGGAACTGAATTGTGCGTGTTAATCCGTTTTTCCCTGTCAGCCGTGTACACAGGGGTCCCTCGCCCCACAGGCAGATAACTCCGTCTTCGGAAGTACTCATATTTTTCCCGTCGATGAGTAATTGACGCTTCAAGCTGGGCCTCACTGCTGAGACCAGGGGTGCTTACCGCAGAGAGAAATCACAAATAAAAATCCCAACTGGTGCAGCCGGGATTTGAACCCACGACCTCTTTGTCTCGGGACCGGCGTCTTTCCTCCAGACCAAGCAGTCCCCCATCGGTGTATTTTAAGTAATACGGTCAGTATTAATGCAAGTACCGTCTTTCAATCGCAGAAAATCTTCTATCCATTTAGGTTGGGATCCGATCTAGGAGACAAGTAGTAATAAATTAAAATTATTATGAATGGAAACTTCCGAGGCAACAGAAGCGAATCATATCAGGGGATGAGGTATGTTTACAATACTCGGAAATAAATTTATAAATAATAATAAAAACAACACAAAGAACAATGCAGGGATCGAAACCGTACTCATCTAAAGACCAAGACCTAGGGGCTTGGTTTTGGTGAAGCAGTTCACTAACCACTACGCTATAGAGACAGATATTGTGTAATCACTGTTGCATATGATAACAGCGTATTTCAGATTTCTCTGTAGTTAATTAACTTAATGGCCTTAACTTAAGCAAATAAGGTTATGCTTTGCCACATTAAAGCTATGAGAATAGTGTGGGATAACATGATAGATGGGAGCCGCGATAGCTCAGTGGTTAGTGAACTGGACTACAAAGAACAAGAAGTAGGGTTCGATCCTATTCGACGGCTTCCGGTTCACCCAGCCTTAAATGGGTACTTGATTTTTTTTCTGGAAAAGTAATGCGGCACGGGCGTAATACCGACCACATTACCCCAAAAATCATATGCCGAAGGTCTGTAAAATTTATGGTTACTAACACCATAATCCCTATACGCCACTTGGCGTGACGGGGGTACTTTATATATATATATTTTTTTTTTTTGCATGAAAGTTACATTATAACAGATCAGATTATTTTTTTTCTTTTTGTTAAGTGCGCTTGAGTATTCGGATACTGCTGAACCCTAACACTGATCTGTTAATGCTCAAGATGTTTAGTACATTAGGGTTACAGTGTTCAAGGTTTATAATTACATTAGGGTTAGAGTGCTTAGGATGTTTAGTACATTAGGGTTATAGTGTTCAAGGTTTCTAATTACATTAGGGTTAGAGCGCTTAGGATGTTTAGTACATTAGGGTTACAGTGTTCAAGGTTTATAATTACATTAGGGTTAGAGCGCTTAGGCTGTTCAGTACATTAGGGTTATAGTGTTCAAGGTTTCTAATTACATTAGGGTTAGAGCGCTTAGGATGTTTAGTACATTAGGGTTATAGTGTTCAAGGTTTATAATTACATTAGGGTTATAGTGTTCAAGGTTTATAATTACATTAGGGTTAGAGTGCTTAGGATGTTTAGTACATTAGGGTTACAGTGTTCAAGGTTTATAATTACATTAGGGTTAGAGTGCTTAGGATGTTTAGTACATTAGGGTTATAGTGTTCAAGGTTTCTAATTACATTAGGGTTAGAGCGCTTAGGATGTTTAGTACATTAGGGTTATAGTGTTCAAGGTTTATAATTACATTAGGGTTAGAGTGCTTAGGATGTTTAGTACATTAGGGTTATAGTGTTCAAGGTTTAAAATTACAATAGGGTTAGAGCGCTTAGGATGTTTAGTACATTAGGGTTATAGTTTTCAAGGTTTATAATTACATTAGGGTTAGAGCGCTTAGGATGTTTAGTACATTAGGGTTATAGTGTTCAAGGTTTATAATTACATTAGGGTTATAGTGTTCAAGGTTTATAATTACATTAGGGTTAGAGTGCTTAGGATATTTAGTACATTAGGGTTATAGTGTTCAAGGTTTATAATTACATTAGTGTTAGAGCGCTTAGGATGTTTAGTACATTATGGTTATAGTGTTCAAGGTTTATAATTACATTAGGGTTATAAAGCTCAAGATTTATAGTGAATTAGGGTTATTTGTTCAATACGTATTGTACATTAGGGTTATAGTGTTCAAGACGTATAGTAAATTATGGTTATAATACTCAAGATGTATAGTACATTAGGGTTATATTGTTCAAGATTTATAGTAGATTAGGGTTAAAGTGTTCAAGGATTTATACTACATTAGGGTTATAATGCTTTAGATATATCGTACATTAGAGTTTAGCAAAAGGCTTTCATTAAGAGATAGAATTTATTATAAGATGAGAGACAATGTTTTGGAGTGGTTTTTATTCAAATGAGGTTTGGTTTGATTACAACAAAATTTAAATCTTGATAACAAAAGTAGCACCCTTTAAACGCAAATAAACGTCAAGAGGGGCTTATTATTTCAACTAACGGAAACAGCAATTTCTAGGTGGGGTTTCACAATTTCAGCCAATAGAGACAGTGCTGCATCATTTAAACTAATAGACATAGTTATTGCTGCAACATTTAATCTAATAGACACAGTTATTGTTGCAACATTTAAACTAATAGACATAGTTATTGCTGCAACATTTAATCTAATAGACACAGTTATTGTTGCAACATTTAAACTAATAGACATAGTTATTGCTGCAACATTTAATCTAATAGACACAGTTATTGCTGCAACATTTAAACTAATAGACATAGTTATTGCTGCAACATTTAAATTAATAGTCATAGTTATTGCTGCAACATTTAAATTAATAGACATAGTTATTGCTGCAACATTTAAATTAATAGACATAGTTATTGCTGCAACATTTAAATTAATAGACATAGTTATTGCTGCAACATTTAAATTAATAGACATAGTTATTGCTGCAACATTTAAATTAATAGACATAGTTATTGCTGCAACATTTAAATTAATAGACATAGTTATTGCTGCAACATTTAAACTAATAGACATAGTTATTGCTACAACATTTAAACTAATAGACATAGTTATTGCTGCAACATTTAAATTAATAGACATAGTTATTCCTACAACATTTAAATTAATAGACACAGAACTAATACGGGCGGTGAGGAGAGATAGGCGGTGTTCATTGCAAAGACAAAGAAAATTTTCCGGGGTTTCATGAATGAAACTAAATCCAAAGTTTAAAAAAAAAAAACCCCGAAGATTTTGATTAAAAAAAAAAACACAAAGAACAAAAATCATTGCTAAAAACAGGAAAGATAAATGAATCCTTATGTTCTCTCTTGTTAGTTTATTTAGAAAAAAAAGTTTCTTTTGTATTGTCTGTTTTTATGTTGCTTTGCTTCTGCAATTTCCTACTTGGTGTTCAGCAAAGTAATACAAGTTTTAATTAATTATTTTTGTTTATTCTATTTTACTGATAGTGTTGAACATTATTGCTTGTATATGTTAACTTTCTCTGATGAGGTTTTACCATATAATTGTGTTCAATTGTTTGTATGTTAATGACTTTGTGATGGATTGATACCATATACGCTCACCTGTTTCTATGAAGATACTGTTGTTTGTCTAATGATACTGTTTGTCTAATGATACTCTACTCTATCCATGGAACCAGTTACATTGCAGTCAAGAATTCCCCATATCCGCCCCACTACTTGTCACATCATTTCCAGAAATGCATAAATAAATTGATTTGACAAGGTCGTTCTGTGCACGTCCTAATCGACTGTACGGGCGACGACTCCAAATCTCCTTAGCCGCCTCTTACGATTGGTGTGTCAGATAACAGTTCGTTCCTCCTATCACCTTGGGGGTGTCCCAGTAGCCACATGGAGAACTGTTGTTTGTATGTTTACTTTACAAACGGTAACTTGTACTTTTCATACTTGAAAGGGATGTATTGTACATGTAAGGTTGTATGTCATTTCCACTTCTTACGCTTATATTTGAAATGTGTAAATGTTAATGTTTTTATTAAAATAATTTATAATGAATACTTGTAACCATGTTGTGATTAAATCTTAATGATGGTTCTTAGAAATTTGCAACTGCGCAAGTAGTACATAATGACTCCAGAAAAACATTGTCGATAATTATAGATATTGGACCAAAAATCATAGATCTAGCAGTCCATTGACTTCTTGATTTGACATTATGTTATCTAGTAACAAATGCGATATATATCTATATATGTATACATGACCAGAACATAATATAGCGATCTTTTAATAAAAGTTACGAAAACACAAGACTCAATGATCGACCACGAACAAGATGCACTGGTTGTGTTTTATAAACACAATGAGCAAAGGTCAACATAAGAGCTAAAGACAGGAAAATATATCTCTCCTTGACGATGAAATGCTAATTGGGAAGGAAGGAAGAAGAGAACAGGTAACATACGGAATTTTGTGTGACATTGTATTTCGAATCGAGTTGTTTATGATCTCCGCATCTAATAAAGTAGCGCCTTCTAAATTACGGCCATTACCAGATATTTAAAAAGACAACTCTCAACAGTTTAACAACAATGTATTACACCGCTCACAACTTCCGACTATGTAAAGGTAAGGTAAATTATGAGACTTGAATCGGCGTCTTAGCATGCGAGTTTTAACCCATATGTGCTCGGCGGCCTATCCAGAAGTGTTCGGAGACTTCAGGATAGTGTCGCCTCATACATCGAAACTCACGATGCGAGGCAGCATTCCTCACCTTCCCATAGTGTTACCATAGCACCCATTTCAGCCAGTGGCTGGGTCGACCGCGGGGGTATTTCTTTTTTCCAGCCACGAGTACAACTCACACTGCTTATATAGCGGGAATCGAACACAGGCTGTTGGAACATCGGTGACCCAGTCGGGTGGTTTTCCCAACTAGGCTGCCGAGGTCCCCAAATAGATTATGTTTTGATTGTATCATGCTCTCAAGTGACCGTTAAAACTGTGTATGATGGGTTTGGGGGTCGCAAAATGGTGCACTGATTGCTTCTTTCTATAAGATTCATGTTGTCTTTGCGAATATATGGAGCCTTGGTGGCTGAGTAGTTTGTGCGCTCGCTTCCTGATCACAGATGTCCGGATTCAAATCCCAGAAGTAAAAGTAAAAAGTAAAGTACCCCTGTCACGCCAAGTGGCGTATAGGGAATATGGTGTTAGTGACCATACATTTTACAGACCTTCGGTACATGATTTTTGGGGTAACGCGGTCGGTAACGCCCGTGCCGCTTTACTTTCCCAGAAAAAAATCCGGTACCCATTAAAGGCTGGGTGAAACGGAAGTCGTGGGTTGGGATCGAACCCTACCCCTTGTCCTCTGTAGTCCAGTTCACTAACCACTGAGCTGTCGCGGCTCCCCTACTCCCAGAAGTGGTGGATTAGTTTTTCATGCCGAGAAGACTATAAGGTTAACCTAACATTTCTATAATGCGCACCAAAAATTTTTAATGAAATTAGAGGCGACTTGGCGTGATACAGACCACATAACCCAGAAATAGGCCGTGGACGAGGCAAAACAGGGTCACTAACACTATTTTCCCCATACGCCTAGCTAGGTGTCCAGGGAACCTTCATTTTTTATATTTATTTTTCTGGTTTCGGTGGGGTGAAAAGGTGGGAAGGGGGGGGGGGAGAAGGGGGGAGGTGGAGAGGGTTATTTTCATTGGATATTTTGCTGTTTTCAATAACTATTTTTATCGTTGGTAAGTATTGCTATCCTTATCTTGATCTCTGTCTTTGCTATCATGTAAACCTTGTCACAGTCAAGGCCACGTGGAAGGTCATTGAGTTAATAGTGTAACCATTCTGACGTCATGAAATAAGCAGGTTGATAAATACATTGGTAGATTCAGCCTCAAGAGGAGCTGTTCAGTAAAACAGCATACGACAAAAAACAATCATATTTTACCGAACACTTGATTTATTATGATTGCTTGTTACCAATCGTCTGTCAGGGCTACAGAGGTCATATATAAACAAATATAGTGTGGACATATTTAGGTTTTCATTGATAGCTATCGTCCAACGCTTGAAGCGAGGGCAATAAGGGAACGACAATATGAGACATATGAATATGACAAAAAAAATGTAAAATACCCCCGTCACGCAAAGTGAGGTATAGGGAATATGATGTTCTTCTTCTTTTACCTTTTTAGCTCCCAGTGGAGCATAGGTCTTCAATAAACACTTTACAAGTCGTTCTGTTTTTGGCTATTCTTTTAAGATCATTACATGTCTTCCCCATCATCTTCATCTCTGCTTCTATCTGTCTTCTCCAAGAATTCCTTGGTCTTCCTCTTTGTCTTTTCCCCTGGGGATTCCAAAAAAGGGCCTGTTGTGTAATACTCTCAGTTGGCCTCCGTAGTGTGTGTCCTATCCAGCGCCATCGTCTTCGCTGTATCTCTTTATCCACTGGTATTTGACTGGTACATTTCCATAATTCTATGTTAGTAATTTTGTCCTGTCATTTCCTTCCCTGGGTGAACCGAAAGCCGTCGGTTGGGATCGAACCCTACCTATTGTCCTTTGTAGTTCAGTTCACTAACCACTGAGCTGAGCCTTCCATGTGGAGGTATAAAATACAGTTGTCAAGTGACACACAGCAACTTCCAGAGATTTTGTTTTAGTGGCAGTGTTAGAACATATCTCCCCACAAGCGTAGAACAGCTATAAATGTTCTGTCTTGACGATCGATGTAAACTTCCTATCTTGCTGTAGTAATGGCTCTAAGAAGATCAGTCATTTTAGAAATGTATTTACTCTTCTGGGTGATAACGCATATATATTTTTTGTGATGCACACAGCAGTCTTACAGAACCAGAACTTGTAGCTAAGTAATTTATTTACTTTGCTTTGATTTTTGACATTTTAAGATGTTACGGTGTCAGTCTCAGCCCATTTTTTTATCTTGAAGGTGATCTTTGCCTTAGGTTTCTTTGACAAAATGTCGGATTGATTTTTTTTTTCCTTTTGTTGTTCCCAGCTTTCTTCAAGATGTTTATCCGGGTGGTCTCTCTGCTAATTCTTTTCTTTTCTTAGAATATCATATAACATCAATATCTGTTCACAGCTCAAGGGGATCCAGGACTGTGTGCATTTAACACGTTGCAGTTGGTGTTGATCTCATTACTCAAGCAATGAGGCGTACATTATTGTTTCGTACACAATCAAAGGGATTTAAAATTTGCTTTGGCACAATGTTGTCAGGGGTGCACAGTTGCGTTCTAAATCAGAGCTCACATAACCAGGATACAGAGCCCTCAGAGCGCCCTTGCTTGATCCCCACGATATGTCAACGAACAACTCCAGTTGTTGTAATCGTCTCAGAGATTTGTTTTTAACATTTTATGTGTGTTTCTTGTAGCTGAACTGCTGATCGAAGTGTGTACAGGCTGCTTCTCTCTGAGCAGTGTGTGTTAGTTAACTCTTTCTCTCTCTGAGTAGTGTGTGTTAGTTAACACTCAAACTCTCTCTCTGAGTAGTGTGTGTTAGTTAACTCTTTCTCTCTCTGAGTAGTGTGTGTTAGTTAACTCTTTCTCTCTCTGAGTAGTGTGTGTTAGTTAACTCTTTCTCTCTCTGAGTAGTATGTGTTAGTTAACTCTTTCTCTCTCTGAGTAGTGTGTGTTAGTTAACACTCAAACTCTCTCTCTGAGTAGTGTGTGTTAGTTAACTCTTTAACTTTCTCTGAGTAGTGTGTGTTAGTTAATTCTTTCTCTCTCTGAGTAGTGTGTGTTAATTAACTCTTTAACTGTCTCTGAGTAGTGTGTGTTAGTTAACTCTTTAACTCTCTCTGAGTAGTGTGTGTTAGTTAACTCTTTCTCTCTCTGAGTAGTGTATGTCAGTTAACTCTTTAACTCTCACTGAGTAGTGTGCGTTAGTTCACTCTTTAACCATTTCTGAGTAGTGTGTGTTAGTTAACTCTTTCTCTCTCTGAGTAGTGTGCGTCAGTTAACCCTTTCTCTCTCTGAGTAGTGTGTGTTAGTTAACTCTTTCTCTCTCTGAGTAGTGTGTGATAATTAACACTACTAACTCTCTTTGAGTAGTGTGCGTTAGTTAACTCTTTCTCTCTCTGAGTAGGGTGCGTCAATTAACTCATTTTCTCTCTGAGTAGTGTATGTTAGTTAACTCTTTAACACTCTCTTAGTAGTATGTGATAATTAACACTACTAACTCTCTCTGAGTAGGGTGCGTCAGTTAATTCTTTCTCTCTATGAGTAGTGTGTGTTAATTAACACTTCTAACTCTCTCTGAGTAGTGTGTGTTAGTTAACTATTTTTCTCTCTGCGTAGTGTACGTTAGTTAACTCTTTAACCCTTTCTGAGTAGTGTGTGTTAGTTAACTCTTTAACCCTCTCTGAGTAGTGTGTGTTAGTTAACTCTTTAACCCTTTCTGAGTAATGTATGTTAGTTAACTCTTCTAACTCTCTCTGCGTAGTGTATGTTAGTTAACTCTTTAACTCTCTCTGATTTGTGTGTGTTAGTTAACTCTTATAACTCCTCCTCTCCCATTTCCTCTCTCCCTCAAAATAAAAACTTACCATAGCTGACGTAATGATTCACAAAAATTACAACCCCCAAAACTGGCCACATGTCTGTACAGATCAGCAGAGGAGAAGTAAAAAATGAGGGAAGAGGCATGTTCATTCGATACTACGATTGGCAAATTAGCACAATAGCCATCGTAATTGGTAGCATCTCCTCAAATTACTGAGCAGAATCAAGCGCCCCACACCAAGTCATAGAAATCATCACGAAGACTGAACATAAACCACAGGACTTACAGCTTTTTGATTGCAGATTGCAAATCAATTCTAGCTGGCATTCAAAACATCACAAATGACCAAACACTCCATAAAATAAGAAGGGAACTACTAGAACTGTCAAAAAGTAACCTAGTGGCTGCTTTCCCAGTGAGGAATTGATGGTAATGAGAGGGCAGATACACAATCCAAAACAAATAGCAAAATGAGCAGTTCTGCAACCATGTGACCTACAGGGGGATCCAAAACCATAATACACAACAAATTCCGCTTGAATTGGGAAAGAAGGCTGGAGAAAAGCAACAACGATGTCCCCATACTCAGAGATGCTAGCAGATTATCATCATCCACCTTGATAACAGGTGATTTAGACTCTTAAGTCACCTCTACCTTCTCAAAGTGTCCAACACAAACGGATGTCCATGTGGAACTGGCATCCAGAAATCAGAGAATATGTGCCATGTGTCCAAACAACAAGGAGCCACTGTGCCAATCTGGCCAGAGGGTGCAGCCGTCGTGCTCAGAAATGAACTTTCAACTTCAACATGGAAACGGGACTGCAGATCTGACCTCACCAACCAAACTATTTCCAATTACAGTTCTTCATGTCTGCGGAATGCGTCTCTCGTGTGTCACAAACGTTTCGCTTCCTATACAGTGATGTCTTTTCAAATTTATGAACCACAACTCACAATGTGTGTGTCCGAGAGATGCACATTTAAATAAGAACATTTCTCTTAGTCAATGGCGTTGTTTATCCGGTCAAGTTGTCTCCTAACTCCAATGTAGTAAAAGTAAAAGTAAAGGTTCCCTTCACGCCTTGCAAGGCGTATATGGAATATGGTGTTAGTGACAATAAATTTGACAGACCTTCGGCACATGATTTTTGGGGTAATGTGGTCGGTATTACGCCCTTGCCGTTTTACTTTCCCAGAAAAAAAATCCTGTACCCATTAAAGGCTGGATTTTTCTATAACCACGGCACATATTTGGGTGATGTGGTTGGTATCACACCAGGCCGTCTTTCTTCTCTTCTACCTTTTAGCTCCCAGTGGAGCATAGGTCTTCAACAAACACTTTCCAAGTCGTTCTGTTTTTTGCAATTCTTTTAAGATCATTCCATGTCTTCCCCATCATCTTCATCTCTGCTTCAATCTGTCTTCTCCAAGAATTCCTTGGTCTTCCTCTTTGTCTTTTCCCCTGGGGATTCCAAAAAAGGGCCTGTTGTGTAATACTCTCAGTTGGTTTCCGTAGTGTGTGTCCTATCCATCGCCATCGTCTTCGCTGTATTTCTTTATCCACTGGTATTTGACCGGTACATTTCCATAATTCCACGTTTGTGACTTTGTCCTGCCATTTCCATCCCTTTATTCTGCGCAAGCATCCATTAATGAAAGTCTGTACCTTCGTGATTGTCAATTTTGTTATTCTCCATGTTTCACAGCCATATAATAGAACCGACTTAACATTGGAGTTGAAAATTTGTATTTTTGTATTTAGCCTAATTTCTTTGGATTTCCATGTTTCCCAGTGCAATGAAAGCTCCTCTTGCTTTTGATATCCTTATTTTGGTATCGTTTTCTGTTCCTCCGTCTTTATCTATATTACTGCCCAGATATATATAAGATTGTACGTCTAGTAGAGGTATTTCTCCTAGTTTTATTTGGTTATTGCCAACTGCATTAATTCTCATAATGTTGGTCTTATCTCTATTAATCTTTAGTCCTAGCTGTTGTGATCTCTCATCTAATATACTCATTTTATCTTGCATCTGTTGGTGACTGTGTGATAGGAGAGCTATGTCATCAGCAAAGTCTAAATCATCAAGTTGTTTGGTCAGTGACCACTGGATCCCATTTCTGTTGTTTTGAGTTATTTTCATAATCCAATCTATGGCCAGTAGAAAGAGAAATGGAGACAGAAGGCATCCTTGCCTTACTCCTGTTCTTATTTCAAATGCTTCTGTAAGCTGTCCTTCATGCACCACACTACATTTTGTTCCTTCATACATTGTTTTTATCAGGTTAATAAACTTTATGGGGATTCCATAATGACTCAGCAACTTCCAAAGCATTCTTCTGTCTAAACTATCAAATGCCTTTTCGTAATCTATGAATCCAATATAAAGTGGGGATTTTAGTTCTAAACTTTGTTCAACTATTATACGTAGAGTAGTTATTTGATCAGCACATGATCTGTTCTTCCTAAAACCTGCTTGTTCATCTCTCAAGTGTTTCTCTATAGCCTCTTTTAGTCTCTCCAGAATGATTCTGCCTAATATTTTTTCCTGGCACTGATAGTAGCATAATTCCCCTATAATTTGTGCACTCCTGTAAACTTCCTTTCTTTGGTAGTTTGATCATATAACCTTCTCTCCAGTCTTTAGGTATTTCTTCCCTCTCCCAAATTTTATCCAATAGATTATGTAACATCTTGGTAGAGGTGATAATATCTGCTTTGATGGCTTCCGAAGGAATTTCATCTGGTCCTGTGGCTTTACCATCTTTTAATAGTTTGATGGCTTTCATTATTTCTTCTTTGCTTGGTTTTCCGCAGTTAACGTGTAATTCTTCTTCTGCTGGTAGTATATCTGGAGGATTATTTGAGCCAGGTCTGTTCAAAAGTTCTTCAAAGTGCTCCTTCCATCTCTCCATTTGTTCCTTTATATTACTAAGCAGATTTCCCTTCTTATCTTTGATAAAGGCGTTGATCTGTTTGTATTTTCCACCTAATTTCTTTGTGCTGTTGTACAGTTCTTTCATATTCCCTTTATTTGCTGCTTCTTCTGCCTCTTTAGCTAATTCATCTATATATTTCCTCTTATCCCTTTTAATGCATCTTCTCACTTCTTTGTTCACCTCTGTGTAAGCTTCCTGTGTCTTGGCTTTATTACTTCTTGTTTTGCTTTTATCTATGTCTGCTTTCTTGTTCTTTCTTTCTTTAATTTTATCCAGGGTCTCTGCTGTCATCCATGCCTTATTCTGGCGTTCTCTTTTCCCCAGTGTTTCTTCGCATGTCTCTTTCCATATATTTTTTACCTGTTTCCAATGATCTTCTATATTTATTGTATTTTCTAGTTGTTGGAGGACTTGGTATTTGTTTGATATTGTGACTGCGAATTTATCTTTAATTCCTTGTTCTTTAAGAAACCCTACATTGAAATACTTTCTGCCCTTATTCGTTGTAGTATACCTTTTTAATTTAATTTTAAGTTTGGCTAACAGAAGATGATGATCAGAAGCTATATCTGCCCCTCTATATACTTTTACATCCTGTAAGGATGACTTAAACTTATTATTAATACATATGTGATCAATTTGATTTTCCGTTCTATGATCTGGTGACACCCATGTAGCTTTGTGTATTCTTTTATGTTGGAATATTGTTCCTCCTAGGCTCATTTGATTAAGGGCGCAGAAATTCACAAATATCTCTCCATTCTCGTTTATATCTCCAAGTCCATGTTTTCCCATAATCTCTTCAAAGCCTCTGTTGTCTGATCCTACCTTAGCATTTAGGTCTCCCATCAAGATTATAATATCCTTGTCTCGTCTTGCATCCATCTGGCATTGTAGCTGTTTATAAAAATCATCTTTAACTGAGTCATCTTTATCGTTGGTTGGTGCATAGCATTGTATAATGTGTAATTTTATTTTGTTCTTGGTTGTTCTAAATGTTGTTCTCACCAGTCTTGGTCCCACTGCCTCCCATTCTATTAGTGTCTTCTGTGCATTCTTTGATAGCATTATAGCTACCCCTTCGCTATGTTGTGCTCCTGATTCCTGGTGTCCTGATGATAAAATCATCTCCCCTGTATTCAATTTTATTCTCTCCGCTCCCAGCCATCTTGTTTCACACATTCCCAGAATATCTATCTTGTAGTTGGTCATTTCTGCTGCCACTTGTGCCGCTTTTCCCTGTTCGTTAAGGGTACGAACATTCCAGGTGCCAATTCTGGATGATTTCCTGGTAGACAAAGGGTGAGTCGGCAACCCGGACTCCTTATGGCTTTCTCCGGATTGCGTCATACGTCTCTTAGACAGAGAGCCCTTCTCTTTCCTGGTTGACGGATTTACTTTATCTTTCTTTGACTTGTTCATGTTTGTGAAGTTTTTTCGGCTTATTTTTTTACAGTATGGGATAGCCAGTCCCATGCCTAACCCTCCTTTCTCGCCTCTTACGAACATGCCTGGTAGGGTACAGCGCCGCTATTCTTTACTCCCCTTTCGGGCCCCGGCAGCGCACGGGCGAAGGCCGTCTTTACTTCCCAGAAAAATGTCTGGTACGCATTTTTAGAGGCTGGGTGAACACCGGAGCCTTGTCAGTCCAAAAAAAATCAGTCACTGTTGGGGATCGAACCCGGACCCATCCAAAACCAGCCAGGATGTTTACTACAAATGCCACGTCATTCAACAAGCTAGGCTTTCTCAAACTTTTCTCGTGCATTTCAACCAATAAGAGTTCTCTCTTAAACCTCTCATGTATGAATTAATGGTACTTACCAAATACAATTTAACCAGCAACAATTAGCAACTTTCCTGTGTGTTACCGGGACCTCATGAGGGAAGTAAAGAATAGTGACACTGTGACCTTTCAGGCATGTCGTAAGAGGCGACTAAGGAGATCGATCGATGGCTTGACAAGCTGTCATTGTAAAAAAGTATTGTTATGGAAACAGCGCCATATATTTTAGAGTAGTGATCTCTGCAATATGTGCCACTTTGGCACGCACTGTTTTTGTTTTTGAAATTGTGGTTCTGCCCTATGTGCCGTCATCGGCTCGAAAGGACAATAGATAGATAGAATTAGCAACAACCAGCAACAAATAGCTTATTTCCAATAAGCAATTTAACTAGCTAGAATTTTTACTATTTTTCTGTTGTAAGTTACCTAGCAAGAATTTATTTTCAGGATCTAGCTAAGATATTACTTTTGGCAGGTAATTTAGCCAACCAGGATTTAGACAATTTAACTAGCCATGATTTATATTACTTCCATTATGTAATTTAACTTGCCAGGGTTTAAAATATTTCTATGATGTAAGTTAACTATCCATGATTTCTTGTCATGATTAGCGAGGGTATAACTTCCTTCAGGTAATTTAGCCAGCCATGATTTCTCAAACAGCTTTGCCTATCAAAATGTCTCTTACTTCATTTCAGTAGTTTAGCCGCTCATGCAAGACCGTGTGTGGCTGCTGTTGTACACAATAGGTAACCATTTAGAATAAGATAGACAACCGGGTAAAATACCTATGGATCATGGCGCGGAAATCTATAGTTTTACTAATGTCTGCGGTCCGAGAAATCCCGAAATCGTCCAAAGCTTGTGACGTCATCGGCCATGCGAAATATAGACGGCTGTCAAGTTTTTAATGATTCTTTTCAGCCCACAGGCCTTATAAATACTAGAGATGGCTGTGATCAAAGCTGTTTACTATAATTTCAAGTACTCTCCTTACAAAAGTACTCAAAAACTGCTGACGGAACCAATGCACTTCAAACATAATATATCAAGTATAGAAGAGAGGGGACAACATATTAGACCTTGCAAACGAACGATAAAGACGAAAAAAAACAATAAGCGGTACATGAAGAATTAAAGAAATAAATAATGAAGAAATATAGAACAGGAAGGTAAGTCTAGCTCAAGCAGATGTATAGTAAGCTCATAAAGCAGAACACAAAAACACATCTATGTACAAACAAATAGAAGAGTTAGCAGGTAGAGAAGATAAACAGCTACTTGGTGCTGGAAGTCAAGGGAGATGGAATGATATTAACAGGGCACGAGCAGTATCAGACCAGAGCATCGAAAGCGGGAGGCAATGGAGGTAGAAAGAAAGCTACGTTATTCTAAATATAAAATAAAATACTTCAAAATGTATATACACATCTACATATTATATAGGGAGCCGCGATAGCTCAGTGGTTAGTGAACTGGACTACCACGGAAAAGGGGTAGGGTTCGATCCCAACCGACGGCTTCCGGGTTCACCCAGCCTTAAATGGGTACCGGATTTTTTTCTGGGAAAGTAAAGCAGCATGAGCGTAATACTGACCACATTACCCCAAAAATCATGTGCTGAAGGTCTGTAAAATATAGGGTCACTAACACCATATTTCCCTATACGCCACTTGGCGTGACGGGGGTACTTTACTTTTTTTTTTTACATATTATATACTTATTATTGTATTGTATTGTATATTGTCTTTATGTGTTTCCTGTCAGTTGTATATAGTAATAACTTCAATAACAGTAAAAGTAAAAGTAAAGAGCCCCATCACGCCAAGTGGCGTATAGGGAATATGGTGTTCTATCTATCTATTGACCTTTCGAGCCGTAACCGGCCCATAGGGCGTAGACCAAGATACACCTTCTCCTATATGAATTTTTGTTCTAGCAGTTTTCTTTTAAAGATATTTTATCAAATCTCGCCATCTGTCTCTGTTCTGTGCAAGCAGTTCTATCTCATTGAGGGAGCCGATTCCTGCTGCTCTTGCCTCTCTCATCAATGTTCTTCTCAGTGTCTCCCTGGGTCTTCCTCTTTTTCTTTTACCTGTTGTTTCCCATATGAGGGCTTGCTTTGCTATTCGATTATTATCTCTTCTCATCACATGTCCAACGTATGACCATCGTCTTTTCTTTATTACTGAAGATATTAGTGGTTGATTGGCGATTTCTCTAATTTCCTCGTTTGTTTTGAATTCGTTCCATTCTATACCAAGTATTTTCCTTAGACATTTATTTTCGAATGCGTTCAACTTTGTTTCTATATCTCTTGTTGTTTTCCAGCTTTCACACGCATACGTAAGGGTTGATAGTACATTTGATTTGAATAGCCTAAGTTTTGTGTTTGTGCTAATGAGTTTTGATTTCCACAACTTTTCAAGGCTTCTGAAAGACATTGCTGCTTTAGCCAGTCTGATTCTAATTTCTTTGCTCGTATCCCCTTCTCGATCAATGTGACTTCCAAGATAGATGAAGTGATCGATCTCTTCTACTGGTTTGTTTTCCATGTATATTTTGTCACTTGTTGGAATTAAACTTTTCATGACTTTAGTCTTTTCATGATTGACCTCAAGCCCAATTTTGCTGGCTATTGATGATAGTTCATTTGTGTTTTCCTGCATCGTTTTTATTTGATTGCTGATGAGAACTATGTCATCAGCAAAGTCCAGGTCCTCCAAATATGGTGTTAGTGACCATAAATTTTACAGACCTTCAGCACATGATTTTTGGGGTAATGTGGTCGGTATTACCCTCGTGCCGCTTTACTTTCCCAGAAGAATATCCGGTACCCATTAAAGGCTGGGTGAACCGGAAGCCGTCGGTTGGGATCGAACCCTACCTCTTGTCCTTTGTAGTCCAGTTCATAACTACTGAGCTATCGCGGCTCCCTTTCAATAACAGTGATCATTGTTTAATCTTATCTGGCTTTGTACTTTCAGTAATACAAAAGTCCACATATTGATTTATTGTCGACAAAAGCAGCGCACATTTTTTAGATTATCAGAGTGATTTGTTTTAGATGCTAATATGTGTGGTTGGCTTTCAACATGCGTAGAGCTATTTTTATTTACCTACCTACACCACACGGAATATTCACTAAAGATAAAAAAATGGGTAGCAACATTTTATCTTGAAATTCTGTTCGAGTCCACATAACCCATACATATATCGTAGATCCAAGAAAAGAATACGGGCATTGGGATCTGTTTTACTGATGTAAAATAACTCTGTAATTTACTGTTTAATTAATGTGTAAAATTTTAGCTAACCTTCTACATCGTCACTCGTTTATGAAAACTAATAGGCTCTTTTTTTAAACTCTGAGGACTGATTTTGAAAATACAGGTTATACATGATATGGGAATAGGCACAAACAAATTGCGGTGCTGCGGTAAAGCTGGTGGCAATAACCAAATAAAATTAGGAGAAATACCTCTACTAGACGTATAATCTTACATATATCTGGGTAGTAATATAGATAAAGAGGGAGTAACACAAAATGATGCCGAAATATGGATATCAAAAGCAAAGGGGCTTTTATTGCACTGGGAAACATATGGAATCCAAAGAAATTAGGTTAAATACAAAAATAAAAATGTTGAACTCCAATGTTAAGTCAGTCCTATTATATGGCTGTGAAACATGGAGAACAACAAAATTGACAATCATGAAGATACGGACTTTCATTAATGAATGCTTGCGCTGAATAAAAGGATGGAAATGGCAGGAAAAATTCACTAACATAGAATTATGGAAATGTACCAGTCAAATACCAGTGGATAAAGAGATACAGCGAAGACGATGGCGCTGGATAGGACACACACTGCGGAAGTCAACTGAGAGTATTACACAAGAGGCCTAATTTGGAATCCCCAGGGAAAAAGACAAAGAGGAAGACCAAGGAATTCTTGGAGAAGACAGATAGAAGCAGTGAAGCAGATGATGGGGAAGACATGGAATGATCTTAAAAGAATAGCAAGAAACAGAACGACTTGGAAAGTGTTTGTTGAAGACGTATGCTCCACAGGGAGCTGAAAGGTAGAAGAAGATGAGGTCAAGCTGGTGAGCAAGGAATGATGAGAAGACAGTGTCCATTCCATGCGGGGATCTCGATCTCGATTCTTCCAGCTCCGCTAAACGTAACAAAGGGCTGGTAGTGGGTTTTTACAATCCAACACTATTCTTTGCGATATGTTCAATCTTATCTAATGAGTCTGTGTCGGTCAACTATGTTTCTGTTAGAAGTATTCTTTTCAGTATATCTCTAGGACGTTCTCTTGCCCTATATCCTGACGTTTCACATACTTGTTTTAAAATTATTTTTTTTTCACTTATCAGCACATGTTCGACAGACGTCCATCTTTTCTTCGTAATTGTAGATGAGATCGTTGGTTGTATAACCATTTCTGCTATCAATATATTAGTTTTAAATGCACTCTATTGTGAACAGGGTATTCTTCTTAAGCATTTGTTCTCAAAAGCGTTCAGTTTTCTCCCAATCTATTTTGTTTTCCAGCTTCACGTGTGTAAGTAAGGGTTAGTAATAATTTGAGTTGAATATTCTAGGTTAGGCATTATAGTGAAAGAGAGCAAAAATAAAGAACTCAGCCTTAATAGCAAAAAGACAGAAGTAATGGTAACAACAAAGAAAAAGACATCACCTCAGTGCAAAATAAAAACAAGTGGAAGAATATTAAAACAGGTAAATGAATTTAAATATCTGGATACAATGTTAACCTCAGATGGTAGATGTACAACCGAGGTGAGATGCAGAATGGCTCAGGCAAAAGCAGCTTTCCAAAAAAATGAGGAAGATACTATGCAATCTATTATTGACAATACAAACAAGAAAAATAGTTCTTAAATGTTATGTAGAACCAGTTTTAACATATGGACGTGAATCATGGACAAAAGGACAACAGACAAGAAAATCGCTGGAGGCTGTAGAAATGTGGAGCCGCGATAGCTCAGTGGTTAGTGAACTGGACTACCACGGACACGGACATGGGGTAGGGTTCGATCCCAACCGACGGCTTCCGGGTTCACCCAGCCTTAAATGGGTACCTGATTTTTTCTGGGAAAGTAAAGCAGCACGGGCGTAATACTGACCACATTACCCCAAAAATCATGTGCTGAAGGTCTGTGAAATATAGGGTTACTAACACCATATTTCCCTATACGCCACTTGGCGTGACGGGGGTACTTTTTTTTTTAATACTCGAAATGGATCCATTAGTACTCCTATCTCTGATCCGAATGCACAGGAAGTCCTCAAAATAGATGGCGAACATAGAACTCGTGGTGATCACTAGTATGTAAACTACCAAACGAGATGATAATAACAATGATGATCTGATATATTTGAATGCGACTTATAGTAATTGCCTCCAATGACATGGATTATGAAATAAACACACATTTTTGTTTAAATTCCTGACAATTTTGTCACAATCTGGCATCCCAAACTCTGCTGCACTTGGAAGAACATCCGTGGAAGAATAAGGAGAAATGAATACAGAGGACAAGCAGCGCCTTTTTTTCTAATTAACTCTACCAAAATTAAAATCATTAAATCTACCAATGCCAGACCTGGACCCTAGATGCAAGAACAATAAGAAAAATAACCTCTACAGAGATGAAATGTGTTAGATGAATGACAGGAAACTGAGAGATAAGATCAGAAATGAAGAACTGAGAAAAATGCTAGGAATAAATTTCCCCCGTCATAGAATATATAAGGAAACAACAGATAAAATGGTTTGGCCACGTGAAAAGGCAGAAAGAAAAAACACAACACAACGAGCCTTCAACAAACATTGTGAGAACACCAGACCCAAGGGTCGACCACATAAAAGATGGGTCGATGGAATTTTAGAAGCACTAGGAAACATAACAGCAGCAGAGGCGTACAGAAGAGCAAAAGACCGCAAATTATATCTCCCCTCGACGCTGAAAGGCAGATGAGGAAGGAAAGAAGAAGAAGAAATGAAAATCTTAGATCATCAGAACATTGATAGCAAAATGTGGAATGATTTTTTTATGTAATGGTGAAAGAGACAAGCCCCACTTATTTGCAAGCAAATGGGAAAACTTCCAGCGGATTAAACAGAAAATAATCGAAAGACGCGTACATCCGTGTGACCTTTTCTCTAACCGTAGAGACATAATGAAATCCACATAGAAAATGTCAAGAATATCAAAAGGTTGCCATAACAAAGTAATTTACAATGAACGGTGATAAGGAGGAAATAGGAAAAATTGGGGAAAAGTGTATCTAGTGAAATATTAATATGTAGCGAGATGATGTGGGAAAAGTTCATCGTTCATTGTTGTTAGCGTCGACATCATGATATTCAGGGCAAAGTCATAGATGATGTCTAGTCCCATCACATTTTCCTATAACTGCTATAGTTGCAATTGTCATGTTGTTTACTTTCATTGCTCTATACCAGTTTTTATTATGGCTCCACATTAATGTTGGGTCCATTTGTAATTGTTTGGTCTATTTTACTCTATACCAGTTTTACTATGGCTCCACATTAACGTTAGGTCCATTTGTAATTGTTTGGTCTATTTTACTCTATACCAGTTTTACTATGGCTCCACATTAATGTTGGGTTCATATGTAATTGTTTGGTCTATTTTACTCTATACCAGTTTTACTATGGCTCCTCATTAATGTTGGGTCCATTTGTAATTGTTTGGTCTATTTTACTCTATACCAGTTTTACTATGGCTCCTCATTAATGTTGGGTCCATTTGTAATTGTTTGGTCTATTTTACTGTATACCAGTTTTACTGTGGCTCCACATTAACGTTAAGTCCATTATTAATTGTTTGGTCTATTTTACTCTATTCCAGTATTACTATGGCTCCACATTAGCGTTATGCCCATTTGTAATTGTTTTGGTCAATTTCCAGTAAAACTTTTGAAGTCATCGTGACCCATTATCTCGCTGTTAACGAGAAGGGCACAAGCTTTATTTAGAGAGTGACAAAATGTTTTTTTTGGACAGGTGTGTCTTAGAAGTTTATATAACCTCTAAAAATGACCGCTACTGATAATATTATCCTGAGACAGTAGGCGGACTGAGGTGATGCCGACCACATCCCCCATAAATATGTCCTTGGTCACACACAAATATTGGAGCCGTTATAGGTCAGTTGTTAATGAACTGGACTACAAAGTGCAAGAGGCCGGGTTCGAACCTGGCTGACGGCTTCCGGATTCACTCAGCCTTAAATGGGCACGAGATTTTTTCTGGGAAAGTAAAGCGGCGCGGGTCGCTTACCCCAACCGACCACATTACCCCAAAAATCATGTGCCGAAGATCTATACAAATTATTGTCACTTTCACCATATTCCATTTGGTTACACCACTTGGCGTGACGGGGCTCTTTAATTTTCTATATATCTATTACCCTTTCGAGCCGTAGCCGGCCCATAGGGCGTAAACCAAGATACTCACTCCCTCTCTTATCTGAATTTTTGTTCTAGCAGTCTTCAATTATTTTAAAGATATTTTATCAAATCTCGCCATTTGCATCTTTTCTGTGCAAGCAGCTCTATCTCATTGAGGGAGCCGACTCCTGCTGCTCTTGCCTCTCTGATCAATGTTCTTCTCAGTGTCTGTCTGGGTCGTCCTATTTTCCTCTTACCTGTTGTTTCCCACATGAGGGCTTGCTTTGCAATTCGGTTATTATCTCTTCTTATCACAAGTCCAACATATGACCATCGTCTTTTCTTTATTACTGAAGACATTAGCGCCATAGATTTTGGAAGCAGTAATCTCTGCAGTATGTGCCATTTTGGCACGCAAGGTTTCTGTTTTGAAGATTGTGGTTCTGCCCTATGTGCCGTCTTAGGCTCGAAAGGACAATAGATGGATGGATGGATGGATGGATGGATGGAGGACGGACGGACGGACGGACGGACGGACGGACGGACGGACGGGACGGACGACGGACGGACGGACGGGACGGACGGACGGACGGACGGACGGACGGACGGACGGACGGACGGACGGACGGACGGACGGACGGACGGACGGACGGACGGACGGACGGACGGACGGACGGACAGACAGACAGACAGACAGACAGACAGACAGACAGACAGACAGACAGACAGACAGACAGACAGACAGACAGACAGACAGACAGACAGACAGACAGACAGACAGACAGATAGATAGATAGATAGATAGATAGATAGATAGATAGATAGATAGATAGATAGATAGATAGATAGATAGATAGATAGATAGATAGATAGATAGATAGATAGATAGATAGATAGATAGATAGATAGATAGATAGATAGATAGATAGATAGATAGATAGATAGATAGATAGATAGATATTAGTGGTGATTGACGATTTCTCTAAGTTCCTCGTTTGTCTTTAATTTTACTTACACAGAAATATGGACACTAACAACATATCCACGCATGTCTCCAGGCTAGGAGAAAACCATTTCTTACTTCTTCGATGCTGTATTCACATTTACCGGATAACGAATGATGTGCATAGCGAAGTGCTTTAAGCTCGTTGTTTATGAATTAACTCAACTAGTACTGGAAGTTATCAGCTTGACCTTTATTTCCACAATGTTGCCAAGTATCATTAGACGGATTAACATTTAAAACATCCCGTTCAACGTCGTGCCGACGTGCAACGCAACCCCATTAATGGTCGCTTTGACATTTATCGCATCCCCATTAATAGTCGCATTGACATTTAACGCATCCCCATTAATAGTCGCATTGACATTTAACGCATCCACATTAATAGTCGTATTGACATTTAACGCATCCACATTAATAGTCGTATTGACATTTAACGCATCCACATTAATAGTCGCATTGACATTAAACGCATCCACATTAATAGTCGCATTGACATTTAACGCATCCACATTAATAGTCGTATTGACATTTAACGCATCCACATTAATAGTCGTATTGACATTTAACGCATCCACATTAATAGTCGTATTGACATTTAACGCATCCACATTAATAGTCGCATTGACATTTAACGCATCGACATTAATAGTCGCATTGACATTTAGCGCATCCCCATTAATAGTCGCATTGACATTTAACGCATACAAATTAATAGTCGTTTTGACATTTAATGCATTCCCATTTATAGTCACGTTGAAATTTAACATATCCCCATTAATAGTCGTGTTGATATTTGACTCTTTCTCTCTCTTCTACCTTTCAGCTCCCTGTGGAGCATACGTCTTCAACAAACACTTTCCAAGTCGTTCTGTTTCTTGCCATTCTTTTAAGATCATTCAATGTCTTCCCATCATCTTCATCTCTGCTTCTATCTGTCTTCTCCAAGAATTCTTTAGTCTTCCTCTTTATCTTTTTCCCTGGGGATTCCAAAAAAGGGCCTGTTGTGTAATACTCTCAGTTGGCTTCCGCAGTGTGTGTCCTATCCAGCGCCATCGTCTTCGCTGTATCTCTTTATCCACTGGTATTTGACTGGTACATTTCCATAATTCTATGTTAGTGATTTTGTCCTGCCATTTCCATCCTATTATTCTGCGTAAGCATCCATTAATGAAAGTCTGTATCTTCATGATTATCAATTTTGTTGTTCCCCATGTTTCACTGCCATATAATCGGACTGACTTAACACTGGAGTCGAACATTTTTATTGTTGTATTTAACCTAATTTCTTTGTACTTCTATAGGTTTCCCAGTGCAATAAAAGCTCCTCTTACTTTTTATATCCTTATTTCGGTATCATTTTCTGTTCCTCCTCTTTATCTCTGTTACTACCCAGATATATATAAGATTGTACGTCTAGTAGAGGTATTTCTCCTAATTTTATTTGGTTATTGCCAACTGCATTAATTCTCATAATGTTGGTCTTATTTCTATTAATTTTTAGTCCTAGCTATTGTGATATTTCATCACGTATGTTCATTTTATCCTGCATCTGTTGATAGCTATGTGATAGGGGAGCTATGTCATCAACAAAGTCTAAATCATCAAGTTACATGGTCAGTGACCACTGAATTCCATTTCTTTTGTTTTGAGTTATTTTCAAAATCGAATCTATGGCTAGTAGAAAGAGAAATGGAGACAGAAGGCATTTCTGCATTACTTCTGTTCTTATTTCAAATGCTTCTGTAAGCTGTCCTTCATGCACCACACTACATTTCGTTCCTTTATACATTGTTTCTATCAGGTTAATACACTTTATGGGGATTCCGTAATGACTCAGCAACTTTAAAATCATTCCTCTGTCTCTAAACTTTGTTCAACTATTATACGTAGAGTGGTTTTTTTTTTATCAGCACATGATCTGTTCTTCCTAAAACCTGCTTGCTCATCTCTCAAAATGTTTCTCTATGGCCTCTTTTAGTCTCTCCAGAATGATTCTGCTTAAAATTTTTCCTGGCCCTGATAGTAGCATAATTCCCTTATAATTTGTGCACTCCTGTAAACATCCTTTCTTTGGTTATTTTATCATATAACCTTCTTTCTAGTCTTTCGGTATTTCTTCCCTCTCCCAAATTATATCTAATATATTATGTAACATCTTGGTAGAGGTGTTAATATCTGCTTTGATGGCTTCCGAAGGAATTTCATCTTGTCCTGTGGCTTTACCATTTTTAAATAGCTTGATGGCTTTCATTATTTCTCTATCTTGGTTTTCCACAGTTAACGTGTAATTCTTCTTCTGCTGCTAGTATATCTGGAGAATTATATGAGCCAGGTCTGCTCAAAAGTTCTTCAAAGTGCTCTTTACATCTCTTCTTTTGTTCCCTTATGTTACTAAGCAGATTTCCTTTCCTATCTTTATTGAATGCATTGATCTGTTGTTGACATTTAACGCACCCCCATTAATAGTCGTGTTGACATTTAACCCATCCCCATTAATAGTCACATTGACATTTAACGCATTCCCATTAATAGTCGTGTTAACATTTAACGCATCCTCATTAATAGTCGTGTTGACATTTAACGCATCCCCGTTAATGGTCAAGTTGACATTTAAAACATACCCGTTAATAGTCGTGTTGACATTTAACGCATCCCAATTAATAGTCGTTTTGACATTTAACATATCCCAATTAATAGTCGTGTTGACATTTAACGCTTCCCCTTTAATAGTCGTGTTGACATTTAATACATCCCCGTTAATAGTCGTGCTGACATTTAACGCATCCCAATAATAGCCGTGTTGACATTTAATATATCCCCATTAATAGCCGTGTTGACGTTGAACGCATCCCCATTGATAGTCGTGTTGACATTTAATACATTACCGTTAATAGTCGTGTTGACATTTAGTACATCCCCATTAATAGTCGTGTTGACATTTAATATATCCCCGTCAATAGTCGTGTTGACATTTAATACATCCCCATTAATAGTCGTGTTGATATTTAATACATCCCCATTAATAGTCGTGTTGATATTTAATACATCCCAATTAATAGTCGTGTTGATATTTAATACATCCCCATTAATAGTCGTGTTGATATTTAATACATCCACATTAATAGTCGTGTTGATATTTAATATATCCCCATTAATAGTCGTGTTGATATTTAATACATCCCAATTAATAGTCGTGTTGATATTTAATACATCCCAATTAATAGTCGTGTTGATATTTAATACATGCCCATTAATATTCGTATTGACATTTAAATACATGGCCATTAATATTCGTGTTGACATTTAATACATCCCCATTAATAGCCGTGTTGACATCTAATACATCCCCATTAATAGTCGTGTTGACATTTAAATACATCCCCATTAATAGTCGTGTTGACATTTAACTCATTCCCATTAATAGTCGTGTTGACATTTAACTCATCCCCATTAATATTCGTGTTGACATTTAACTCATCTCCATTAAAAGTCGTGTTCACATTTAACTCATCCCCATTAACAGTCGTATTGACATTTAACTCAACCCCATTAATAGTCGTGTTGACATTTAACGCAACCCCATTAATAGTCGTGTTGACATTTAACGCAACCCCATTAATATTCGTGTTGACATTTAACTCAACCCCATTAATAGTCGTGTTGACATTTAATACATCCCCATTAATAGTCGTGTTGACATTTAACGCAACCCTATTAATAGTCGTGTTGACATTTAACTCATCCCCATTAATAGCCGTGTTGACATTTAACGCATTCAGATTAATAGTCGTGTTGACATTTAACTCATCCCCATTAATAGTAGTGTTGACATTAAACGCAGCCCCATTAATAGTTGTTTTGACATTTAATGCAGCCCCATTAATAGTCGTTTTGACATTTAACTCATCCCCATTAATAGTCGTTTTGACATTTAACTCATCCCCATTAATAGTCGTGTTGACATTTAACTCATCCCCATTAATAGTCGTGTTCACATTTAACTCATCCCGATTAATAGTCGTGTTCACATTTAACTCATCCCCATTAATAGTCGTTTTGACATTAACTCATTCCCATTAATATTCCTGTTGACATTTAACTCATCCCCATTAATAGTCGTGTTGACATTTAACTCATCTCCATTAAAAGTCGTGTTCACATTTAACTCATCCCCATTAACAGTCGTATTGACATTTAACTCAACCCCATTAATAGTCGTGTTGACATTTAACGCAACCCCATTAATAGTCGTGTTGACATTTAACGCAACCCCATTAATATTCGTGTTGACATTTAACTCAACCCCATTAATAGTCGTGTTGACATTTAATACATCCCCATTAATAGTCGTGTTGACATTTAACGCAACCCTATTAATAGTCGTGTTGACATTTAACTCATCCCCATTAATAGCCGTGTTGACATTTAACGCATTCAGATTAATAGTCGTGTTGACATTTAACTCATCCCCATTAATAGTAGTGTTGACATTAAACGCAGCCCCATTAATAGTTGTTTTGACATTTAATGCAGCCCCATTAATAGTCGTTTTGACATTTAACTCATCCCCATTAATAGTCGTTTTGACATTTAACTCATCCCCATTAATAGTCGTGTTGACATTTAACTCATCCCCATTAATAGTCGTGTTCACATTTAACTCATCCCGATTAATAGTCGTGTTCACATTTAACTCATCCCCATTAATAGTCGTTTTGACATTAACTCATTCCCATTAATATTCCTGTTGACATTTAACTCATCCCCATTAATAGTCGTGTTGACATTTAATACATCCCCATTAATAGTCGTGTTGACATTTAACGCATTCCCATTAACAGTCGTGTTGACATTTAACGCATCCCCATTAATAGTTGTTTTGACATTTAACGCAGCCCCATTAATAGTCGTGTTGACATTTAACTCATCTCCATTAATAGCCGTGTTGACATTTAACGCATCCCCATTAACAGTCGTGTTGACATTTAACTCATCCCCATTAATAGTCGTGTTCACATTTAACTCATCTCTATTAATAGTTGTGTTGACTTTTAGCTCATCCCCATTAATATTCGTGTTGACATTTAACGCAACCCCATTAATAGTCGTGTTGACATTTAACGCAACCCCATTAATATTCGTGTTGACATTTAATGCAACCCCATTAATAGTCGTGTTGACATTTAACACATCCTTATTATAGTCCAGTCCAGAACTTCTTGTACACCCGAAGTGGGTGTGAACGCGACGTGTCGACAGTTTCCTACAAGTCGCCATATCTGCCCCTTCCTACCAAACACCATAGTCATCATAAGCTCCTATTTGTCGCAGATATCACAGAGGGGGCATCAAATCAAGTTGCCAAAAAGGAAAGCCAGTAAGAAGATACGAATTCTAACACCCCCCCCCCCACCACCCCCAACCAAGGAAAACAAAATTCGCTTTAATAATATAAGTATAAGGGTGGCTTCACTTTCAGCATCATCAACATCAAGTAGCATGTCTGCTGACGTAGGTGATCATGTCACTCCACAACTTTCGATCTCGAATTTTTTTTTTTTTTATCATTTCTGTTGTTGATCTTCTGCAAGCCATTCTTTAAGGCTGTCTGGTATTTTTTCTCCTTGCTTCCCTCTATTTCTTCGTCCATCAATTTTCCCAGTTGTCACAATATATTCCAGCTGTTCCCTCATTACATGGCCAAAAATTGATCGTGTCTACATAATATTAGAAATTAACTCTCTTTTTCTATTGGCATCAATTTAGGCAACATTTTATATATATATATACACCTCAATGTACCTCCGTCACACCAAGTGGCGTATAGGGAAATATGGTGTTAGTGACCCTATATTTTACAGGACCCTTTATTTTATTTTTTTAAACTGTAAAATAACTATTTATTATTATAAATTATTATAACTATTATTTATATATATAAATGTATGTGTGTGTGTAATTGTTTGGTCTATTTTACTCTATAAATATATATATATATATATATATATATATATATATATATATATATGTGTGTGTGTGTGTGTGTAAGTGTGTGCGTATGGATGTATTTATGTTTGCGTGTATCTCTTGCATTACGCGAAAAAAAATAACTGTGCCCAGATGACCCTATGAAATGTTATTTTTTGTCCAGGCCTATTAGTTGATGATACTGTAGTCATCCATTCGGTAGTTCTGTCAATGTGCATTATAAGATCAGGTCAAGATGGAAAATAAGTCAGCCTGTGCGACGTGTAACGCTTCTTATGGAGTGATCTCGTATCACAAAAACAAACGAATAAAGAGACAGTCAGGTTAAACCTCAAGAGAGTCAATGACCAACAGACCCAAGTGATCTCCTATCACAAACCCTCAAGAGAGGCAATAACTAACAGACCCAAGTGATCTCGTATCACAGACCCTCAAGAGAGGCAATAACTAACAGACCCAAGTGATCTCGTATCACAAACCCTCAAGAGAGGCAATAACTAACAGACCCAAGTGATCTCGTATCACAACCCTCAAGAGAGGCAATAACTAACAGACCCAAGTGATCTCGTATCACAAACCCTCAAGAGAGGCAATAACTAACAGACCCAAGTGATCTCGTATCACAAACCCTCAAGAGAGGCAATAACTAACAGACCCAAGTGATCTCGTATCACATACACTCAAGAGAGGCAATAACTAACAGACCCAAGTGATCTCGTATCACGGACCCTCAAGAGAGCCAATGACCGACAGACACAGGTGATCTCGTATCACGGACCCTCAAAAGAGCCAATGACCGACAGACCCAGGTGATCTCGTATCACGGACCCTCAAGAGAGCCAATGACCGACAGACCCAAGTGATTTCGTATCACAGAAACAAATGAGCTAAAACTCAGTTCCCTGCTAACAGAGTATCACTCAAGAGGCACACATGAAAAACTTAAGAAAATCACAGGCGCACACAATAAATAAAATAGTTCCTACTATCTTTTTGGATGGTAATTGCGGTCTAATATAACCTGGAAAACTTACTTTGTGGTTTAACAGATCGTGTCTGATCAAGAAGTAGGCAAAACCACAAATCAGTTCATACTTTCCACAGCAGTCGAGCTTTCATTCCCAGAGTCTTAGCTCTGTTCTTTCTTCACGAATATTCGAAAATGTGTTGAAATTAGTGCGACATGAGCAAAGCTCTATCATAATCGCCCACAGAGTGCAAACACCAGCCTGCTACAGACGATAGCCGCTAAATAAAGTTTGCTTTATAAAACCGAGTGAATGCTGCTGATATGTAAAACCGAGTGAATGCTGCTGATATGTAAAACCGAGTGAATGCTGCTGATATGATATTTCTGTAATGATATATTTCTTTTAAATAAATGATAAGGGCGATAGTCGTGTGGACAGAAAGATATAACAAGGAAGACGCAACAGGAAATACAGCTTAATATGGACGAAGATGGAAACAAATGACACGATCAGGTATGCAGGAGAAGGTATGCCTAGGGGTTTTAAATCGCAGACGCAAGTGTGCGTTCACCTGATGAAGGGCCAGGTTTACTGACATGTGATGTTAAAAGAAATATTTCTGGGAGTCTTGTTTGACTTTTCTTTTCAAGTTTAAGCCCTTCACCCACCATCCGAGAGTTCCATCTTGAATTGACCTCTGTTCTGAGAAGGGTTGTAGTTTTGTTCCAAAACGTGGACGCTCTCCCGAGGGTGTGGTATATCTATTACCACGCTCTTTCTATCATCCCCGGATTACATTTGAGCTGTCGATAGAAAATAAAAGACTCAAAGCAGAGCCAATGTTGTATAAATAGGAGCGGAATCAATTCTAGCAGGACTTGCCAATGGAAGAAGATAAGTTACAGCAAACAGGCTAATCACATCTGGAATGGTGATCATTTATATTTGCACATATTTCGATCACTTTGGCATCCTTAACATTTATCGTTGACCTTACCGCCTCCTCAGTAGAATACATGATACATTATTTCAACCGTACAACTATATCTTATCCACGTTTTTTTTTGGTAGAGAACTTATTTTCTTGAAAATTATCAAAATATTGTACAGTCTCGTGTTTCTAACAAATACCATTGGCAAGTGATGTACAATCGAGTTCATGCTGGCGTTATTAGTGTCACTGTCAAGATCAGATAACTCAATTCTCCTATCAATAAACACTTGAATGCTACCTCACGCAAGCCTCGTTTTGTAATAAACACTCGTCGTTTTTACCTGTTCCAGTTTTGTCCTTACTTTGACCCTCACCACGGATGCACGTTGGAGGATAACTCTAATCGATGACTCGTTTATTTACAACGGTGAGATATTTTTGACGCCCCTTGGTGGCTGTGTAAAACAAAAACACATGTTGTTGCACTTTGTTGGGCTAGTTGTTCTTTCCTTGAGAATGACTATGGAGCACACCAACAGATGTTGTTCGTCTAAAGCTGTATACCTGCAGGGATTTGTTTGTGTTGCTATTTCGGGCGTTGGTGCTGATAACTCCAGAGATGATAACTCGCTGGGCGTAGCTCCCAAATCACGCCTAGTAGGAATCTTGGTAGTATTTGTTATTGCTACTATCCATCTGTTTTAAATTCATCTTCATGTATTCATTTTATTTCTCTATTTTTATGTTTTCTTCTTAAGTAGGTTGTATCTTCTTTTCATTACATAATCTTACTTTCATTAATTAGGTCTTCTTCGTCCTTTCAGCACCCTGTAGAGCGTAGGTCTTTAACAGTTTCCAAATCGTTCTGTTTCTTGCCATTCTTTTAATGTCATTTTGCGTCTTCTTCATCCTCTTCATGTCTGCATCCACTTGTCTTCTCCGAGTATATTTTGGTCTTACTCTTTGTCTCCTTTCTTGGGGATTCCAAAAAGGGCATTTCGTGAAATATTGGCTTTGATATTGTGTATCTTATCCAGCGCCATCGTTTTCGTCGTGTCTCTTTGTCCACCGGTATTTGACTGATACTTCCCCATAATTCTACGTTACTGATTTTGTTCTGCTATTTGAGTTCTTTTATTCTGCGCAAGAATCCATTATTGAAAGTATCTTTGTGATTGTCATTTATGTTGTTCTTCATGTTTGACAGCCAATAGGGCTGATTTAACATTGTAGTTGATAATTTGTATTGCTATATTTCACCTACAAGTGTTCATTTTTCACTTCGTATTTTCATTTGTTATCCTCTTGCGTTCATTTAATCTTAAATTTGTCTTCCTAGTAACTTCTCTTTTGTTTTATGCGTTTATTGCATTTAATGCGCTTATTTTCCAATTGTGTGTTAACTGTTATTTTCTTGTTCTTGATTTTAATCTGCTTATGTTTGATTTACTTTCGTGCATTAGTTTGTCTTCTATTCACTTCGTCTTTAAGTGATATTTACTTCACGTCTGCACTCTTAATCTTGTTTTGCTAATTTTCATGTGTTTATCCAATCTTCTATTCATTCATTTTCTTGTATCATCGAATGTCCATTTCTCCTAGTGTTTTGTGTGATAACAGCATGTATTATGTTGAGCTTAATGAATTAAAACTCGCAATTAATTGTCTCGTATATTTAGATAATTAAATAATTAAAAGTCCCGTTGAATGAGGCACTTACTTGATTTACCGAGCATTAGAGTGCGACATAGATCTGATCAGGTCCGGATTTATTTGAACGTGGTAAGAAACGTAAATCATCTCTTGCATTCAGAATAGGGTGCAACCAAGGGCAGGCGCATTAGGCATGGACAATCATGGATGGCCGAGGCGGAGGAGTCCATAAGAAGAGTATGTGATCTGAATAACATTTGAACTGGCAATAATTGGATAGAAGTTACAAGGGGGAAAAAGGGCCTAACCAAAGTAACTATTCAGCTCGACGGGAGGGTTGCAATTGGGTTTATGAAGCTACTGAGATCGTTATAAGGGAGTTCATCGAAAAAGTGTTCTCACCTCAGGATCTGATCCACGGATGGTTCTGTATTCCGCGGACAGCGCAGTGGTTGGAGATTAGTGGCATATCACCATGGCAGAGAAATGGCTAGGAAATCAGGACATTGTAGCATTGTGGTGTCCAACATGAGAATGGGGATAGAAGGAGTAGCGGCGGCGATGGTTGGTTACACAGAACGTGGATCACACAATCTTGGTAACTGACTTGCAAAGTATGCTACTGAAGATTGTCAGACAGTGTCTGTGGCAGAAGTGGATACAGCTCTTGGATGGCTCCAAAATGGACGCGTTAACCTAAGTGTTCTATCCAGGGAACGCTGGAGTACATGGCAATGAAATAGGCGATAAGCTCACTGGCAGCTCTAGCACAGTGTCGCCATACTCTCAACAAAAGAGTGCATCGCCAAGTTTGTTCTTCATTCCTTAAGACAAAAGGATAGAGAATTGGTGGAACAATGATGTATATATTGAGAGATTGAGAAGTGTAAAGGTGGAAAAGGGATCTGGTGGACATGGAGTGCTTATTAGGAAAAGCAGATGTATCTATAATCAATACTTTACAGGAACAACCAGTCTGTGCACGCTTCGAGATATGCCGGGACAGGCAGTGGTGCGGATATGGGGATTCCCCGACATCAACTAACAGGTTCCATGAATAGAATAGAATAGAATAGAATAGAATAGAATAGAATAAAAAGTAGAAATTTACTTGCGTAAAGTTTCCTCTCATTGTTGTGTCCCTTTTTTCCGTGTGAGTTTCTCATTTATTACTTTATTCAAAATAAATTATAATTGTTTCATAATGTCACATCCTCAGACACAGACATTTTTAAATCTTTAAATATTTTAGTCGACGTCATGTGTCGACTAAAAAATGTGCCATTTTTAAAAAAAAAGTCATTTCCTTCGTTTTGCCATAATCGATCTCTTCTATTTGCCTTCCATGTTTTCTCTTCCCCTTAATCTAAAATCCCTCATGTGGGAAACAACAGGTAAGAGGAAAAGAGGAAGACCCAGAGAGACACTGAGAAGAACATTGATGAGAGAGGCAAAAGCAACAGGAATCGTCTCCCTTAATCAGACAGAGCTGCTTGCACAGAACAGAGACAAATGGCGAGATTTGATAAAATATCTTTAAAAGAATTGAAAACTGCTAGAACACAAATTGAGATAAGAGAAGGAGTATCTTGGTCTACGCCCTATGGGCCGGCTGCGGCGTGAAAAGGTCAATAGATAGATAATGAAAAATAGTTTAGCTAGAACTTTGTTTCATAAATTTATCATGAGAAGCCAATAGAAGATCAAAAAAGCACAAAATATTACTCTCCTCAACGCTGAAAGGCAGAAGAGAAAGAAAAGAAAAATAATAAAATGAATAAACAAAAAAGCGTAAAAATTACTGGTTGTAAATTATGTTTTTTCCATTTCAAACTTCCATTATGTCTCATCATCAAGTATGATGTCTGCGGCGAGTGTGATCACGTATCTTCATATCTTTAAGTCTGTATGAAGCAGGGAGGTCGCAGTGATTAAAGAGTGTACGATAAGATGGGAGTGAGGGAGTGAGGTAGTAGAAATCGAAGGGAGATGAGAAGGGTTGACTAAAATAAAATCATGGGGTCTACGGGAAGAAAGGTTAAGAAGTAAAGAGGATGAACACATCGTGACTCACGGGAATTGTAAGATACAATGTAGGAACGAGGCAAAAATGTAAAACGTGGTATTGATTTGTTGAAGGGAGAAAATGTTAGACAAAGGATAGGTTGGGAAGATCATTCGAGATGAAACGATGGCTCTATGCGGACGGTTGTGTGTTTGTGTTGCAACCGGTACCGTGAGCAGGATTGAGTTAGTTCACCAACAAGTGATAGAATACGTTAGTTGGTGTGTGGTCGCTGCGAGGAACAGACCTTATTCCAGGAGCAGTGATAAGTAGAAGTGTGTTAGAGTAGTTGATCAGATAGTTGTGAAAGTTAGAAACACCAACTATGTAGTGACAGTCAGTGAGAAGGTCTCACAAGGTAGGCTTCGTCAGAAACACGAAGTTAGAATATAGTTGTGCAAGTTACCAGCAACGAACAATTTAGTGTCAATCCGTGAGTTAGTCTCACCACGTTAGGCTTCATCAGAAGTGTGAAGATAGAATGTAGTTGTGTAAGTAGCAGCAACTAACAATTTAGTGTCAATCCGTGAGTTAGTCTCACCAAGTTAGGCTTCACCAGAAGTGTGAAGATAGAATGTAGTTGTGTAAGTAGCAGCGACGAACAATTTAATGACAATCCGTGAGTTAGTCTCACCAAGTTTAGTCTTCATCAGAAGTGAGAAGATAAAATGTAGTTGTGTAAGTAGCAGCAACGAACAATTTAATGACAATCCGTGAGTTAGTCTCACCAAGTTTAGGCTTCATCAGAAGTGTGAAGTTAAAACGTAGTTGTGCATATTAGCAACAACGAACAATTTAGTGACAATTCGTGAGTTAGTCTCATCAAATTAGGCTTCATTAGGAGCAGAGAGTTAAAAGGTAGTGGTGCAGTTTAGCAGCTACGACCATTCAAGTGACAGTAGGAGAGAGAAGTTCAATAAGTCAGGCTTTGTGTAGGAGCATGACATTAGAGTGGGGTGTGCCTCTCTTTCAGAACGTTCTCATTACTCTTTCAGAACGTCATCACTATTCTTCTAGAAAGTCCTCACTACTCTTTCAAGACGCTTTCCTTACTCTTTCTAACTGCCAATGGAGATCTCATCCCCCTTCTGTAAACTCTACATACGTTTTTTTTTTCAATGTGAAACACGAAATTCTGTGAACTCTACGTATGTTCAAGGGGAAACACGAAGTTATGTGAGCTCTACATATGTTTTTATTTCAAGATGAGACACGAAGTTCTGTGAACTCTGCATATGTTTTTTTTTTCAAGATGAAACACGAATTTCTGTGAACTCTTTATATGTTTTTTTTTTCAATGTGAAACATGAAGTTATGTGAGCTCTACATGTGTTCTTTTTCAAGGTGAAACATGAAGTTCTGTGAACTCTATATATGTTCTTTTTCAAGGGGAAACATGAAGTTCTGTGAATTCTACATATGTTCTTTTTTAAGGTGAAACATGAAGTTCTGTGAACTCTATATATGTTCTTTTTCAAGGGGAAACACGAAGTAATATGAGCTCTACATATGTTCTTTTTCAAGGGGAAACATGAAGTTCTGTGAATTCTACATATGTTCTTTTACAAGGTGAAACATCATGAACATCTTGTTGGTGCGCCTTACAAATTCTAATCTTTATTCTGTTCCGTCGTACGTTCACGAGTTATTGCTCTTAGTTTTTTTTATTTACATGCAACGTAATACCAATCAAGCGTTATTACATTTCAGAAGCACCAGTTTTAGACACGGATATAGGGGTAGGGTCAAAGGTCAAAATGATTGCAGCGAGGTCAACACATTACTTACCAAGGGGCAAGTAAATACACTGTTGCAGGGCTATTTTTTTCGCAATTTTTAAATTAAGCTAAATTTTATTTTATTTCATTTTGAGATTGAAATAATTTCAAGAAAATGAAGGAAAGTTGGTATAAAACATGCAGTTTATATGAACAACTTGCTCAGAAATTCGAAAAAGGGGTTAAATGAGAATTACGATGTTTTAGATTTTTGTGGAAATAACTGCTGAAATGTCAATAAATTAAAAGCTGCAAAAACAGCCTCTAGGTTCAAGACATCATTAACTAGAGCCAGTTTTTGCAGCTCGCGGTACCGAATGTTTTAAAGGAAAGTAACATTTTAAAATAGGAACAAGTCAATCCTAATTGACGTTTGTAGAGCAGGTTGCGAAAAAGTACAGGAAGAAACCTTCTGCTGGCTTGATTAACCAGTCATAGAATTATATCTTCTCTTGAAATTTATGTTTGAAAGGGGACAACTGATGAAATCACATGTTAATTAATTTTTTAGTATTTTTTTTGGAAACACATAATAACTTGCACATTTACGCACTAACGAAACCAGTGAATACACAGATGTAAATGGTGAAATAACGTAGGTCTCTAAATGCCTTATCTTTCAAGTAAAGAATTGGATGTAGACCACGATGAAGAGACCAAGAAAAAGATGGTGGAATGATATTAAAGGTTCTTAACAACAGCACAAGTTGACTATCCAAAAAGCCACAAGACAAGCTAGATCAAGAAGCCACAAGATAAGCTAGATCAAGAAGCCACAAGACAAGCTAGATCAAGAAGCCACAAGACAAGCTAGATCAAGAAGCCACAAGACAAGCTAGATCAAGAAGCCACAAGACAAGCTAGATCAAGAAGCCACAAGATACGCTAGATCAAGGAGCCACAAGACAAGCTAGATTAAGTAGTCACAAGACAAGCTAGATAAATTAGCCACACGACAAGCTAGATCAAGAAGCCACAAGACAAGCTAGATCAAGAAGCCACAAGACAAGATAGATCAAGTAGCCACAAGACAAGCCAGATCAAGAAGCCACAAGACAAACTAGATCAAGCAACCACAAGACAAGCTAGATCAAGAATCCTCAAGCTAACCTTCGACAGCGGAGAGGAAGGGGAAACCACCCACCCTGACTACTAAATATGGAATGAGAAGAGAAGGGAAGAAGATAATAATGACAAGTCGACCTAAGTACACAATAAGGGTAAAGAGTGACATAGATTCAAAATAATACAGAAATACTAACGGCCTTATCGTCCGTTAACTAAATAATGCGTTATGCAGTAATCCAACAACACAATACCGGTGTCGTTATTGCTTCATGTTAATAGATATTCATCGAAAGAGATCTAAGCATTCATGTACTTGTACAATGAGGATAAGCTGTCGACTAAGCTAAACTAAACCAAAACAATAACATGAGTCCCGAACACCCATATCATTCAACGTGATCATCAAGTACTGGGCCTGCTGGCTTAGGTGATCATGTCTCTCCACAACTTTCGATCGCGACAGTTATTTATCGTTTCTGTTGTTGACCTTTTCTTGTCTGTTGTCCTATTGCCCATTATTCACATCCATATGTTAAGACGGGCTCTATAGAGTATGTAAGAACTCTTTTTTACTTGTTTATATTGTCAAAAATTGATTGCATAGTATCTTTCTCATTTTTTTAAGATCTGCTTTTGCCTGAGCCGTTTTGCATCTCACCTCTGTTGTATATCTTCCGTCTGAGGTTAACAAAGTTCCCAATATTTAAATTCATTTACCTGTTTTAATATTGTTCCATTTGTCTTTATTTTGCACTGAGGTGATGTCTTTCAAAGTGATACACGAAAATAAAAACAGTTTAAAGATTGTTGGATATTGACGACAGTCAAAAGAATGTCGTTATCAACCGCTGATAAAAGAGTGATTGCTCTAATTTGCAGTTTTAAAATGTTATACATCATAAACAGGAGAAAAAATTAACGCAGCGGTTAATAACTCTCATACGAGTGATGAGTGTTAACAGTGTTGAGGCAGTTGAATGTGAACAACGGTAATACAAACAAATTTTGATATAAAATGCAAGCAAAAAAATGTTGGATGTCAAAAAAACGGTGAGACAAGCTGAGTATCAGCAACAGTTAAAAGAACTTTAAACTGTGGTAACAGTGAAAAAAGTTGAATGTTATAAACAATCAAATAATGTTGGACATAACTGACAATGAAACCAAGGTTCAATACTCGACATAGTCAACTAATAGTAGTGATACATATGACGGAATCATGCGTGATCTATAACTTCTCTCTGCAATCGTAAATGTTCCTGTCATATCCTATTCATGGAACCAGTTTCATTGTAGTTAGGAATTTCCCGTATCTGTTCCACCGCTTGTCATAGCATTTCCCAAAATGCACTGATAAATTATGTTGACAAGATCGCTACGTGCATGTCCTACTCGACAGCACAGGCGACGATTCTTAACCTCCTTAGTCACAACCTACGATGCGTGTGGCAAGTAATAGTGGCTCTGCACTTTTCTCCCCTCACTGTGAGCTCCCAGTGGCCATATGGAGATGTCAATGTTCCAGAAACCTTCTCGTGTTTTCGATGTAAAACTAATTTAAAAGTGTTCCTTAATAGAAGTAGGCCGGCCTTGCCTAATTATGACAACGTGCCACTGCATTAAGTCTTCTGATTTGTTTAATGCAACATAATTGAAATAGAAAACCAACATAATCTAGAAATGGAACAAAAGTTGTAACAAGACTTTATTTATTTATTTTATTTTATTTTTACATTTTTAGATCACGTGATGTGGAAAAGAATATTATTTTTAAACATAAAGTTCTATATCGTGGCATTTTTGTTCTTTAATAATGTTGGCATGTACAACTGTTGTCGGAGGCGAAGGCGCTTCTCCCAGCACCAGAGCTGGAAGTTGTCAGCCACCCACAGCTGATGGCTTGCGCCAGGATCGGTGAACCAAAACCATCCAGACCCTGCTCCACCTCTCCGCGGTGCCTCCAGTAACAGACTAACCTGTCTAGTCTGGCCAAGCGTGCAGGGATCGAAGAGGGAAGACAACCCGGTACTCAAAAATGTTGTGCTGAAGTCGGATGTGTTGGGCCGAAAGGCGCAAATATAACAGTTATACTGCAAACCACAACACAACGCAGACACGTCCACTACGTCCTTGTAAGGACGGATGATGAAGAGGAATATTCTAGTCTACCACGATACTCTAGAATACTTTAATCATCGGGCGAACGCAACCAACCAACCAACTGTTTTCTTCAAGAAGGTTTATATATCAAGTTAATCGGAATGTTATTTATTCAGACAAGATTAACAAATGTACAACTGTCAATCATCATCACCATCATCATGTGCCATAACCGTTGGCGTCGCGGATCCCTTCCTTCCACAATATTGTATCCACCGTGCATCATATCAATTCTGTTGTTAACTGTTCTCCATGCCATGACACCAGACTATGTAGTGCTTGTATGTGGACATAATTTTACTTGGCAATATAAGAAGGTAGTTTGCCATTCCTTTCCTTCTTCACCGTGACTGTATTAGTCGAAGATCGCAGACATTGTTTCTACAAATGAGATCATCTGCCTGCCATTACGGGACGGGGACCATAAACGACCACTACTCCTCCTTTGGTGGGGGATAACTCTACCCCGCTAACCCGACTGCCAATTCTAATGTCATTACTTCAACAATATTAACGAACTTAATAAATCAAAAGTTATAATAGTTTTCAAAAACAATTCTGACATTTCTCTCCCTTGAGATAACATTTTCCCTCGATACCGTGGCGTTGAATTATAATTGCATAATTTTAATGAAGCGACACTCAGAAAGAAAACATATTTGATACTGCAACGCTAGATAAACATATCCTATCATATATGTAACCCATCAATAAACAATTTTTTTATCTCATGAAGTGAACATTTCCATGTAAAAAATTATACGTTTTAAGAATACTCTAGCATTGTTTTTATTTGTAAAACATGTTTCTAGTTAAAGGACAAGGGGTAGGGTTCGATCCCAACCGATGGCTTCTGGGTTCATCCAGCCTTAAAATGGGTACCTGATTTTTTCTGGGAAATTAAAGCTGCTCGGGCGTAATACCGACCACATTACCCCAAAAATCATGTGCTGAAGGTCTGTAAAATATAGGCTCACTAATAACATATTCCCTATAGGCCACTTGGCGTGACGGGGGTACTTTACTTACTTCTTTTTATGTTTTTATTTGACAGACGACGCATGGGCGGTCATACATACAGCCAGAATTATGCAACTCGGTAATATGCAATGCACTTGTTAACATAACTATTAACATCTTTGTTCCATGCAGTAAAACCTGGTGTCATTTTTCTTTCTTTCCCAATACGATTTTCAAATATTTGTTTACTGTCCCTTAGCACGTGAACTCTGACGGACGAGAGAGAGGGTTTGCATTAAGATAATTAAGTCAAACGTATCTAAGGTCGGGGGTAAAATAAAAACTCAGATCCCACAAAACTTCGTAGTGACTGCACTTGACAAGCGGTCTTGACTCTTCAGTCCTATAATACACCTCTCCCCCCCCCCCTCTCTCTCTCTTTCCTAACTCCAGAGATACGATAATACTGTAAAGATGAGTTGTTGTTTTTTATTTACCCTGCCGGATTAGCAAAGTGAGGACAAGCTTGATTCAAGCCTGGACTGGAGAGACTCGTTAGTCTGGTGCTTTCATGTGTGAGGTAAATCTAAGTACAAACTACTTCCTTTTCCTGGAAAACAAATAAATAAAAATACTGAGGAGGCAGTCTTGACCGACGGATGCACAAGCCTATAAGGTATAAAGTACAATACAATCCTCTAATAAACGTACCAGGAAAATTAAGAAGATGAAGAGAAGTGTTAACTAAGAGAGTTTAGCTATGAAGCTGACGACAAGCTTGTGTTTAGAATTTTGAACAGTGGAGTCTAGTTTAATGTGTTCACATTTTTATTAATCTTTTCTCCTTCTTAGCTTTCACCCGTTAAGTGGACGTTGGTGAGCTGCATCGCTAATTTACGATAACACTGCGATATCTGCACCTTACGGTCCGACACATTCTTTTTTGTTTTATCATGATACATTTTTTCTCGGGAAACGCTAATTTTTGGTCTACTCTTTATGATTTTTAATTGCTAAGGGTTCTTTAACGTGCGCGATTGCACATAGGACCATCTGTTGTTCCCCGTTATCCGAGAGGGTTAGACAACGGATCTCAATACCCAGAGAGGGCTAGACAACGGATCTCAATACCCAGATAGGGTTAGACAACGGATCTCAATACCCAGATAGGGCTAGACAACGGATCTCAATACCCAGATAGGGCTAGACAACGGATCTCAATACCCAGAGAGGGCTAGACAACGGATCTCAATACCCAGAGAGGGTTAGACAACGGATCTCAATACCCAGAGAGGGCTAGACAACGGATCTCAATACCCAGAGAGGGCTAGACAACGGATCTCAATACCCAGATAGGGCTAGACAACGGATCTCAGTACCCAGAGAGGGCTAGACAACGGATCTCAATACATAGAGAGGGCTAGACAACGGATCTCAATATATAGAGAGGGCTAGACAACGGATCTCAGTACCCAGAGAGGGCTAGACAACGGATCTCAATACCCAGAGAGGGCTAGACAACGGATCTCAATACATAGAGAGGGCTAGACAACGGATCTCAATACCCAGATAGGGTTAGACAACGGATCTCAATACATAGAGAGGGCTAGACAACGGATCTCAATACATAGAGAGGGCTAGACAACGGATCTCAATACCCAGATAGGGCTAGACAACGGATCTCAATACCCAGAGAGGGCTAGACAACGGATCTAAATACCCAGATAGGGCTAGACAACGGATCTCAATACCCAGAGAGGGTTAGACAACGGATCTCAATACCCAGATAGGGCTAGACAACGGATCTCAATACCCAGATAGGGCTAGACAACGGATCTCAATACCCAGATAGGGCTAGACAACGGATCTCAGTACCCAGAGAGGGCTAGACAACGGATCTCAATACATAGAGAGGGCTAGACAACGGATCTCAATACCCAGAGAGGGCTAGACATCGAATCTCAATACATAGAGAGGGCTAGACAACGGATCTCAATACCCAGATAGGGCTAGACAACGGATCTCAATACCCAGAGAGGGTTAGACAACGGATCTCAATACCCAGAGAGGGCTAGACAACGGATCTCAATACCCAGAGAGGGCTAGACAACGGATCTCAATACCCAGATAGGGCTAGACAACGGATCTCAATACCCAGAGAGGGCTAGACAACGGATCTCAATACCCAGATAGGGCTAGACAACGGATCTCAATACATAGAGAGGGCTAGACAACGGATCTCAATACCCAAAGAGGGCTAGACAACGGATCTCAATACCCAGAGAGGGCTAGACAACGGATCTCAATACCAAGAGAGGGTTAGACAACGGATCTCAATACCCAGAGAGGGCTAGACAACGGATCTCAATACCCAGATAGGGCTAGACAACGGATCTCAATACCCAGAGAGGGCTAGACAACGGATCTCAATACCAAGAGAGGGTTAGACAACGGATCTCAATACCCAGAGAGGGCTAGACAACGGATCTCAATACCCAGAGAGGGCTAGACAACGGATCTCAATACCCATATAGGGCTAGACAACGGATCTCAATACCCAGAGAGGGCTAGACAACGGATCTCAATACCCAGAGAAGGCTAGACAACGGATCTCAATACCCAGAGAGGGCTAGACAACGGATCTCAATACCCAGAGAGGGCTAGACAACGGATCTCAATACCCAGAGAGGGCTAGACAACGGATCTCAATACCCAGATAGGGTTAGACAACGGATCTCAATACCCAGAGAGGGCTAGACAACGGATCTCAATACCCAGAGAGTGCTAGACAACGGATCTCAATACCCAGATAGGGTTAGACAACGGATCTCAATACCCAGAGACCAGGGAAGGGTGAAAGCCACGGAGGAATCGAAGTGGAAAACTCCCATCGTCTGTGGCGGGATTTGAACCCGGAAACTTCATGTCCAGAGACCGACGTTTTTTTTTCTCCAGACAAGTCTAGATCTCCAAGTTCCTATTTGATGAGACTAATTAAGTGGGTTCAACGTTTATTGTCTCTACTTTTGGGGATCATGTATTTGAGGCGAATTTGTGGTGCTAGATGTTTTATGAGTCTAAGCTGAAGTATCAAATGTTCTATTGGCCTAATTTCTTGTATTACACTTTTTCTACCAACGCTGTGCTATCAGTGCCAGAATTGGACGCTGGACTCTAGAACAATAAGAAAGATAACGACCACCGAAAGGAAATGTGTCAGAAGAATGACAGGAAACAGCTTAAGTGACAGAGTAAGAAACACTGACCTGAGGAAGAAACTCGAAATTGAACCAGCCATTGAATACATAAAGAAACAACAGATAAATTGGTTCGGCCACATAACAAGACAAAAAGAACTAACAATGACTCAATGAGCCTTAAATAAACGCTACGAAAATGCCAGATTAAGAGGAAGACCGAGAAAAAGATGGATAAAGGGAATGCTAGAGTCACTAGGAGGAATAACATCAGAAGAGGCCAACAGAAGAGTATAGAATCGAAGATTGTTTCTCCCCTCGACGCCAACGGCAGCAGAGGAAGGATAGAAGATGAAGAAGAACGTTTTACTAGTCTAATTTATTGTACAAATGTTTGTGCAGCTAATTTTCATCTTAAATTTTAGTGAGTCTAGTTTATGCTTTTAAAAATGTTAGAAGACTAATGTGTTCTGTTAAACGCTCTATGAGTCTAATGTGTAGCGGTAGATAAGTTATGAGCCTAATTTATGATATCAACATTTTCAGAAAACAGTCCGTGGTTTCTTCTGCTTCTGCGATCATGGCTCATTCAGACTAGGATTCCGGACTCTCTTATGAAGGCAGCTGTCTGTTTAAGTGATTCAGTTGCCCGTATTGTTTCTCTTTCAGGGAGGTGGCTGTGGACCACTGTTTGTGGTTTCAAATATTAGTTGTGTTAATAATTGTTATATGGTTTCTTTTGTAGAAATTGATGTTTTATAAATCTCAATCTACTACATATTGAGTGTCTTTCAAAAAACGAAAAAGCAACGCATTTTTCAGGTCCTCCGTTAACATATTGTTTATTCTCGCTATAGCGTTTAAATGTGTGATTGAGAAAGAGCGAGAAGCATCGAAAAATGGACAGAAATCTAAGGGACGCGCATAGTCACACGTTTGGTTCATGAGCAGCCCGGAAGAAATCGTCTAACCAATGTTATCTGTGAGATCAGACAGTATTACAGCGCGATGAATGAACGACTACCGGAAGGCGGAAGTATTATTTCTAGGTCCAAGAACCAGTCAGCGTGAGTGACAAAGGGTAATCCAGACTTAGGAGAGGGAGAAACGCTTTCAATCTTTATAGCAGAATGGAGACTTAGCATTGAGAAGTATCGTTGCCTATTTTGGACCCTGGTTTGGGGAACTGACCATACGACAAAGTAAACAACCACAAGGATGCTTAATCTCTTCGATAGATGTCAAAAGGTAGCTTTCTGATTGTTGCAACTTGTATCCGCTTCCTTTCACGCTCCTTTCTAGTTCTGCATTAAAATCTCGGCAATCTTATGATTGTACGTTTATAAACTGTTATATATGTATGTCCAGATCTACATGGAGTCACTGAGTGGCATTAGAACGTGTTTCATTACCTTGTTTCTAAAGAACCTGTCATTGTCAAAATCAATGTCCTCAATTTAGTTTAGTTTAGACAGATCATTATACATGCACACCGGACAACTACATAGTCCTCAGACCATCCCACCCACCCTTTCAGCACCACCTCAAGCGTATAACACCGCTGTCAAAGCTAGCACACATTTCATCATCATCGAGTGCCGTCTCCGCAACGAAGGTTGGCTACCATGGAGCGCCATTCTGCTCTGTCTCTTGCTTTGATGGTGCAGATAGTCATAGGCTGATTTGTCCATCTTTTGACGTTACTCGTCCATGTTAGTCTTGGTCTGTCTCTGCCTCTTTTACCTTGTATTTTCCCCTCCAGGATTACTATTAGTAGGCTATTGTATCTTTTAACATGGCCTAAAAATCGCATCTGTCTTGTTTGAATTGTGCTTAGTAGTTCTCTTTTCATTTTTAGGTGTTTTAAGACTTCATCGTTTGTTTTCTTTTCCTTCCATCAAATTCTACATATTTTTCTATATATCCACATTTCAAAGGCTTCAATTCTCTGTTCTGTTTTCTTGTCAAATGTCCATGTTTCTGCACCATATAGGAATATTGAGAAGATGTAATATTTTGCTATTCTTAGTTTTAGCCCATGTGTTATTTGTTTTGATGTTAGTATGTTCTTCATGACATTAAAATTACTTTTTGCCATTCCTATTCTTTTGTTTATTTCAGTTGTACATTTTCCATCACTGGTTTATAGTATGTCCAAGGTAGTTGTATTTCAGAACTGTCTCCATGTCTATTCCTTCATTTTGATATCCACTTGTGGGTTTTGAGTATTTTCTTTGATAATGATCAGAGTTTTAGTCTTTTTGATATTGATATCTAGTCCATATTTTTTGCTTGTCATGTTTATTTCATTAAGTAATTGTTGTAGATCTTTAGGATTTTCTGCTAGTAGTACAGTATGGTCAGCATATCTTAGGTTATTGATTATCTTTTCAATAATTTGTAGGCCTGGCTTCTCTATGATGTTTTTAAAGATTTGCTCAGTGTATAGATTGAACAAGCTTGGTGATAGGATGCATCCCTGTCTTACTCCTCTTTTTATATCAATGGGTGTTGAGTTCTCTTTGTTATATTTTATTATTGCTGTTTGCTCCCAGTATAGATTACATATTAGTCGTATGTCCATGTCATCTAGATGTATCTCTTTTAGGCATTCTATAAGTTGTTTGTAGTGTACTCTATCAAAAGCTTTGGTGTAGTCTATGAAGCAGACATATATTGGTTTGTTTACTTCTGTGTACTTTTCGATTAATGTTCTCATGCAGAATATGGCTTCTTTTGTTCCACTATTTTTCCTAAATCCAAATTGCTGCTCATCTAATTCAGTATTGATTTTATTCTGAATCCTTCCTTGTATAACTTTTAGCAATATTTTAGTACCATGGCTCATTAGGCTTATTGCTCAAAAGTCACTGCATTCAACTGTACCATTCTTTTTAGTCAATGCAATGCAAGTTTTTTAGTTCTTTTCGTATGTATCCTGTGTGGTATATGTCTTTGCATATGTCTGTAATTATAACCGTGTTCTAATTGTTCTTTGTCTTTGACATGACACCACACATTCAAGAATGAACAATCTTTGTGTGTTACAAGTCAGTCCTCATTTATTATGTTACATATAGATATATATATATATATATATATATATATAAATGCTATCAGACTGTCCTTCCTAGCGTCTCTGTTCTGTAGATACTTGTTCGATCTAATAAGTCTTGGCCGCTGAAGCACTTCGACTACCGTCGGTGTTGTACCTCAACTATTCGTATAGTGGATATTCTAACTTTCTCTCTATCTATTGTTTCTCTTTCGTCTGTGTCTTCTGTTTCTAACGTTCTCCAATGGCTATCTCGGTGCCTATCTTTAGTTCTCAGTCTTGTTCTAGTTCTCGTCCTCTAGTTCTGGTGCGTGACTTCTAATTCTGATCTGTAATTATAATTCTGCTTCCTGTAGTTCTGCTTTTCTATTTCTAGTCTCTTCTATAAGTTGAAGTACTTCTATGACTATCTCAGTTCCTATCGGTTCCTAGTGCGTGGCTATGTTCCTAAGTCGAATTGTAAAAGTGGAAGTCCCCTCTCAAGTCTGCCTTCTAACTTTTATACGGTTTTGACCGACCGTGAACCTTTTTTCCCGCCAACTATTCTTTATCCAGATAAAAGTGACATCTGGCACTGCTCTACTCCTTTCTACATTCTAAGGGACCTTCCCTCACCATCTGCCACTTGTGTGACTAGCCTTTAGTTCATGAGTCCCACATAAGTTTACGACCAGTGGTCAGTCACGGTGGTCGTGACTAGAGTTTAATTTATGAGTTCTACATTCCTCACCAACAGCTAAGGTCATTCCCCAGCCATCTGGCACCTTTAGTTTATGAGTTCTACATTCCTTACCGAAGGCTACGATAAGTTTACAACCAGTGGTCAGTCAGTGCGGTTAGTCATCCCTATGCTAAATTTGTCTAGTCCTGTTTAGTCCTCACTTAATTATGATCTAAATATGTATGTGCTATCATTCGCGGTTACATAATCACTTCAATGCCAAAATCCTCTAGTGCCTGTATCATCTCTATCTGTATGCTGTCAGGTCCTGCAGCTTTTCCCTTTTTCATTGTTTTTATAGCTTTTTACAACTCAGACTTTAAGATTTTGTAGCCTCATGTACATTTTATGATTGGTTTCTTATCCCTTTCATCGTGAAATAGTTCTGTTATACATTCCTGCCATCTATTTATTATATCTTAATGTTAGCATTTTTCATTTCTTGTCTGCAATGCATCTATCTTCTGTGGCTTTTTAAAAAATTTTTATTAGTCATTCTCTTTATTTCTATGTGCATTCCTCTTAAATCTTGTTTGCTTTTCATAGTTTCTATTTGTATACATTTTTGGCTGAGTCAGTCTTCTTTTGCCCTTTTGCAGATTTTGCGTATTTCATGATCTATTTTATTGTATTGGGCAGCGTTCTTCACTTGTATCCTTTCTTCCGTTTTTTTCTAAGATGTCAGTTATCTAGTTTTTTTTCTGCGCTTTTCTTTTTTGTGTAAGGTGTCGCAAGTTTCTTGTATGCATTTCTTTATGCATTGTCATTTGATTGTTACTTTTTCATCAGGATTTTCTCTTCTGTATTGTTCAATTCCTTCTTCTAGCAGCTTCTGGTATGTGTTCTTTACTTGTATTGTATAGGCATCTTTAATATCTTTTTTGATTTAAAGCTGTTATATATAGTAGATTTGTTGATGAATTAGACTTTTGCATGTTTATCTTTAGTTTGATTTTCATTTTAATCATTACAGGATTGTGATCTGAATTAATATCTCCTTCTGGGTAGGTTTTGGCCTTCTTTACGCTGTTACGGAACCTTTCTTTTATCATTATGTAATCTATTTGATTCCTCTTCTTATCTCCAGGGCTTTTCCATGTGTATAGTTTCCTTTTCTCTTGCTCAAAGTAGGTGTTACATATTATCAGCCTGTTTTCTTCACAGAATTGTATTAATCTTTCTCATCTATCATTTTTTTTCCCAAACCATGATTTCCTATAATTGTCTTATATCTACCTTTTCCTACTTTAGCGTTCATGCCACCCATTACAATCAAGATGTCTGAAGATTTTACTTGCTTCATAACTTTATTTAGGTCTTCATAGTATGCCTCTATTTGTTCATCTGTGTAGTCTTGAGTAGGTACGTATGTCTGTGTTATTGCTATGTCGAACGGTTTTGGTTTCAACTTGAGTAGTATAATCCTATCACTGTGTGTCCAGTGGGTACTTATATATCTTTGTAGCTCTCTTTTTATTAGTATTCCTGATTTTCCTGATGTGAGCACACATTTAGTCTCTAATTATAAATGTACTTGAAGCTAGTCTACTAGCACTACCCTTGCCTTAGTATCCTAGATGCAAAAAGTCAAGTTGTTATGAAGCAGTTGCATGTTGTGTAACAATGCAACTTGTTGTAATTGAGCTTGTAAGATGATGTAAAACCGTTGTGAGCTGTGAAACAGCTGCAATTATCTTCTAATTTTTTTTTACTCTTTTTCCGTTGTGGGCGATGACTGACTCTAGTTATTCAAAACTGTTAATAATTTCCAGCATTACGTGCGCGACTACAATCTCGACAGATTTATTCAGCTCACTATGTGCCATGATCTTCTTGCATATCTTTTTACCTGTCGTGATTTTTATCTATATTGGATTTCTGTATTATAAGTTCTGTACCTCTGAACCAATTCGCATGTTTATTAAATCATATGTGACTCCTTGAAAGAAGAACTGTGTAGTTCTGCTATCTCATCTTTGCAAATTCGAGATGTTGACGGGATTGCATTGTTGGTTTTGTATATTTTCCTATTTGAACAAAATAAAATTAAAATGCCCTGTTGATCAAGAGAGCAAATATTATTTTTCTTTTCTTATTTCTGATATTGCTTGCAAGCAATCATCATCATTGAGTGCAGTCTCCGCATCGAAGGTTGGCTACCATGAAGCGCCATTCCACTCTGTCTCTCTGAGTTTAATGGTGCAGATTGTCATAGGCTGATTTGTCCGTCTTTTGATGTTACTCGCCCATGTTAGTCTTGGTCTGCCTCTGCCTCTTTTACCTTGTATTTTCCCTTCCAATATTACTTGTATTAGGCTGTTGTGTCTTTTAACATGCCCCCAAAATTTCATTTGTCTTGCTCTAATTGTGTTTAATAGTTCTCTTTTCATTTTTAGTTGTTTTAAAACTTCCTCGTTTGTTTTCTTTTCTTTCCATCCAATTCTACCTATTCTTCTATAAATCCACATTTCAAAGCATTAGTTAATTGCAAGCATTAATTATTCTTAATCCATTTTGCTAGTCATTCCAGAATGTTCTTTTCTAACGGTCCAAATCTTTTGTGCTTTCTTTGTAAGTTCCAGTAGAAGGTTCGAAACCAAGTAATGTAGTCATGTGTCAAGTTGAGCAAAGTTAAAGGGAATTAATCCAGAATTGAATAATACATGAGATTCTTCATAATCCGACAATCCGAACGTATGTTTCCCTTTTGTTCTTTTTCCAAAGGCACTATAGTGCCTATAGTATCATAACGATTATAGTGCGTATAGTATCATAGCGATTATAGTGTGTATAGTATCATAGCGATTATAGTGCGTATAGTATCATAACGATTATAGTGCGTATAGTATCATAGCGATTATAGTGTGTATAGTATCATAGCGATTATAGTGCGTATAGTATCATAGCGATTACAGTGCGCATGTTCTCCTAATGAATATAATGCGTATATTATCCTAACGATTAGAGTATTTATATTATCCTAACGATTATAGTGTGTATATTATCATAACGATTATAGTGCGTATAGTATCATAACGATCATATTGCGTATATTATCATAACGATTATAGTGCGTATAGTATCATAACGATTATAGTACGTATATTATCATAACGATTATAGTGCGTATAGTATCATAACGATTATAGTGAGTATATTATCTTAACGATTACAGTGCGCATGTTCTCCTAATGAATATAGTGCGTATATTATCCTAACGATTATAGTATTTATATTATCCTATATCGTGTGTATATTATCCTAAAAATTATAGCGCGTATGTTATCCTAACGATTAATAGGCGTATATTCTCACAAGGAACATCTGTTGAAGAGTGGATCTGCTTAGCCTACACATTTTACAAAACTCAGGAGTGCTAGCGTGCGTATCCAACCCACACGCACACACGCACGCACGCACGCACACACACACACAACACTCCCCCATCCGCCACATGTGCACGCACACATATACACATAAAATCACAAATACACACCTTAAGACAGATAGTAAAAAAGGTATACGTGCCCATATAATTCGGAGACCAACAACACAAGGTATGGATGGTGCGGTAGATGCCGTCAACCTTTCTTATTTACTCTTCCCTCGTCAACAATTTCAGGCAGAATGGATGACGTGTTGGTGGTCATCGGAAGAAAACAATATTTCAATCTCGGCAGATCTGGAAACTGATACTTGTCTCTTCGTTCAGTAGCTGGTGTACTAACCACACACACATTCGAACAGATACCGTCCGTCTGTCTGCCTGTATCTGTCTGTCTATACCTGTTTGTTTCTCTCTCTCTCTCTCCATATATATATATATATATATATATATATATATATATATATATATGGCCTTTGGCATCTTGACAGACGGTTGGTATCAAGCCATCTTGATAAGTCAGCAGTTCGGTAAAGCATTAGTTGCTCATACTGGGTGCTGCTTTACTGAACATCTTCTCTCGTGGCTGAATTTGCCAATCTTGGACAGACAGATCCATCCACAGGACGAGCAAGGTGTATTTGAGGTACCTGGCCTTGTCTCTGTTCTCTTGCGCGTCTTGTCCGTATGGAGAATTTCTATATAGATGATAATACACACACACACATATATATATATATATATATATATATATATATATATATATACACGAGATAGTATTTTTATCAAGATCAGCATTAGGAAATGCTAGAACTTAGTTTCTTACCGATTGTTGATTGCTGAACACATACAGCAAGACAGATATTACTTCTGAACACTGCCTCTTCAAATATTGTGTCGGAAATGGCAGAGCAACATGCAAAAACGTGTAACTTCATTTAAATTATGAGAGTGATATATATCATTCGTGTTCTATATCATTTATAGAGTTAGTCGATAGAATGTATCCGTACTAAAAGGGTATCATTCATGTTTAGTGAAGTCGAGACATTACCATCAAACTACTTGCATATATATGAGGCTTTTAATTACCTTTCTCCACATATAGATGATCGACTATATAGGTTATCTATTGAAATTTTGACATCTTCGAGTAAATGTGTAAAGATTACCACATTTATTGTTTTCATATTTTATGTTGAAGTTTTTCATTTCTCAGTGATTCAGAATAATTTTGACATATGCTGAATTTGTTTATCAGATTTTGTTTTCTTTTAGATTTTGATCCATGGTGATTTGAGGAGCATGATCTTGGTGTCATATATGCATATATATATATATATAGTGGAATTAAAGTAGCAAGTATATAGGAGAGTAGCAAATAAGATCTGAACAACTAACACCTCTTGACGACTCGGACATTCGACCATTATTCTCCGGCCATGTATGAGACGTACACCAATTGACTGGTACGGTAACGAGAGATCTGTTTTTAATTATCTTGTTCCATAACAGTTTCAAAAAGACTCGTGAAGCTCTCATCAATAACACAGCGTTCTTATCTTTAATTTAAAAAATAAAATCCTAATTGTTTTGTTAAATTTCTATTCAGTTAATTATTGAACATTAAAGTTTCATTTATGGTGATTTTGGTTTAATGTTAATTTAAAATTTAAATCAAGGATATTTTTTTTATGTATTGGCGACTTTATATTGTTGTTGTTGTTGTTCTTCTTCTTCTTCTTCCTCTTTACTTCCCTCATTTGCCTTTCAGCGTCGAGGGGAGATATAATTTGCGGTCTTTTGCTCTTCTTTTCCCCTATACTGCTGTTATGTATATCCTGATGCTTCTAATATTCCACCAATCCATCTTTTTCCTGGTTATCTCTTGGGCCTGGTGTTCTCGCAACGTCTATTGAGGAGGGCTCATTGTGTTGTGTTTTGATTACTCTGCCTTGTCACATGGCTGAACCTTTTTGTCTGTTGCTTCTTTATACTCTATGGCGGGGATTATTCCTAGCTTTTTTCTCAGTTATTCATTTATCATCTTGTCTCTCAGGCTGTTTCATGTCATTCGTCTAACACACTTCATCTCAGTAGAGATTATTTTTCTTGTTCTTGCATCTAGGATCCAGGACTGGCATTGGTAGCACAACGTTGTTGGTATAATGTATTTATCTTCTTTGGTAAAATGAGAAGGAACAAAACACAATGCGCTAACGTCATCTACATAGTGATACTTCATGTATTGTCTCATTGTATTTCGAAGATTATTTAGGGCATGCCTGGAATAACAATCAGATGTTATAATATAAATAATCTAAGGTATGCTGATGATACAGTCTTAATCGCTGAGAGTGAAAATGAGTTACAGAAAATGTTAGACATTATAGTGAAAGAAAGCAAAAATAAATAAATCAGTCTTAAAAACAAAAGAAGACAGAAGTAATGGTAACAACAAAGCAAAAAACATCATCTCAGTGCAAAATAAAGACAAGTGAACGATATTAAAGCAGGTAAATGGATTTAAATTTTTGTGTACTTTGTTAACCTCAGATGGAATATGTGCAATATAGGTGAGATGCAGAATGGCTCAGGCAAAAGCAGCTTTCCAAAAAATGAGGAAGATACTATGCAATCCATTTACAATAGAAACAAGAAAAAAAGTTCTTAAATGTTATGTAGAGTCAGTCTAAACATACGGATGTGAATCATGGACAATAGGACAACAGACAAGAAAATCACTGGAGTCTGCAGAAATGTGGTTTTACATAAGAATGTTGAGAATACCATGGACAGCTATAAGAAGAGTAATGATCACGTTCTGAAAGAGGCCAAAGCAAAATGAAAGCTAATTTCCAATATTAGGAAGAAACAATCATCATTTTTGGCCATGTAATGAGAAGAGAACAGCTGGAATATATTGTAACAACTGAAAAATTGAGGGACGAAGAGATAGAGGGAAGCAAGGAGAGAAAATATCAGACAGATCGAGAGAATGGCTTGGCAGAAGGTCAATAACAGAAATGATAAATAACTGTGAAAGATCGAAAGTTGTGGAGAGACATGATCACCTACGCCAGCAGGCCCGGTACTTGATGATGATATTTTGTTCTGTTTCTATATAGTTAGATACTTGTATTTACATAGAAGAAATTAACACCAGTGAGTGAATGATTGCGAGCGTGTTCTAGTTTGTGAGTTTGTTGCACAGATAAACTAAGAATGTGAGAGAAAGAGATATGTGCGTGCACGAGTTAGTGAGTGAGGGAGAGAGAGAGAGAGAGAGAGAGTGAGAGAGAGAGAGAGAGAGAGAGTGAAAGAGAGAGAAACTGAAAATTTAGCCAATTGTTTTCTCAAAAGCTTTTAAGTCTTATGTTCGGCCGCTTTCAGCTTCAAGTATAGTTCGAGATATAGGATTGTCTCCACTTGGGAACTGTACTAATGTTCTGTTATCCTATTCCTCCTGACATCTCTATCCTAGCTCAGTTCGCTTGGATACTGAAAATAATTTGTTTAAATTTGACGAAAAAAAGTTTGAGCTTGTAGGTGATGGATCAATGAAACTGCCACTCATTATTTTCAACACTGACTGTCCTACTATGATATTTAAAATAATCTATAACGACCAAATAAAAAACATTTATCCAAGTCAAAAAAATACACAACCAATTATAGCAAATTTAATCATGAGCGTCAACAAATAGCTACCCATTCCACCTACCTAGGGAGCAAAATATCACGGTAGGAAGACACTCAACCCCTATCGCGTTGACATCGAGTGCCTTTAGCAAACTTACCAGCATTTGGAGATCAGAAATAGTAAAAATGTCCACCAAACCGTTCGATTAACGTGTGTGATTCTCGTGCTAAATTATGGATTCGATAGCGAAAAATTCACTCAAGCTCTAAAAAGAAATAAAAGAAATACAGAATAAATGCCGCGAAAAACAAACATAAATTAGAAAGAATTTACAACGAATGAAACTATGGGAAAAAAAAAAAAAATCAGAGACTACACAATAACACATATAACATTATATCAAGGGAACACGCTGAGAGTACATGTTCTTAGAATGAACGACATAATACTCACGTCGAGGCCTTAATGTGAACACCAAGTAGTAAAAGAAAACATGGAGGTCCAAAAGAAAACAAGGAGGTCCAAAAGAAAACATGGAGATCCAAAAGAAAACAAGGAGGTCCAAAAGAATACATGGAGGTCCAAAAGAAAACAAGGAGGTCCAAAAGAAAACAAGGAGGTCCAAAAGAAAACATGGAGGTCCAAAAGAAAACAAGGAGGTCCAAAAGAAAACAAGGAGGTCCAAAAGAAAACAAGGAGGTCCAAAAGAAAACAAGGAGTCCAAAAGAAAACAAGGAGGTCCAAAAGAAAACAAGGAGGTCCAAAAGAAAACATGGAGGTCCAAAAGAAAACAAGGAGGTCCAAAAGAAAACAAGGAGGTCCAAAAGAAAACAAAGAGGTCCAAAAGAAAAGATGGAGATCCCCAAGTCGTCAGACTTGGCGAGATTATTTCTACTCATGACGTCAGACTTGGAGAGATTATTTCTGCCATCTGACGTCAGACTTAAAGAGATTATTTCTGCCCTCTGACGTCAGACTTGAAGAGATTATTTCTGCCCTCTGACGTCAGACTTGAAGAGATTATTTCTGCCCTCTGACGTCAGACTGGAAGGGATTTTTATTCACTGGCTGCCGTATTCGGCCAGAAAGAAAGCAATTAATAAATCATCATCATCACCATTCAGTGCCTTCTCCATCTTTTGATGTTACTCATCTATGTTTGTCTTGGTCTGCCTCTTTTACCTTGTATTTTCCCTTCCAGGATTACTTTTAGCAGTGCTGCTGTGTCTTTTAACATGCCCCCAAAACCTCATTTGTCTTGTTTGCTTTGTGTTTAGTAGTTGTCTTTTCATTTTTAGTTGTTTTAAGACTTCATCGTTTGTTTTCTTTTCTTTCCATCCAATTCTTCCTATTGATTTATAATCCACAAATTTAAAGGCTTCAATTTTATGTTCTGTATTTTTGTCTAATGTATTCTTGTCTAATGTATTCTTGTCTAATGTATTATTGTCTGTCTAATGTATTCTTGTCTAATGTATTCTTGTCTAATGTATTCTTGTCTAATGTATTCTTGTCTAATGTATTCTTGTCTAATGTATTCTTGTCTAATGTATTCTTGTCTAATTTCTATGTGTCAGCCACAAACAAGAAGATGTAACATTCTGCTATTCTTAGTTTTAGCCCTGGTATTATTTGTTTTAAACAACACAAAAAGGGAGCTCTTAAAAAAACATCAGAAAGAAGCAATCAACATTTTTCGGGCACATCGTGAGAAGAGGAAAGTTGGAATACTTGGTTACAACTGGCAAAATAAAAGGAAAGAGAGATCGCGGACGACAAAGAGAGAAAATACTGAATAGCTTGGTATCATGGCATGGAAAACAGTCAACAACAGAACTGATACGATGCACTGTAGATAGAAGATTGTGGAGGGACATGATCACCTACGCCAACCGGTATGGCACATGATGATGACGATGATGATGATTATTTGTTTTGATGTTAGTGTATTTTTCATGCCATTAAAATTACTTTCTGCCATTCCTATTCTTTCGTTTATTTCAGTTTTACATTTACTATAATAAAACTATATATTATTTAATACAACTAATAAATGCTAAAAATAAATAGGATTTCAATATTTTTAAAAAAAAAACATCTTCAACAACGTAAGTGCGCAGTGTTGGCTGCCAAAGAACAGCTGATGAAATTAATTTAATTAATTTAAAATGAAGCAGAATAAACCTGAAAAACAGCAGATATGGGATAAATTAATAAGACCCTTCTAAAACAACAAAAACTTATCTTTTGGGCTTCCTGCATGATAGACCTTTGTAGATGGAAGTAGGTGGGAAAGGGAGGAAACGATCTATCATTATCGCATGACATGCGATGATGGTAATTTGCACTTTCTGCGCTCTAACCTGTTGATAGAACCATCGCAACTTTGTTTCCTCTATGAGTTCCAAAAATAGCAGAAACGCGAGGGTACGGCAAGCAGCGCACTCATATCACATACCACAGACAAATAACGTCTTTGTTTCAGCTGTTCGTTCTATGTCAATACATTTGTTGTCACGAAGCTCTAGCTATGATGATTGTAACAAGTAAAGTAATGCTTTCTGCACCCTAAGAGTCTCAATACAGTAGCTGGTGAGCACTAAGATTGTCGTTTAGTTCCGTTTTTTGCATAGAGAGCATATGAAGTTAGTTCCAAACGGACAGAAGGCGGCACGTAGTTCAGAAATCATATCTCTCCACGTCTGACAACATAGGGCAGAAATCATGTCTCTCCACGTCTGACAACATAGGGCAGAAATCATGTCTCTCCACGTATGACAACATAGGGCAGAAATCATGTCTCTCAACGTATGACAACATAGGGCAGAAATCATGTCTCTCCACGTTGACGACATAGGGCAGAAATCATATCTCTCCACGTCTGACAACATAGGGCAGAAATCATATCTCTCCACGTCTGACAACATAGGGCAGAAATCATGTCTCTCCACGTCTGACAACATAGGGCAGAAAAAATGTCTCTCCACGTTGACGACATAGGGCAGAAATCATGTCTCTCCACGTTGACGACATAGGGCAGAAATCCTGTCTCTCCACGTTGACGACATAGGGCAGAAATCATATTTCTCCACGTCTGACGACATTGGGCAGAAATCATATTTCTCCACGTCTGACGATATTGGGCAGAAATCATATCTCTCCACGTCTGACGACATTGGGCAGAAATCATATCTCTCCACGTCTGACAACATAGGGCAGAAAAAATGTCTCTCCACGTTGACGACATAGGGCAGAAATCATGTCTCTCCACGTTGACGACATAGGGCAGAAATCATGTCTCTCCACGTTGACGACATAGGGCAGAAATCATATTTCTCCACGTCTGACGACATTGGGCAGAAATCATATTTCTCACGTCTGACGACATTGGGCAGAAATCATATCTCTCCACGTCTGACGATATTGGGCAGAAATCATATCTCTCCACGTCTGACGACATTGGGCAGAAATCATATATCTCCACGTCTGAAAACATTGGGCAGAAATCATATCTCTTCACGTCTGACGACATTGGGCAGAAATCATATCTCTCCACGTCTGACGACATTGGGCAGAAATCATATCTCTCCACGTCTGACGACATTGGGCAGAAATCATATCTCTCCACGTCTGACGATATTGGGCAGAAATCATATCTCTCCAGGTCTGACGACATACGGCAGAAATCATATCTCTCCACGTCTGACGACATAGGGCAGAAATCATATCTCTCCACGTCTGACGACATTGGGCAGAAATCATATCTCTCCAGGTCTGACGACATAGGGCAGAAATCATATCTCTCCACGTCTGACGACATTGGGCAGAAATCATATCTCTCCATGTCTGACGACATAGGGCAGAAATCATATCTCTCCACGTCTGACGACATAGGGCATTAAAAACATATCTTTCCACGTCTGACGACATAGGGCAGAAATCATATCTCTCCACGCCTTACGTCATAGGGCAGAAATCATATCTCTCCACGTCTGACGACATAGGGCAGAAATCATATCTCTCCTGACGACATAGGGCAGAAATAATTTTTTTCCACGTTGACGACATAGGACAGAAATCATATCTCTCCACGTCTGACGATATCGGGCAGAAAGCATATCTCTCCACATCTGACGACATCGGGCAGAAATCATATCTCTCCACGTCTGACGTCATAGGGCAGAAATCATATCTCTCCACGTCTGACGTCATAGGGCAGAAATCAAATCTCTCCACGTCTGACGTCATAGGGCAGAAATTATATCTCTCCACGTCTGACGATATTGGGCAGAAATCATATCTTTCCACGTCTGACGATATTGGGCAGAAATCATATCTCTCCAGGTCTGACGACATAGGGGAGAAATCATATCTCTCCACGTCTGACGACATCGAGCAGAAATCATATCTCTCCACGTCTGACGACATAGGGCAGAAATCATATCTCTCCACGTCTGACGACATAGGGCAGAAATCATATCTCTCCACGTCTGACGACATAGGGCAGAAATCATATCTCTCCACGTCTGACGACATAGGGCAGAAATCATATCTCTCCACGTCTGACGACATCGGGCAGAAATCATATCTCTCCACGTCTGACGACATCGGGCAGAAATCATATCTCTCCACGTCTGACGACATAGGGCAGAAATCATATCTCTCCACGTCTGACGACATCGGGCAGAAATCATATCTCTCCACGTCTGACGACATAGGGCAGAAATCATATCTCTCCACGTCTGACGACATAGGGCAGAAATCATATCTCTCCACGTCTGACGACATAGGGCAGAAATCATATCTCTCCACGTCTGACGACATAGGGCAGAAATCATATCTCTCCACGTCTGACGACATCAGGCAGAAATCATATCTCTCCACGTCTGACGACATAGGGCAGAAATCATATCTCTCCACGTCTGACGACATAGCACAGAAATCATACTCCTCACTGACGATTCACTGATAGGTTTTGTTTTGTTCTTAAGCCCATAGTCGGACGCTCTCTATTCATTGTTCTTCCTAGAGTTTCTTTTGGCATTATTTGTTTTATTTGTGTACCCATAATTCCTGGGGCGAGAGTCGTTTTTCATCCATTCCCAAAACATGTCCGAAGTGCTACCAGCGTCTTCCCCCTTTATATCTTGTCGCTTATTCTTGGTTCGGTCATTCTCCTATTTGTAAGTTTAATTTGGTGGAAAGTTTGTCTAAATTATGTCTAAGAGTTCTCGGATACCATATTTTGTTTTCAAAAGCCATTAGTCTTTACTAGAGCTTGAGTGAATGTCCACCCCAGCCATCTTATCTTAGTCATCATCATCATTATAAAGTACCGGGCCTGCTGGCGTAGGTGATCATGTCTCTCCACAACTTTCGATCTTGACAATTATTTATCATTTCTGTTGTTGACTTTCTGCCAAGCCATTTTCTTAAGCTGTCTGGTATTTTTTTCTCTTTGCTTCCCTCTATCTCTTCGTCCCTCAATTTTCCCAGTTGTTAGAATGCATTCCATTTGTTCTCTTCTCATTACATGGTCAAAAAATGATGATTGTTTCTTCCTAATATTTGAAATTAGCTCTCTTTTTGCTTTTACCTCTTTCAGAACATTTTCATTGCTCTTCTTAGCTGTCCTTGGTATTCTCAACATTCTTCTGTAAAACCACATTTCTACAGACTCCACTTGTCTTAGTACTGACATCATATAAGAGTTGAAAATTCTTAGTTTCTTATTTAATAAAAAAAAAATTAATAAAGTGCCTCATCACGCCACGTGGCGTGCAGGAAATATGGTGCGTGTGTCCATATTTGTTTATATACCACAGGCACATGATGTTTAGGGTCATGTGGTCGATATTACGCCAGTGCTGTCTTACTTACACAGAAATTTAATGGCTGGTTCCCGAAGTTCAGAATCGAACCCGACCTCTTATCCTTAGTAGTTCAGTTCTTTCCGTACCAATATTTAACAAATAAAGGTAGCATGAGAGACTGCAGCGGGTATAGAGGTATATCGCTTCTCAGCCAGTAAGTAACTTATACGTCAAAACTGTGGGCAAAAAGTCTGAGACCAATAATAGAACTAATGTTAAGTGATTTTCAAATGGGGTTCCGAAAAAATAGAGGATGTACTGACCTATAAAACTAATTCACCCTAAAACAGCTAGCAGAAAAGACGATAGAACACAATCGCAATTTGTACAAAATTCATTGACCAGGAAAAAGCATTTGATAGAGTTAACAGAGAACAACTGTGGTAGATACAAACAACATACGGAGTAAGCCAACATCTAACCAACCTAATTAAAAGTATCTACATCAACAGAAGCTGCATGGTCAGAACAGCAGTATGGAGTATCCTCCATATTGTTTATTACATACATAGACTATATATGCAAGTTAGTTAACCCGTGAGAGACAGACATGATGAACACGCTTTTATCTGCAGACGATCAGGCACTAATACATGGGAAAACAGAAGTTCTACAAGAACACTTAAATAGACTCAACAGCACAGGCACAAAATACAACTTGAAAATCAACATCAATGCCAGACCTGGACCCAGATGCAAGAACAATAAGAAAAAATAACCTCTACAGAGATGAAATGTGTTAGACGAATGACAGGAAACAGTCTGAGAGATCAGATCAGAAATGAAGAACTGATAAAAATGTTAGGAATGGCTCCTGCATTAAAATACATAAAGAAACAATAGATAAAATGGTTTGGCCACGTGACAAGGCAGAAAGATCAAATTGTATACACAACGAGCCTTCAATAAACGCTGCAAGAACACCATACCAAATAGCCGACCACGAAAAAGATGGGTTGACGGAATATTAGAAACAATAGGAAAGATACCAGCAGCAGAGGCGAACAGAAGAGCAAAAGACGGCAAATTTTACCCTCCCCCCCCTTTTCTTGACGCTGTAAGGCAAATAAGTAAATATAGAAAAATAATAAATAATTGTAAGTTTGTTACAGGCACTTGATGATGATAGGTCATAACTCCAGTTGATGTGTTTCCATCCTGCTTCCTAGGTAGCTGAAGTGCGTGACTTTGTGTAGCTGCTGCTATTTAGTTTGATCAATTACTATTTGCTGGTGAACTTTTCATTTTAACTTGCTCTTGTTGTGTAATCTTATTGACAACGTGGTCCAGTGCATCTATTACGTTCTGTTCTGGTCTATTCGAGGCGGTGATACATGGATGTAGTTCGATCGAAAGACTCATTTATTCCCTTACAGTTCTCTCTCTCTCAATTTCTCTCTATCTTACTTTCAATATATCTCTCTTTCTCTCGCTCTCTCTCTCTCTCTCTCTCTCTCTCTCTCTCTCTCTCTCTCTCTCTCTCTCTCTCTGCTACCTGTAATTTAGGGAAATTCAGACTCGCCCATTCTTTAATGGTGTCACTCAAATTGTCTTTCTCTTTCACTCACTTTCTCTCTCTCTCACTTTCTCTCTCTCTCTCTCTCTCTCTCTCTGCTACCTGTAATTTAGGGAAATTTGGATTCGTTTATTCTTTAATTAATTAAAGAATTTAAAACAAACGAGGAAATTAGAGAAATCGTCAATCAACCACTAATATCTTCAGCAATAAAGAAAAGACGATGGTGATATGTTGGACATGTGCTGAGATGAGATAATAACCGAATAGCAAAGCAAGCCCTCATGTGGGAAACAACAGGTAAGAGGAAAAGAGGAAGACCCAGGGAGAGACTGAGAAGAACATTGATGAGAGAGGCAAGAGCAGCAGGAATCGGCTCCCTCAATAAGATAAAGCTGCTTGCACAGAACAGAGATACATGGCGAGATTTGATAAAATATCTTTACCAGAATTGAAAGCTGCTAGAATAACAATTTAGATAAGAGAAGGAGTATCTTGGTGTACGCCCTATGGGCCGGCTACGGCTCGAAAGGTCAATAGATAGATAGATATTCTTTAAGGGTGTCACTAAAGTTGTCTTTCTCTCTCTCTCTCTCTCTCTCTCTCTCTCTCTGTCTACCTAACTGACTGTCGTTGCATCTCTTTACTCTCACAAATGCTCTTCCCCCTACCAACTACCGAAATGCTATATGACTGAACGACGTAATATTTCCTGTGTTTGCAATACTATTTATCAACATGACATGGGACTGTATTGCTGAACATATTCATAAATGTCACTAGGATGTTATTCTTAAAAGGTCAGGTAAACTGTCGAATCGGATGTGCCGGTCTGAGGGGTACGCAAATCTCAGACTAGTAGTAAGCTGCTTAATGCCCAGACATCAGAACATTATTTATATAAAGAACAAAGAAAGATGTAGATAAATATTAGAACAAAGAAAGATTTAGATAAATATTAGAACAAAGAAAGACGTAGATCAATATTAGAACAAATAATTCCAACTTTTCATTAAGTTTAAATCTCAATTTAAACAAATGTATGAAATATTTTAAAAAATCAACAAAATATGCTTAGTGGAATTAGGAAATCAACAAAATGTTTTTATGGATTTAAAAATAAATCGCTTTTGTTAATTACCATCGTCTTCCTTGTAGGGAATGTTAAACATTTACACAAAAATCTGGCTAAGATCATAAATATGCTACATCCCTTTCTTAGCGTCAGTAAATATCACATTTTTCTTTTTAAAAAATGATTTTCAAAAGTTTATCTTCGAACAATCATTTATCTATTTTTTTATTAACAAAAGTCTTGTTTGGTGTTTTCTCGCTGTAAAATACTCTCATGATAAAATACTTTTTTTTTCTAGTTAATAAGATTCTTTCCAACAAAGTATTTATCTTGTTCTTGCTCTGTGATAAAGGACAAGAGGTGGGTTCGATCATGATCGACGGCTTCCAGGTTCACCCAGCCTTTAATGGGTACGGGGTTTTTCGGGGAGAGTAAAGCGGCAGGAGCGTAATACCGACCACATTACCCAGAAAGCATGTGCCGAAGGTCTGTGAAAATTATGGTCATTGACACCATATTCCCTATACGCCACTTGGCGTGACGGTGATCTTTAATTTTTACGTTATGCTCTGTGATAGTTGGCATAGATATCCATACTTTCCCATGTATTGTCGACATTTTGCATTATTAAAAAATAAGTGAAGTGCCCCGTCATGCCATGTGGCGTGTAAGGAATATAATGTTAGTGCCCATATTTATTTATAGACTTTCGGCACATTATTTTTGAAGTAATGTAGTCAGCATTACGAATGTGCCATTTACTTTCCCAGAAAGAGATTCCGGTACCCATTTATGGCTGGATGAACCTGGAAGCCATTGGGCAAGATCGAACTCCTTATTTCATTCCCTACTTTTTGTGTAAAAACTAGTCATACTCTGTCAACGGATGACATGGGTCAATTAAAATTTCAGCTTTTATCGCTTCCCCTGGCTACGGATTTAGTTTGTATATCACGTACCCCATTTCTCCTTCCTGATTAAAATTTTTAAAAAACTTGTTTCTGTCACAGATGCAACCTTCATTTAGTCAGTAATAGCCCGTCAATGAATAATTGATTACAAATAAATACTCAAGAAAAAAGTTTTGAGATAAATGCCGAAAATAAAAAAAAGAATAAGAAGACAGGTTGTTAGAAAGAAGAGTGTGTCATAAAAAATATCTGAATTAACATGAGAGTTTTTATCGTACGGTAGTACGTGAATTATTTGCTGTTCTAAGCAAAGAAACTCCATTCGTCCTTATAGTCGTAAAGCATTAGAGATTTACTGCTAGTGATTTCATAAACGCTTTGTTGTTCTTAGCTAGAATGTCTTCAACAACTGATTCCAGACTGACAAGAAATAATGCCAGAAAAAAATATTGAACGACCTAAACATTGAATAGAGATGCCTTATGAACATCTTACAGAAGGCATTTTAATGTTACGGCCAATAAAAACGATACATGACAATGACCACGGAAAGGATTGATTGATGGGATGTTAGAAACATTAGGAAACATAACAGCAGCAGAGGCCGATGGAAGAGCAAAAGACCGCAAATGATATCTCCACTCGACACTGAAAGGCAATTTAGAAAGGGAATAAGAAGACAATGAAAAGAAACAAAGAGCTGGAACAATAATGAACAGCATGGTTCCAGGAAGACGAGACAGGGACAGACCAAGAAGAAGATGGGTTGAAACATCAAAGATACCTTGAGCATGACAACAGAAGTAGTTAGAGATCTGGCTAGAGAGATTCTTCTCGACGGGCTGAGATGAGTGCAATGTTCTGTAAAGGCATGCAACTCGATCAGGAAAACGTGAAATCTGTGTGTAAATTCTTAGCTTGTCCTCGCATTACGTGAAATCTAAAGAGGCATTATATTTTCTTCCAAATTACTAGGTGTTCAGTTCCCCTGCCTACGATGTCTCCGAATCACATACACTTCGGTAATTATGCAGATAGATAGATATCATTGGTGACTGTCTGCGGGGTCACAATGACAAGTTGTCAAGAATCGTCGTATGATATCATCTATGATATGTTTCCCTGTATTAAATACTAAGTTGGGTTAGTGGTTAATCTCGAGGCAAGACGCCGACCTCGAGACAGAGAGGTTGTGGGTTAAAATCCCGGCTGCACCAGTTGGGATCTTTATTTGAGATTTCTCTCTGCGGCAACCACCCCTGATTTCAGCATTGAGGCCTGGCTTGAAACGTTAATTTCTCATGGACGGAAAAAATATGAGTACCTTCGAAGACGGAGTTATCTGCCTGTGCGGCGAGAGACCCTGTGCACACGACTGCCAGGGAAAAACGGATTAACACGCAAAACTCAGTCCCTAGTCTCTTTGGACTTCGTCAGAGGTAAAAGCTAGCGAACGCAGAAAAACAAATTGACTAAGTACACACTATGTATTCCCGTCGTCATCTTCTCAAAGTATGTCCAAAGAAAGTTAACGTCTTCTCAAAGTATGTCCAAAGAAATTTAACGTCTTCTCAAAGTATGTCCAAAGAAAGTTAACGTCTTCTCAAAGTATGTCCAAAGAAATTTAACGTCTTCTCAAAGTATGTCCAAAGAAAGTTAACGTCTTCTCAAAGTATGTCCAAAGAAAGTTAACGTCTTCTCAAAGTATGTCCAAAGAAAGTTAATGTCTTCTCAAAGTATGTCCAAAGAAAGTTAATGTCTTCTTAAAGTATGTCCAATGAAAATGAACGTCTTCTCAAAGTATGTCCAAAGAAAGTTAACGTCTTCTCAAAGTATGTCCAAAGAAAGTTAATGTCTTCTCAAAGTATGTCCAAAGAAAGTTAACGTCTTCTCAAAGTATGTCCAAAGAAAGTTAATGTCTTCTCAAAGTAAGTCCAAAAAAAGTTAAATCTTCTCAAAGTATGTGAAAAGAAAGTTAAGTCTTCTCAAAGTATGTCCAAAGAAAGTTAAGTCGTCTCAAAGTATGTCCAAAGAAAGTTAACGTCTTCTTAAAGTATGTCCAAAGAAAGTTAATGTCTTCTCAAAGTATATCCAAAGAAAGTGAAGTGTTTCTTACTGGTCTGTATCGGTACTCCTCAAGAGAAAACTCCTAGAGACTTTCGTGGTTGGTTACATTTATTTTTCCTTGTGGCTGTTTACAGAAATGTCAATGGTATTCTAAGAAATGGGAGCCGCCATAGCTCAAGGTTTAGTGGACTGGACTACAAAGGACAAGAGGTAGGGTTCCATCCCAACCAACGGCTTCCGATTCACCCAGCCTTTTATGGGTACCGGATTTTTTTATGGGAAAGTAAAGCGGCACGGGCGTAATATCGACCACATTATCCCAAAAATCATGTGCGGAAGATTTGTAAAATGTACGGTCACTAACACCATATTCGCCATAAGCCACTTGGCGTGACGGGGGTACTTTACTTTCACTTACTCTAAGAAAGTAGAAATTAGGCTAAACACAAAAATAAAAATTTTCAACTCCAATGTTAAATCGGTCCTATTATATGGCTGTGAAACATGGAGAATAACAAAATTGACAATCACGAAGGTACAGACTTTCATTAATGGATGCTTGCGCAGAATAAAGGGATGGAAATGGCAGGACAAAGTCACTAACGTGGAATTATGGCATTGTACCGGCCAAATACAAGTGGATAAAGAGATACAGCGAAGACGATGGCGATGGATAGGACACACACTACGGAAGCCAACTGAGAGTAGTACACAACAGGCCCTTTTTTGGAATCCCCAGGGGAAAAGACAAAGAGGAAGACCAAGGAATTCTTGGAGAAGACAGATCGAAACAGAGATGAAGATGATGGGGAAGACATGGAATGATCTTAAAAGAATTGCAAAAAGCAGAACGACTTGGAAAGTGTTTGTTGAAGACCTATGCTCCACTGGGAGCTAAAAGGTAGAAGAAGACTCTAAGAAAACCCATCTCTTGGTTAGTAAGTGTGCTTTTTATGAGTTTATTTCTGCGCATGCTTTACTTCACTTTCATTGGTTAGGATAAGTACTGAATTAAAGTATTTTATTCTCACTGCTATAAGGCAACATAAGTTCTAAATTAAAGTAATTCTGTCACGCTTCCAATGGTCAGAATAAATGCTAAATTTAATTAGTTCCGTCTCACTTTCATAGGCGCTGACTTGTTCCACAAAGTGTCTTTCATTCTCTTAGATATTGTTCTAGCTTATTTGTTATATGCTGCATTTTATTTCTGAGTTTTAACTTTTGTTATATTTTACTGTGCGTAAAGATGTATCAAAGTACTGTACTGTACAAGTTGAACGCATTCGAAAATAAATGTCTAAGGAAAATACTTGGTATAGAATGGAACGAATTCAAAACAAACGAGGAAATTAGAGAAATCGCCAATCAACCACTAATATCTTCAGTAATAAAGAAAAGACGATGGTCATACGTTGGACAATAATCGAATGCCCTCATATGGGAAACAACAGTAGACACTGAGAAGAACATTGATGAGAGAGGCAAGAGCAGCAGGAATCGGCTCCCTCAATGAGATAGAACTGCTTGCAAAGAACAGAGACAGATGGCGAGATTTGATAAAATATCTTTAAAAGAAAACTGCTAGAACAAAAATTCATATAGGAGAAGGTGTATCTTGGTCTACGCCCTAACGGCTCGAAAGGTCAATAGATAGATAGAAAGATGTATCTCTTTAAGCCTGCTATGAAATGCAATAATTGTATTGCTAAATAAGATGTAAAGTAAATAGTAAAGTGGTTTTCTAAATACGACCAAGGGACTGCAAAGCTTTCCTAATTATTTATTTTTTAAGCTAAATCCTCGTTCTAGGAACCCATTAACAAGATATACGTTTCACTGAGGCCAATATTATTTTTCTACCGTGTGTTATAGCCATTTATATAGCATTTTCATTTTTACCAGCCAGTTTTGGGAGAAAACATTTGTTTGTATAATCAAAAATGATTTTACAGGCTCCCCCACTTCCCATGGCATAAGGTAAACCAAACGTTGAAATAATAGCTTTTACATCCACATGCCGGTTAGCATTACCGAGAGAGACGTCCCTTTTCTACGTTTTGGGAGAAAAGATGCATAGCAAATTATAATAACCCTGGCCACTTTCGAGTCAAGATTGGAACAGAAGCCTGTTATACCAAGTTCAACTCGGACTTAACTGGATACAATTATGACAAATATTTTTTACAAAAAAAGTATTCTTATACGAGTAATATTATTAGTGAGCCAATAACGCAGTGGTTATAGTACTGGTTTAACAATAATGAAAACGTAATATCAATTCAACCTTTAATTTTACCAATCATATCAACCCAGTTGATACAAGAATGGATTCCTGGCTCACTGAAATGAGGAGGTAATAACAAGGAGAAATATTGGATGTCTCAAATTATCATGAGTTACTAAAGCGAAGTTTGTTGATATACTCTTCATTCGCGTCATATTTGATGTAGCATCACTCTCTGTTACCTTTTACAGCACTTTACAAGCATGTTAATGTTGCAGCAAGGCAAGAGATCATTTTGTGCAATCTTCCTTCCTCTTGTTCATTTTGTTTTGTGTTTTGTACTTTTTTCCGATTCTTCCTATCTTGTATTTTTGAGAGCTGCATTGGCGGATTTGATGACGACAGTGGTCAGCTTCTGCAAATCCTCCCTGAACCTTCTATTTCAGAGATGTACCGTCTTTTGTGCTATTTTCTCTATGAGCTGACAAAGTCAGGGCTGTACTGTCTCTTGTGCTACTTTTTCTATGAGCCGACAAAGCCAGAGCTGTACCGTCTCTTGTGCTACTTTCTCTATGAGCTGACAAAGTCATAGTTGTACCGTCTCTTGTGCTACTTTCTCTATGAGCCGACAAAGTCAGAGTTGTACCGTCTCTTGTGCTACTTTCTCTATGAGCTGACAAAGTTACAGCTGTACCGTCTCTTTTGCTACTTTCTCTATGAGCCAACAAAGTCAGAGCTGTACCGTCTCTTGTGCTGCTTTCCTTGTGAATTGACAAAGTCAAGGCTTATACCCTCTTGTGTGCTTCCTTTCTGCTCCTTTGTTGTCTTTGTTCTTTTGTTGTTCCCTATGTGATGTCTTCGTGTCGACCATTGATTCTTTAAGGTAATCAGATGCTTTTCATTGCTATCTGTATACTTTGATATAGTGCGACTTTATATAAAAACAATTCAGTGTAAGTATAATCAAATATAAGAAAAAAAAAAAGAAAATTTCTCTTGTTGTTCTTGGAGCAAACAAAATCTAGTATCAACACTTCTTATTCAGTTATAATCATCTAGAGATTTACAAATCCGTAAATTAATAGATAGCTATGATTCAGCCGTCTAGCAATGACTTTATAACACATTAATTTAGAGAAAAATAAACTCAATCCCTAATAAAATATAAAACAGCCATTATGAAATCCCTTGAGTCAAGTTAACGGAAGATTGAATTCGACTGAGTGAGTTATGTACATTCTTGTCGAGGAATCGTACATATTGATAACACACAACATCGCAGTAACCATATTGTCAATATTCTCTTGTTGTGAACATTCGACTTTAAAAAACCAAAACGGAATTTTACGATTTAAAAAAGAACATGGCAATCGGCGTATCATCATCATCAAGTACTGGGCCAGCTGGCGTAGGTGATCATGTCTCTCCACAACCTTCGAACTCGACAATCATTTATCATTTCTGTTGTTGACCTTCTGCCAAGCCATTCTCTTAAGCTGTCTGGTATTTTTTCTCTTTGCTTCCCTCTATCTCTTCGCCCTTCAATTTTCCCAGTTTGTACAATATATTCCAGTTGTTCTATTCTCAATATATGGCCCAATCGGAGTATAATATAAGCTAAAAGGAGGGTGAAATAATCGTGACTCACCAAGAAACTCCATAGATAATCACAAATACTGTAGAGGTGAAGAAAGGAAACATTGAAATGATAATATGAATTTGATCGAATCTAAACCCAAAACAGACACAAGAAGGGAGAGTGGAGAATGAGTGTGAACAAGTTATGTTTATATCACAAAGCCTTTCAAGGAAACAACCGTGTCAAGAACACCAAGTAAGCGGGCTTGCTAGTAACTAGTATTATGAATAACGCATCTATTCCAAAGGTAAAATATTTACACAAAGCTCCAAAATGACATCTGTTGTCTTACTTTGATACCTCAACACCGATATCCTAACACGGACATCCGAAATTACTAGATCACACCATGCAGTTGCAACTGAAACAACACAACGGTACCAAATCAGTGAAACATTCGCGGCAAGAGGAGACAATTTACGACACCTGTAATCAGTCAGATGCGATATCCATTCCCATTAATGTGCGCTGTTATCGGAAGCCTGTTCAAATAAAGAACGCACCTGTGCTTATTTAGCGGTAAAATTATCCTCCCCGCCATTGATAAAACGATTAAGGAGAAGCCAAAGAGCGACAACTTTGCCTTCCAATTCTTCCGTCAAAAACTAAGAGGCGCCACTGTTTTTATCGGACCTAACCAGCCCACTTGTATTTTATAATGTCGATTATTTGTCAACATTTTGAGGAGACAAATTGTGCACGTTGCCTTTAAGTACGCCATTCAAGATACGCTTGGATATCATCGACGTTTTTATAGATTAGTTTAACTCTATTTAAGGCTTGCGGGCTGAGCGGGTTTCCTCGAAATCACACAAAGTTTGTGACGTCTTCAGTTACGCAAGCTGTAGACAGATGACGTGATTTTACCCACAACAGCGCTGAAAACGTCACAAGTTTAGGGTGATCACTTTCGGCCCGCGGGCCTTACATAAAGTTGGCTGTGTTGTGACGCCTTGGGCAAAGAAAACACGATGGCTTGGCCTTGGCAGGATCAGCTACCCACAGACTTCGCTGCAGACGCCTCGCAGTTGCGCCCCCTCCGCAACCTGCTTGTTTATCTAAAAGTGACACTATAGTTACAATTCGGGAATGGTGCAGCATTTTTAGCACATTCTACATGTTCTTAAAATCGATATTTTACGGAAGTGTTTTCAATTTGTGCACCACACGAAAATCGCAAATTATTTTAGCCAAAAGTAAATATTTATATCTGAATGATATGTTTGAAGGGGAGCCGCGATAGCTCAGTGGTTAGTGAAGTGGACTTCAAAGGATGAAAGGTAGGGTTCGATCCCATCCGATGGCTTCCAGGTTCACGCAGCCTTTAATGGGTACCGGAATTTTTTCTGGGAAAGTAAAGCGGCATGAGCGTAATACCGACCACATTACCTCAAAAATCATGTGCCGAAGGTATGTAAAATTTATGGTCACTAACACCATATTCCCTATACGCCACTTGGCGGGACGGGGGCTCTTTAATTTACTTTTAGATATTTGAAGATTATTGTTCGTCACATTTTCTGGAGACTAATACTAAGTTTTTAATCACAAAAATGTTTACATTTTAAGATACAGAATCGTCTAGATAACTGAAATATATAATAAATAATGCATTTGTATTTTATATTTCTAGAAAGACGCAAATGAGCAAAACAACTAAAGTATATGTGACAAACAATTGCGTCTGGTAACTGTCTTCGTCACCACAGACCGTCTAACAAGGTAGGAATCGCTGTGGTCCTCGACAAGGTGGCGTTGATAAACAAGTCTTAATATTGCAGTGAAGTAATGTGAAGTGTACTCGAGTCTGGATAAAATACCTACGCGGTCGACCATGCCGTCGGCATAAATGTGCACTCAGGGAAGGTGAGGTATAAAAAAATTAAAGTACCACCGTCATGTTACTTTCCCAGAAAAAAATCCGGTACCCATTAAAGGCTGGGTGAACCGGACCCCGTCGGTTGGGATCGAACCCTACCTCTTGTCCTTTGTAGCCCAGTTCGCTAACCACTGAGCTATCGCGGCCCAAGGTGAGGTATGGCGGATTTTAAAAGATGAACAAGTCAGTCTATGACATCTCTCAGATAATTTGATAAAATAATTTCCTAATAACTATTTGTTTGTGTCACTGAGTTTGTGTTGTAATATAATTTAGAAATAAAATTATTTTACTTTTACATTATATTTTTGTCTTATTGTTTACTATTACAGTATATGTTTATTTCATTTTTTAAAATTGATTATTCAAAGTATATTGAATTCGCATCTTTGAAGAACATGAATTTTTATTAACACATTAAGACGGCGGTTGCAATGAACAGAACTCGCCTGCGATTAATGTTCTCCTTCTATTAAAATTCCAATGAAACTAACACAAATGGTTCTGTAGTGGTTTCAATGCAGTGCTTAGGCGTTTACTGCACGTTCCAGTAGCAAACCATTTCTATGATGGTAGTGGCGCCTACGCTATGATAACCGGTAGTATGGCCATGGAGATTATGGCCATGACAAGAGCGTTTCTCTGGTTAGAGTCACAAGACGACGCTCATGTCTGTGTTGTGAGTGACTCCATGAGATCCGCAAAGTCCAGACAGATTTCATCCACATGCATTAGCTAGAATCAACTGAAAGGTCAAAGACCTGTAGTGTTACCTTTTTGTTCATCATGGGGCTCGTTGATGTTGAAGATAATGAAAGAGCAATTAGCTGGCTCGGCGATGACATCAGACGGAAAGCCAATCGATAGGGCAGACATCGCAAACAGCCTCAGAGATATGGCTGAAATAAACACTTGGGAAAAAAGTGAAACTACGTCACAATTTAGATTGCGTGAATTGGGGGTGAAGGTCGACTTTAGCAGAGCAGAACAGAATAGAACAGAAAAGAATGATAATCTTGATGAATGAAATTAAACCAGTCGTTGAAATGATACAAATTTTGAAGAGAAGATCGGAACACCTATGGCTGTGTTCGGAGTGCTGTGATGATGATCCTAACATTACCCATCTATAATGGGTATTATTAATTAAATTTAGTAAAGATTATTATATCAAAATTTTCAATGATGTACAACAATACAGCTCTGAACGGCAGTTTGTTATTATGAAACATACGTTTGAACATGACGTGAACAAATGAATGAGTCTGCTGTTCTTTTAAAGTTGTAGAAAGAAGGCGGGAGTAAGCGAGACAGAAAGACGTGTTTTGCGTCGATTTGACTAGCTGTGTAGGTGGTGACATTAGCTCATGGCAGTTCTACCAAGAGAAGTGGCTTGCCCGGAAATATTTGGATTATTGAAGCGCTTAAAACATTGCTTAGGTGTAGATGCAATCATTAGAACACAACTGTTAATTCTGTTAAAGGTAGAACACAAAGGTAACTGTTAAGTCTGTCAATGGTAGAACACAACCGTGACTGTTAAGTCTGTTAATGGAACTCACAAGTGAACAGAAAAATCAACAGGTCAAATGCGTCAAACCGACCAACAGTCGAAGCTCAGTCCAATATGTGCTGTGCACGCTGATATGAAAATAGAGTCTTTCTTAAGGACAAAGAAAAGAAAACAAGCATTTTAATAAAATAAATGAGCCTCTGAAAAAGTTGATTGAAAAATGTTCAGGTTTCTTTACTGCAACTAACTTCTAACTTCTAACCGAACATGGGTCATGATAAGTTGAAGTTGTAAAAGAGAATTTGTTGTTTTCTCTTCTCTCCAAAGGGCTGTTACTTTACATTCCTTTTCGTTCTGTACGGTAATGACACATATACTAGTGGTCGCTGAATTCCCCAGCACCATCAGTAGCATACCGTTGTTTGAAGCAACATACTTTACGAGTTCTACAGCATCGTAACACAGATGTAAAAGTAAAGAGCCCCCGTCACGCCAAGTGGCGTATAGGGAATATGGTGTTAGTGACCATAAATTTTACAGACCTTCGGCACATTATTTTTGGGGTAATGTGGTCGGTATTACGCCCGTGCCGCTTTACTTTCCCAGAAAAAAAATCCGGCTCCCGTTAAAGGCTGGGTGAACCGGTGGCCGTCGGTTGGGATCGAAACCTTCCTCTTGTCCTTTGTAATACAGATGAGCTACTTTTATTGGCATTTGTATATTTTAGTCTAGTTCTAGAGCTTTCTTTCAACCAAAAGCACAGCAGGAGATTTGACATAACCTATGATCACGGTACAGACAGGGATAAATTGTGTTGCCAGAACTTCTAGTTAGTGTTGTCACATACGATTATTTTAGCTCTTGATTGGTCTATAAGCCACCACAGCAAAAAAAAATCGCACATTCGATTTAAGGTTTTACACTAATTGGTCCATGCTTTATGAGTGTTGTGCCACGACATAGCTTTAACCAAAACCTGATTGAAGAGAGTTATCAGAATGTATCCCCCCCCCTTTTCCATCATATCTCACCCCTTCCAAATAACGATGAAGAACTGCTCAATACGTGGAACCATGAGGTGATGCATTTTATGATAAGAGGAAAACGCTGCAGCTGGACAGGCCATGTGTTGAGAGGGAGAACGCAATCATGAATTAGCAGGCAGCGAACATCGCAGGGAAGGTGAAAGCCAGGTCAAGGACATCCATCAGCATCTGGTATGGAGGATGACCTTGCAGCTTTTGCACTTTTCTTGGCGTGTCATGACCCATTCAACCTCAGACTATATTGTCTAGGTTAACAAAAAAAAGGTAAAATGTAAAAGATTCCCTCAAGCTTTGATGGAGAATTTGCTATTGGTGAACGCTTCTTTTAATGTCCACCGGCACATTTAATGAGTGGCGTAGTCAATAGCATGCCAAGCCAACCTATTTGTCCCCAGAAAGATACGGTACCCATTTACGATTTTTATCATCGGCTTTACAGGAGCTTCACATTTCTAAGTATCTTGATGAACTTTTATACATTTACTCCTTTTCTGGTACCAATTTAAGCCTATGTGAACCTAGAAGTCATCGATAGGGATCGAACCCGTTTCTTGTCCTTTAGTGGTCTAGTTCACCAACCCCTGAGCTATCGGGTTTTAGGTTATACTGGGCAATTGTAGTGAATCTACTTTTTTTAAAAAATGTAATCTTAGTTTAATTATTTGGTTGTTTAGCCTAGACCTTGTCTGAAGTGATCTACGACTCAAGCTTACTCAGGATCTGTGAACTAGATCTAATCACGATCATACTCCACCTTTCCGTGGTGCACTTGCAAACAGACTAACCAGTTTGGACCAATGAGTATCAAATGAAGAGGGAAGACAATCCAATCCTCAAAGAATGTCACGATGAAGTCGGATGTGCCGAGCCGAAAGACACAGCTATCAAGGGCTTACTATAAGTCACAAAACAACACAGCTATCACAGGCATACTATAAGTCACAAAACAACGCAGCTATCACAGGCTTGCTATAAGTTACAAAACAACGCAGCTATCACAGGCTTGCTATAAGTTACAAAACAACGCAGCTATCACAGGCTTGCTATAAGTTACAAAACAACACAGCTATCACAGGCTTGCTATAAGTTACAAAACAACGCAGCTATCACAGGCTTGCTATAAGTTACAAAACAACGCAGCTATCACAGGCTTGCTATAAGTTACAAAACAACGCAGCTATCACAGGCTTGCTATAAGTTACAAAACAACGCAGCTATCAAGTGCTTACTATAAGTAAAAAAAACAACACAGCTATCAAGGGCATACTATTAGTCACAAAACAATGGATCTATCTAGGGCATACTATAAAGTCACAAAACAACGGATCTATCAAGGGCATACTATAAAGTCACAAAACAACGGATCTATCAAGGGCATACTATAAAGTCACAAAACAACGCAGCTATCACAGGCATATTAGGGGATTTCAATGCAAAGGTAGGAACAGCTAAAGTGCAAAATGTGACTGGGGGGGGGGGGCATGGCCTTGGCGAGACGAATGACATAGGGGATAGATTGATAGATTGGGTAAAGACACATGAAATGATTATAGGTAACACCTGGTTCAAACAACACCCTAGGCGACTATGGACATGGCAATGCCCAGACAAAAAAGTACACTATCAAATTGATTTTATACTGGTACAGAGAAGATTCAGGAATGGGCTAACGTCTGTTAAAACAAGGCCAGGAGCAGATTGTAATAGTGACCATGTACCAGTAGTTGGAAAGATAAGAATAAAACTGGGGAAGGCACAGAAATCACCAAGAAATATAAAATTAGAACTAGATATGCTAAGAGTAGATAAACAGATGAGTGATAAGTACAGTACGATAGTACAAAATAGATATAATGCTATTGAGAAAATACAGGACATCCAAGAGCAGTGGGAAATGCTCAAACAATCGATTCAGCAAACATCAAAAGAAGTAATACCAGTGACTAAAAGAATCAACAAAAAGAAATGGATGACAGAAGAAATATTACAACTAATGGACGAAAGAAGAAAACATAAGAAAGAAGAACGAGCATACAAAATATTGCACAAAGAGATCCAAAACAAGTGCAGAGAAGCAAAGGAAGGATGGTTAAAACATAAATGTGAAGAAATGGAAAAACAATAAAAGAAAGACCCAACATTTATGCACAATCAGTTAAATGAATTAACAGGAAGAAAAGAAGTCAAAGTTTCAGGATGTGTGAAATCAAAGGAAGGAAATATAATAATGTGACAGGAGAAGACAATGGAAAGATGGACAGAATATATCAGTCAACTCTATGATGATGAAAGACCAGAATTAAACAATTCAAATGAAGGCACGGGACCACCAATAATGCAGAGTGAAGTGGAGGACGCAATTCAACACATGAAAAGAGGCAAAGCTCCAGGTCCTGACAATATAACAATCGAAGAGATAAATGCATTAGGAGAGTTGGGAGTACAAGTCATAACAAAATTACTCAATGACATATATAACACTGGACACATACCCGAAGATCTACTAAAATCTATCTTTGTAGCCATACCGAAGAAGGCAGGCGCCACTGATTGTGAAGACCATCGCACTATTAGTCTCATGAGCCATATGACTAAAATATTACTAAGAATAATCATGAGACGTGTAAGGAACAAAATAAAACCAGAAATAAGTGAGGAACAATGTGGATTTGTGGAAGGAAAGGGCACCAATAATGCAATATACATCTTAAGGACATTGATAGAAAGATCTATAGAGGTAAAGGAAGATCTATATATGTGCTTTATAGTCTACACGAAAGCATTTGACAAAGTAAAGCATGTAGAAATAATCAATATGCTGGAGAAATTAAACATTGATGGCAAGGATCTGCGAATCATAAAAAACATGTACTGGCAACAAACAGCGGCTATACGAATTAACAACCAAACAGGACAATTTCAATATATAATACAAGGAGTCAGACAAGGCTGTGTTCTGTCACCGGATTTGTTTTCACTTTACAGCGAATATATTATGAGATCAATAGTAGACAAAAAAGGAATTGAAGTCAATGGTCATAACATAAATAATTTGCGATATGCGGATGACACAGTCTTAATAGGAGAGACAGAGAACGAACTACAAGAAATGATAGACATAATAGTAGAAGAAAGCAACAAGAAAGGTCTCAGTCTGAATAGTAAGAAAACAGAAGTAATGGTTATATCGAAGAAACAATCATCACCATCATGCAGTATAAAAATAAACGAGACAAATCTGAAACAAGTGCAACGTTTCAAATACATGGGCACAATAATTACATCAGATGGGAGATGCACCACAAAAATAAAAAGCAGAATAGCTCAGGCAAAATAGCATTTCAGAAAATAAAAAATATCTTCTGCAACAAATCTATGTTAATAAAAATGAGAAAGAGAGCTCATCGGTGCTATATAGAACCAATTCTGACCTATGGAAGCGAATCATGGACAGTAGACAAACAAATGAAAAGACGATTAGAGGCCAGAGAGATGGGATTTCTCAGAAGAATGTTGAAAGTTCCCTGGACAGATAAAAAGACCAATGAGGAGGTTCTCAAAGAGGTCAACACAAAAAGGGAGCTCTTAAAAAACACCAGAAAGAAGCAATCATCATTTTTCGGGCACATCATGAGAAGAGGAAAGTTGGAATACTTGGTTACAACTGGCAAAATAAAAGGAAAGAGAGATCGCGGACGACAAAGAGAGAAAATACTGGATAGCTTGGTGTCATGGCATGGAAAACAGTCAACAACAGAACTGATACGATGCACTGTAGATAGAAGATTGTGGAGGGACATGATCGCCTACGCCAACCGGCAGGGTACATGATGATGATGATGATCACAGGCATACTATAAGTCACAAAACAACGCATCTATCACAGGCATACTATAAGTCACAAAACAACGCAGCTATCACAGGCTTGCTATAAGTCACAAAACAACGCAGCTATCACAGGCATACTATAAGTCACAAAACAACGCAGCTATCACAGGCATACTATAAGTAACAAAATAACGCAGCTATCACAGGTATACTATAAGTCACAAAACAACGCAGCTATCACAGGCATACTATAAATCACAAAACAACGCAGCTATCACAGGCTTGCTGTAAGTCACAACACAACGCAGCTATCACAGGCATACTATAAGTCACAAAACAACGCAGATATCACAGGCTTGCTATAAGTCACAAAACAACACAGCTATCACAGGCATACTATAAGTCACAAAACAACACAGCTATCACAGGCATACTATAAGTCACAAAATAACGCAGCTATCACAGGCTTGCTGTAAGTCACAAAACAACGCAGCTATCACAGGCATACTATAAGTCACAAAACAACGCAGCTATCACAGGCTTGCTATAAGTCACAAAACAACGCAGCTATCACAGGCATACTATAAGTCACAAAACAACGGAGCTATCACAGGCATACTATAAATCACAAAACAACGCAGCTATCACAATCATACTATAAGTCACAAAACAACGCAGCTATCACAGGCATACTATAAGTCACAAAACAACGCAGCTATCACAGGCATACTATAAGTCACAAAACAACGCAGCTATCACAGGCCTGCTATAAGTCACAACACAACGCAGATATCACAGGCATGCTATAAGTCACAAAACAACGGATCTATCAAGGGCTTACTATAAGTCACACAAAAAACACAGCTCTGCGTATTTGTCTTTTTAAAACTGAAAATAAAGAAGATTAGTAGTCTGGCGAACGCCAAAGAAGAAGAATAATAGTGTAGGGCTGACGTGGGGCTGGCTCATTGCAAAGAATTGTCACGAATGTCATGAAGTGGGTAAACTTTATATTTGTCCTACACGACGTTACAGGGCGCACAGGGCAGTATTTGCTTTGTTGGTCGGTGGCTAAAAAACGGAATGACTGCTATAATATGAACTAGGGATGAAAAGAGAGAGAGAGAGAGATAGTGAGCAAATTATTTGGAAAGGAATGTAGAGAACAGAAATAATAAAATTTAGAAAGAATAAAAATTAGAAAGAATAAATATTAGAAAGAATAAAAATTATGAAGAACTAAAAATTAGCAAGAATAAAAATTAGAAAGAATAAAAATTAGAAAGAATAAAAATTAGAAAGAATAATTTCAGTGCTCGTTCCATTTTGAAATTGCCAGTCCCAGGCGCTAAAAACGATCAGATAATTTCTTTACCGAAAGAAAAGAATTTCGAGGCAGTGGGAACTCACAAAACAGAACTAATCCATATGAACAGTCTTGCATCTAAGATCGCTGCAGCCACAAATAATGCAAAGTCGCAGCATGAATAAGACTTAATCCCTGAATCTTAAGGAAAGAGAAAACAAGATTACATCGCCAGGAGTTAAGCTTGCAGGAAAATATATTCTCAAGAATGGAACAAACACAAACTTCAGCACATTTTTTTTTCTACACTGTGAAAGATAGCAACCATCTCGCTGGGAACAAAATACTGTTGAGTAAAGTAATTAATTCATTCTTCAGAGATTTTGGGAACAGTAGAGGTAAAGATAAAGAAATGATGGCAGATTACAGCGTTGGAAGGATGAATTATGCACTTTTTTAAAAAGTTTTTTGGCAATACATGTATTTAAATTATTTTTAATGAGATAAATTTGTAATTTAACAATGATTAGAAAACAACTATAAAATATGTCAACTTAACATTTCAATGTTAGTAAATGAATGCCTATGAGGAGAAATATTGATTAATTTGGCGCTTTCTACGCTGAAATGTCTAATTTTCAAAAGCAAATGATTAAATTTAGATTATGAATTACTCTAATTATTTTCAATGGAATCTAGAAAAATCATATTCAGTTTGTATTTGTAAAATAAAAATAAAAAATAGCAAGACTAAAATATTTTTGACAAAAAGATGTGATGCGCAGATACCTCAGTCTGGTAAAAGAGAAAACAATTGACTCTGCTACTACTGATGAGAGTCCTTGTCAAGACTCGAAGCTTTCCAGGCTTTTCACTAAAATCTATTCAGTGATGTCCATCTGACATCTTTGTATTTAAGGTCCGGTCCATCCACAGCCACTCTATATGCACACCCATACAATATTTTTTTGACAATTAGTAATTGCCCTTTTCTCTAACACGTTCGCCCGCCTATTTACTCACCCACAGATTTTATCTTGAAGAAAAGTGAAGAAAACCCAAAGATTAGGGAAATCCCGAGGAAATGTTAGCCGATGATGGATGCTCTTGACGATAGGTGCGATAACACGGTGTATCATCTAATAAGTGAACGAAGAAGGGGAAGATGAAAGTCCCACTTTGATGAATCATTCCGCGAAATCATCCCTGCTTCCTTGGCCAACCAGGTTGGCTGACCTGATTCCAGAACATTTGAGAAGAGGCGAAATCATCATCATCATCATCATCATCATCAACATCGGAGAAATTTAAAAAAAAGAAAAAAAGAGAAAACAATTATATGATTAAAGCTTTACCTAATAAGTGAACGACACAAATTAGAACGACGTTTCGGCTCAAAAGGCCTTCAGCAGGAACAAACATACAACACACGCATAGATATTGGAGACGCGATAGCTCAGTGGCTAGAGAACTGGACTACAAAGAACAAGAGGCGGGGTTCGATTCTGATCTACGGCTGCCAGGTTCACCCAGTCTTAAGTAGGTACCGTATTTTTTCTGGGAAAATAAAGCTGCACGGGTGTAATACCGACTATGTTACCCCCAAAAATCATGTGCCGAATGTCTGTAAAAGTTATGGTCACTAACACCATATTCCCCATACGCCATTTGACGTGACGGGGCTCTTTACTTTTTTTTGACGCATGGATGTTATTTAAGTAAAAAAAAATAATAAATAATTTGAAAAAAAAATAATTTCCTTACAATCAGATTTACTGCAGCTTCGCATTGTTATGCATTTTTATGCATTTCTTTGCTTTGACTCTCATCAGTATTGGATTGCATATCTTTTTTACAGAACATTGCACACAGTTTATCGGAAAGAATATGTCTCTATCCAGATCACTATTTCTGGTATCATGTAGTGAAATAATGTCTTGATCAATTGTATGCCGAAAGTAACGCAATATGTCAGTAATGAGTTACTAACCGCTGTCAGCCAGAAAATGTCTGATATTTTCATTATGGGCGTATTGTTAATGCTGTTTCTATCTTCTTAAATAACGCGTTTAAACAATGAGCCATGTTTCATTATAAAATATAATAGCATAACATTCTTCTTACAATTGTTATAACGGAATATTAATAATCACAACAAACACAAGAATAAACGTTGGCTGTCAGATACACAACTGTGCACATGTGGGCTAAACAATCAATCTACGGAACATAAACTAAGGCACAGCCAAGAAGAATGCATTGGCCATGACTCATGGTTCAGCCACAGCTGTGTATTATTAAACAGGAGCGTTGGAATACAGTCATATAAGCAAATGTCTGGACAGTGTAGATGTTAAACTATGAACATAGGTAGGTGTTAGTACTTAACTATGAATGGGGGTAGGTATAAGTACTAAACTATGAATGGGAATAGGTGTAAGTTCTAAACTATGAATGAGGGAAGGTGTAAGTTCTAAATTATGAATGGGAATAGGTGTAAGTTCTAAACTATGAATGGGAATAGGTGTAAGTTCTAAACTATGAATGAGGGTAGGTGTAAGTTCTAAACTATGAATTGGAATAGGTGTAAGTTCTAAACTATGAATGGGAATAGGTGTAAGTTCTAAACTATGAATGAGGGTAGGTGTAAGTTCTAAACTATGAATGGGAGTAGGTGTAGGTTGTAAACTATGAATAGGAGTAGGTGTAAGTTCTAAACTATGAATGAGGGTAGGTGTAGGTTGTAAACTATGAATAGGAGTAGGTGTAAGTTCTAAACTATGAATGAGGGTAGGTGTAAGTTCTAAACTATGAATGGGAGTAGGTGTAAGTTCTAAACTATGAATAGGAATAGGTGTAAGTTCTAAACTATGAATGAGGTTAGGTGTAAGTTCTAAACTATGAATGAGAGTAGGTGTAAGTTTTAACTATGCATGGGAGTAGGTGTTTGTTCTAAACTATGAATGAGGGTAGGTGTAGGTTCTAAACTATGAATGAGCGTAGGTGTAATTACTAAACTATGAATGGGAATAGGTGTAAGTTCTAAACTATGAATGAGCGTAGGTGTAAGTACTAAACTATGAATGGGAATAGGTGTAAGTTAAACTATGCATGAGGGTAGGTATAAGTACTGAACTATGAATGGGAGTCGATGTAAGTTCTAAACTATGAATGGGAATATGTGTAATTTCTAAACTATGAATGAGGGTAGGTGTTAGTTCTAAACTATGAATGAGGGTAGGTGGAAGTTCTAAACTATGGATGGGAGTAGGTGTAAGTTCTAAACTATGAATGAGGGTAGGTATAAGTACTAAACTATGAATGGGAATAGGTGTAAGTTCTAAACTATGAACGAGGGTAGGTGTAAGTTCTAAACTATGAATGGGAATAGGTGTAAGTTCTAAACTATGAATGAGCGTTGGTGTAAGTACTAAACTATGAATAGGAATAGGTGTAAGTTCTAAACTATGAATGAGCGTAGGTGTAAGTACTAAACTATGAATGGGAATAGGTGTAAGTTCTAAACTATGAATGGGAGTAGGTGTAAGTTCTAAACTATGAATGGGAATAGGTGTAAGTTCTAAACTATGAATGAGGGTAGGTGTAAGTTCTAAACTATGAATGAGCGTAGGTGTAAGTACTAAACTATGAATGGGAGTAGGTGTAAGTACGAAACTATGAATGAGGGTAGGTGTAAGTACTAAACTATGAATGAAGGTAGGTGTAAGTACTAAACTATGAATGAGGGAAGGTGTAAGTTCTAAACTATGAATACAAGAAGAAAAACACAGTAAAAGCAAGTCAAATTATTAGTCGTGGGAAAGCCATAAATTACGTCATTTGCATGCAGCGACAAACAAATCACGTCATTAACGTTCGAGGAATAATCAATCACATCTTTGGCATGTGTGGAGCAACCAACCAAGTCACTGATGTTTGATGTGCAATTAATCACATCAATAGCTTGTTGGGAACAATCATTCACGTCATTGAGCATTGGCGGGGAAATCAGACACGCACTTGAAATCTCAAATGTAATCAGTCACTTCACTGGCAAGAGCAACAAATCGCTTCACTGGCGTATGAAGGGCAACCGATTTACTTCACTGGTATATGAAGGGCAACAAATCACGTCAGTGGTATCTGAAGAGTAACCAACGACATAATAAATGCATCTGAGGAGCAACCAATCACATTAGTGAAATATGAATAGCAACCCATCACGTCAAATGAAATCTGAACAGCAACCCATACGTCAAATGAAATCTGAACAGTAACAATTCACGTCAAATGAAATCGGAACAGCAACCAATTACGTCAAATGAAACCTGAACAGCAACCAATCACGTCAAATGAAACCTGAACAGCAACCAATCACGTCAAATGAAACCTGAACAGCAACCAATCATGTCAAATGAAATCTGAACAGCAGTCAATCACGTCATTGGCATATGTATAGTAAACAATCGCTTCACCGTCGCATGAAGGGCAACCGATTACTTCTTTGGTATATGAAGGGCAACAAATCACGTCAGTGGTATCTGACGAGTAACCAACAACAGAATAGATACGATGCCCGGTAGATAGAAGATTGTGGAAGGGCATGATCGCCCACGCCAACAGGTATGGCACATGATGATGATGATGACGTACTAAGAATATGTCGTTAAAACCTATTTATATATGTCACCAATCACACATTTATGGTTGAATCTGTCGGTAACCATCGCCTGATGCATTATATTTCCCCAGATACAATCTCTGACATTCAATTTTCAAAGGCTATGTGCACTTTGAAGACTTGCCTGTAAGAAAATAGAAATGTCACAACAGGAAATGGAGCCATGGCTACTTTGTTATGTTGTTATTCGATAAATGCATTAATTACTTCATCAGTCGGCTTCAATCTTCGTCTGACATTACTGTAAATGGGCTCGGGCTAAAAGAACACACGGCCAATTATGTTGGCGTGGCAGGCAGAGTTCGGTTTTAAGCGTGATTACCTATTGTTATTTCTTCTCTTTACTAAATGCAATATATACTTCTAAACCTTTGTTTTTCTAGACACTACAATATTCCGCGCGCGCGCGCGCACACACACACACACACACGCACGCACGCACGCACGCGCACACACACACACACACACATTGGGAGTACGGTAGTGTATGTAATATTTACACTTTCTAGAACGTCTCATCAAGTCTACTATAGAACTTTCGGCTCAAAATGGCTGCCGGACCGGTATCGTGTTTCTCGACCACAATTAAGTTCTGACAACATGGAATAGTATTTGAATATTTAGTGCAGGGAAAGGGGGGCTCGACAACAACAGAGCTGAAAGCTGCCAGCGATACATAGCTAAAGGTACTCACAAATGTCATACCGCAGACAGACGTGTTAGAAAGCCGCAGTTATCACAGACTTACTTGCAAACGGCAACACAAAGCATTTACGTCTACTTGACGTAAATTTCAGTTTAAATATCTGGGAACTATGTTAACCTCAGATGGAAGATGTACAAGAGAGGTGAGATGGTAGATGAGGTGAGATGGTAGATGTACAACAGAGGTGAGATGGTAGAACAAAGGTGAGATGGTAGATGTACAGCAGAGATGAGATGCACAATAGTTCAGGCAAAAGCAGCTTTCCAAAAAATGATGAAGATACTGTGCAATCCATTTTTTACATCAGAAACAAGAGAAAGAGTTGTTAAATATTTTATAGAGCCAGTCTTAACATATGGATGTGAATCTCAAACACTAGGACAACAGGCAAGAAAATAACTGGAGTCTGTAGAAATGTGGTTTTACAGAAGAATGTTGAGAATACCATGGACAGCTAAGAAGAGTAATGAAGATGTTCAGAGAGAGGCCACACCAAAAAAAAAGAGAATTAATTTCCAATATTATGAAGAGACAATCATCATTTTCTTGGCCATGTAATGAAAAGGGAACACCTGGAATATATTATTACAACTGGGGCTATTGAGGGACGAAAAGATAGAGGGAAGCAAAGAGAAAAGATACCAGACAGCTTAAGAGAATGGCTTGGCAGAATGTCAACAAAAGAAATTATAAATAACTGTCAAGATCGAAAGTTTTGGAGAGACATTATCTCCGACGCCAGAAGGCATGGTACTTGATAATGATCGTCATTTTATGAGCAGATGACAAATGACGTATACCTATTCCCTTAGTCATCGGATGAACGCAAAGACGAGAACAAGAATATCTAGTGCATATAGCTGATCTGCCTTCAGGAAACTTTTGTCAGGCTATTGTGAGCTATGGATGAGCGTGTTTCTACAACAATCGGCATATGGAGCTGGCCATCCTCGTACGTGCAATCTTGTGACGTCTCATTGGAAGTGAAGTATGATGGGCACACCACCAGGTCCAGCAGCTGACTAAGATCTCGTCTCGACATCTAAGTCGGTCTCGCTAAAACATATTCCAAAACCGGTTGGATAACAGAGACAGAGGTGGCTGTGTCAGCAGATGTGGTGGGGTCTATTGTTATAGAATATCTGATGCAACAGTACATTAAGGTTTGATCTTGCAGTCTGTGGTCTCTTGATATAGAAGATCAAGTATTGTAACACCTATTAACAAATTAAGATTAAATTCCATTTAATACCAGCAGAACGGAGAGTTGAAGAAGGCCATTGCCATCCATCATTTAACCATCTTGAGTCTAGGAGATAAGAACAAGACTTAATGTAATTTGAAAATCGACATTAACTAATCTAGTAGTGAACCTCGCCGTATCATCCCTGTCAGAATTCAGACATGGAATAAATGTCTCAATGACTTGCTCTTTTATTATGAAAACAATATGATAATATATTATATATGACATTAATATATAATGTGTGTGTGTGTGTGCGTGTGGGTGTGTGTGTGTGTGTGCCAAGTCAACGGAATGTTTCACTTTATGGATCTTTCACTGCTTTCGTGCGTTTTTGGCTGCATTCACTAGAGTAATTTATGGGCGCAGTCAATATTGTGTGTGCCACGTCATCATGGTGGCTGATCGTATATCCCTAACCGGCCGTACGCTAATGATAAAAAGCAACATGATGAAGCTTTGTTCATGACTTTGCAGCAGTGGGGTGACTCGCGGAGTTTCATGTTAGTTAGGAATGATGTTGTCTAGATTCAAGAGGGCTACTTTAAAAGATAGAGGTTAGACATGTGAAGTGCTTTATAATTTCAGAAATTGAGATTGCCGGAGATCATACAGTCTGTTGTTTGATGTGCGACGGGGATAATCCGATGGTTAACTATATTTCAAATGTTCGGATTTGGAGTCAAAAACGATATCCTAACATCATCAAGCGCTATACATTAAAAAATATCACGATTATCATTTTCAGAGGACGTGAACTTCCGGTCAATATGGTGGATAGGCGGCAGGAACCATTAAAGACTATGTCTGAGAAGTGTTGCAGTTTCCTCATATTCCAAGTCCGGCTTGTCGTAGGAGCTACTGAGTTAAGTACTCTGTGCACATCGTGAGCTGTGCGTTTCATTCGTTTTAATCGTGTTTCAATATTCCAATTGTTTACGATGAATGATGATATCGTATGACATGGAGCAGACGGTTGTGTTCACTTTCTGTGCGGTTTCGCCTCATGTCTTTTGGCGTGTGCTGAGACTGCTAAGATGGAGACTACAGCTACCAGTCTTTGTTTGGGAGATGAGATAGTAATTCAGAAGATTCCACTGACACGGGCGGTTGAGCAATTATGGATTTTATTTCGTTTGCAGTGATACCGCAGCCTTCCATAACCATATATATGTATATATATATATCTGTATATATGTATATATGTATATATATATATAGAATTTCCTGCTTCTGTTTGATTCTTCGGACATTGCTTTAGATATATATATATATATATATATATATATATATATATATATATATATATATAATATCACACACACACACACACACACATATACATATATATATATATATATATATATATCACACACACACACATATATATGTATATATATATATATATATATATTTATCTCGTTTTTCTTTAACCGAATCTAAAGCAATGTCCGAAGAATCAAACAGAAACAGGAAATTGCTCCCAGGGGCAAATTATTAAAATGTTACAAATCAATAACATCTTCATTACAGTTGCCGTATGACATTAAGGGGGAAAAAACCGATAACATAAGCTTTGATATAATTGGAAAAATTGAGGGACGAAGAGATAGAGGGAAGCATAGAAAAAATAACAGACAGCTTAAGAGAATGGCTTGGCAGAATGTCAACAACAGAAATGATAAACAGCTGTCGAGATCGAAAGTTGTGGAGAGACATGATCCCCTACGCCAGCAGGCCCGGTACTTGATGATAATCTGAAGGAAATTGGGCTGATTAATTCAGTACATGATATAACAGCGATTATTGAAACGAAATACAGAAAGACATTAAGAACTGGGAGTGATATAGATAAATATTATAATAAAGAGGCTGTGAATGCTCAGATGGTTAACAGCTAGAAGCTGTTTATAACAGCAAATTATAAGTCAACAATCAGCGGCGTAACTATATGATAAATACCGCTACTTTTTTATAGATTGTTTAAGAATCTTTTTCAATTAGGCGATCAAATAAAAATTGAATACATTTATACAAATCTAACAATACTTGTCTATTTCTTGCCATATTTATAGTTATAATATTTTAAACAAACATTTATTTGATTTTGTAAACAAAAGGCAGCAACATATAAAATAAGAACAATACAAACTAGAGGTCAAATATGTGAAAAATCTATTTTGAATAAACTACCTAAAGACGATAACGATAAGCATAAATGAAGTAATTAAGAGTAGTAGAATTTTAATAAAAAGTTTTAAACTTTCAACAAAGAGGATTTTGTGGTAAAGCGGTGGTAACTCAACTGATCTAATGTGAACAAGGGATCACGTTAATTCTACCAACTGACCTGTTTAACTAGGTCCGGCCAGCCTGCAATGGGCACCGAATATACTTTCTATGAAAGAAAGACGATCTAGTAGCACTGTACTAATCACATTATTCAAAATATGCCGATGATTAAATTATATGGACCCTAACATACTATTTGTATTATGTATTAATAGTGTCCATATACTTTTATCACCAATAACAGGTATTAACCGCTACCGAAATGAAATGTGTTAGACGCATGCCAGGAGTTATGACATCAGAAATGAAGGGCTGAGGTAAAAGCTAGGAGTAATTTCCGCCATTGAATACACGAAAATGGGGAGGGGAATGGTTGATCTCGAACCAAGACGTCGGTATCGAGACAATGAGGTTGGAAGTTCAAATCCCGGCTGTATCAGTAGGGATTTTTATTTATGATTTATCCAAGCTGTGACACCCCTGTTCTCAGCAGGGAGGCCTGGCTAGAAACTTCAATTATTCATCGACGGAAAAAAAATATGAGTATCTCCGAAGTCGGGATTATAAGCCTGTGCGGCGAGGGATCCGTGTGCACACAGCTGCCAGGAAAAAAAACAGATTAGCACACACATTCAGTTCCTAGTCTTTATTAACTTCACCAGAGGTGAAAGCTGGCGAACACCAAAAAAAAATACACAAAGAAACAACATATCTAACGATTTGGTCAACTGATATGACAAAAAGATCAAAACACAATACAGTGAGCTCTCAATAAAATTTACGAGAAAAGCAGACTCGAGGATCGAGCACGAAAATGATCAATTGATGAAATATCAGACACACTAGAAAACAACAGCAGGAGAAACCAAAAGTAGAGAAAAAGACTATAAACTATATACTATATCTCGATGCTGAAAAGGAAATGATGTGGAAGGAGAAAAGTAGAAGAATATTATATTCTCCATACGTCATTCGGTCTTTATTGAGGTATTTCTTTCATATATTTGTTCCCCTTTATTTTCTTAGAGGGAATGCAATTATCAAGAACCTAAGAATCGAACTTTCAAACCCATTTTTTTACAACAAACGTCATGGGCACCTGATGTTTCCCAATTGTGTGGTTACGCCACTGGCAGTGATGTTAAATCATAATCTAGGACAAGACATTGGCTAGTCAAGATTTCAAACCCCACCGAGAATCAGACTCGTCAATTCAACAGACGTCGTTGCTAGAGTGTTTAGCGATGTTTTTACAACTATCGTAAACGCCTGTTATGACTAAATGACTTTTGCCAGCGGAGCATCAAAGAGGGATTCAATCGTTGCAGCAGTAAGGTTCGACATATACCGAATACTTCTGGCGCGCGAACATATGTAAACCTCCATGGATAAAATAATTTACATTAAGCGACCACTTTACAAGATGTGTAAATCATCCAACTACTTAGCCTAATTACGTCTGCGCTTTACCAGCGATGGAGCCTCGGTGATTAGGTGGTTAGTGGGGTCACTTCATGATCAGCAGGGTCCGGGTTCAAGAAGTGGTGGTATTTTTTTCGAACCAAGAAGATTCGGTGGTTCATCTAGCCTCTAAATTGAGTACCAAAACTTCTTGAGTGAGACCGACGACGTCAGCGAAATATGTGGCGAGGTCTTGGAAAAGTATGGTCGCTAACACCATAGTCTGCATACTCCTAGCAACGCTTGCAGGAAACGTTCACCTGTATTGACAGCAGTACATTTTGAACGTCCAAACAAACCGATAGAAATGCGCTTCGGAAATCATGATAAATAATTCTCATGTGATGAGAAGTCTGTAAAACGCCTCCAACATAGATCTCAGAGCTAATGGATCAAACAGATCCCATGATATTAACAAAAAAATGACAAAAAATGTGCCGTGATCAAGGACAAATATGGGCACTAACACTACGATCCCCATACGCCTAGCAGAGTATTGATAGAACCTAAGCTTACATGATACTAACATACATTCGTATATTTCAGGCTATTTACAAATCTTGTATTTCAAATAGCCTTTCCTTGTTTCATTCATTATTTAGAAATTAATTCAGTAACCACTTTCTACACTAACATGAAATAGATGTTTATCTCTGCAATTTACAAGACTCGATTTGAACAGTAGCAGAGATAGACTCAAGATGCGTCAAGCTTGACAAATCATTGGAAAGCTATCACCACTATGGTCCAACAAGGAAATAACTCTAGAGACAAGACGGGCACTGTACAATACAATCTTCATTCCAACGTTGTGCTACCAATGCCAGTCCTGGACACTAGATACTAAAACTAAAAAACTAACCTCTACTGAGATTAAATATGTCAGACGAATGACAGGAAACAGTCTGAGATATAAGATCAGAAATGAAGAACTGAGAAAAAAGCTAGGAATAGCACCCGCCATTGAATATATAAAGAAACAACAGATAAAATGGTTAGGCTACGTGACAAGGCAGAGTAACCAAAACACAACACAACGAGCCCTCATTAAACGTTGCAGGAATACCAGACCTAAGGGTCGACTACGAACAATATGGATCGATGGAATATTAGAAGCACTAGGCAGAACAGCAGCAGAAGCGAACAGAAGAGCAAATGACCACAAATTATATCTCCCCTCGACGCTGAAAGGCAAATGAGGAAGGAAAGAAGAGGAAGTAGATGAAGAAGATTTGAACAGTTTAGTCACATGATTTACATAAGTGTTCCTTTCATTTGAATGTGTGCAGATGCACAACCAAAGAGAGGCATGTCATGTAACCTTTAATGAGCAGCCCACTCAGTAGATAAGGGTAAAGCTAGTACACTAGCAACTGATGTTGCGTAATGAGGTGTTAGTGACTTCATTTCACTATATATCAGCCTCACTTTCCTTCTCAAAGGTCATTTCAGGTACCCATTTACAGTGGTTGGGTGGAGCCCGTAAACATTTTAGATTGAAAAATAGTGCATGCCTTTTAACTCGCGTATGAACCCAGGACCTTTAGTTTGCAACGTCAACGTGCTCTACTCTCACGACATGTGTTGCTTTGCTGACATGATAACTGCTACTTCAGTCGTCGGTTGGGATCGAACCCTAACCCTTGTCCTTTGTAGTCCAGTTCACTAACCACTGAGCTATCGCGGCTCCCAATCAGTCTATATGCTCATATAGAAATTATGGCATGAGCGGTGGAATGAATATGGGTTTGCTCTGACTGCAATGAAACTGATTCCATCAATAAAATTCATACGAGTTCATTGGTCTACACGCTGTATGGACTCACAGATGAGAGACGCACTTGTATAATCCGTGACCATCATCACACATCGAACCCTGCAAGGCCTGCACTGTAACTTCCCTATGCTTGATTGATGTCCATTTTAGCACCTCCAACAGTGCCAACTACCCAGCGGTCATTGTAATTATTTGTCGATTCCTCCTGACCACAAAATCGCCACATCTCTAGAGTCTCCCAGTTACCATTGTGAGAAATCGCCCCCCCCCCTTTTTTTTTTCAATATGCATATTGTTTAGGTAGATCTTGCATTTTTATTCTAAAACTTCAATGACCATTGTTTTGATACTTTCTCTTCTGCTGTTCCCCAATATTTCATCATCATCATGTACCCTGCCGGTTGGCGTAGGCGATCATGTCCCTCCACAATCTTCTATCTACAGTGCATCGTATCAGTTTTGTTGTTGACTGTTTTTCATGCCATGACACCAAACTATCCAGTATTTTCTCTCTTTGTCGTCCATGATCTCTCTTTCCTTTTAGATTGCCAGTTTTAATCAAGTATTCCAACTTTCCTCTTCTCAGGATGTGCCCGAAAAATGTTGATTGCTTCTTTCTGATGTTTTTTAAGAGCTCCCTTTTTGTGTTGGCCTCTTTGAGAACATCCTCATTGGTCTTTTTATCTCTCCAGGGAACTTTCAACTTTCTTCTGAGAAATCCCATCTCTGTGGCCTCTAATCGTCTTTTCATTTGTTTGTCTACTGTCCATGATTCGCTTCCATAGATCAGAATTGGTTCTATATAGCACCGATGAACTCTCTTTCTCATTTTTATTGACATAGACTTGTTGCATAAGATATTTTTCATTTTTTGAAATGCTATTTTGTCCTGAGCTATTCTGCTTTTTATTTCTGTGGTGCATCTCCCATCTGATGTAATTATTGTGCCCAAGTAGTTGAAACGTACTTGTTTCAGATTTGTCTCGTTTATTTTTATGCTGCATGATGGTGATGATTCGATATAACCATTACTTCTGTTTTCTTACTATTGATACTGAGACCTTTCTTGTTGCTTTCTTCTGCTATTATGTCTATTATTTCTTGTAGTTCGTTCTCTGTCTCTACTATTAAGACTGTGTCATCCGCATATCGCAAATTATTTATGTTGTGACCGTTGACTTCAATTCCTTTTTTGTCTACTATTGATCTCATAATATATTCGCTGTAAAGTGAAAACAAATCCGGTGACAGAACACAGCCTTGTTTGACTCCTTGTTTTATATATTGGAATTGTCCTGTTTGTTTGTTAATTCGTATAGCTGCTGTTTGATGCCAGTACATGTTTTTTATGATTCGCAGATCCTTGCCATTAATGTTTAATTTCTCCAGCATATTGATTATTTCCACATGCTTTACTTTGTCAAATGCTTTCGTGTAGTCTATAAAGCACATATATATATCTTTCTTTACCTCTATAGATCTTTCTATCAATGTCCTTAAGATGTATATTGCATTATTGGTGCCATTTCCTTCCACAAATCCACATTGTTCCTCGCTTATTTCTGGTTTTATTTTGTTCCTTACACGTCTCATGATTATTCTTAGTAATATTTATTCATATGGCTCATGAGACTAATAGTGCGATGGTCTTCACAATCAGTGGCACCTGCCTTCTTCGGTATGGCTACAAAGATAGATTTTAGTAGATCTTCGGGTATGTGTCCAGTGTTATATATGTCATCCCCAATATTTAGATACATATAAAATACATACATTCATGTAACTATTTCCGCACGTTTCGACGCACTGCACACCATGCCGATTTCGGCCGCTTATGTTTTGCCGTAAAGTGCGTAACTCTCGTGCGTAAATTTGATTAGTTTGAACCGTCATCAAACCATAATTTTTTTAACGTGCCTTGTATCACCTTCATATTGGTGAAATATAATACCTTGTTCAATTATCCAAAACTTCATATATAATATGTTATATGTTAGATAAATAGAAAAATTTAGATTGATTCTAAAAAACCATGAACAATTTTTGTCTCTGAAATTTCTCTCGCTGCTTCTATAAAAATCTTCCGAGCTGTGATGGTTGATGCACTTTTCTTAAATTAATGCCAATTAATTCTGGACTTCTCTGAGACAGATAGTCGGTAGATATGATCAGTCCGCAAGTGCATATCTTACATACAACATTATTCAACTTACGTTCATGAGGAATGTGAAACACAACTTCAAAAACTCTCAAACCTTCACAACTAAAGCTCATATGTTCATTGCTATACTCACTACTCTCTATCAACTTACTTAATAACTTCTCAAATGAATTAAAAGAACAACTTGAAGATTCTTAACTTCCTAACCTTAACATATTAGATCTGACTTCCATCTCTATAAACTTCTAGTTCTTCCTTTTTCTGATTCTTGTTCTAATTGTTCTAATAATGATTGTCTAATCTAAAAAGTCTTTCTAACTTCTGTCTAACTGCCTTCGGCAGTTCGGCCGAAACCGGACTAAGCTTACTTAGTCTATATCTCGACTTTTCTCTCTGTGTCTAATCTCTAACTGTCTTAAACCTATTGTGTTGAAGTTTAAATACTCCAACCTCACACTTTGTGTGACATTGAGTTATTGAGTTATTTGCGGGTCATCATCATTGCACTCCGAACATGTCCATAGGTGCTCAGATCCCCTCCTCAGCAATTCCCTCAGTGTCCAGCGACTGACGACTCCAGTTTTATGTTGGTTGATAAGTCTTCTTACACGGCCACCAAGTTTCTCATTTCTGGCTGTGCCCATCTTAACTCCCATTTCCATCATCCGAAGAAGTGACGTTGATCTGTGTTTGTCGAAGTCCTGTGCTTTTCCCACATCTCGGAGTGCATTGATGATGTCCGCCCGATCCATCGGTTGCCCGTCCTCAACGACAGCGCAGCTAGCCAACCTGTCCGCTCTCTCATTTCCCCGTACTCCCGCATATCCAGGGACATAATAGACAAAGGTGACCTTACGTATTTTGGATTTCTGCAACGACTCTACACATTGCATGCGTACAAAGCCCGCCTCCACTTTTTTTATCATGCTCACCGAATCACTCAGTATACATGCGTGGATGTAGTCTTGTGACTCTAACCATTTGAATTTCTTGGTCACTGCCATCACCTCCATTGTCATGCTACTCGTGGTCATGGCGTATGCACCACTGTCTTCCTTGGCTATTCTGCCTGCCGAGCGTGCTGTAAATGCCCATGCACTTCTTTGGTGTCGTCTTACAGATCCGTCTGTATAGATGACTGCATCTTTCTCATCGGTGTTATCGCAGATGAGACCGTTGACCTCAGCATTAACCACGACATGTATGTGTGACATATCTGCAGCCAATCAAACCGTCTGAAAGTGACAATTTGCAACCCCTCCGATCACTTGTGGAGTCATCAACTCTCTTCCTTCTGACCCAAAATTCGCCGTATGACTCAGAATTGTCAAAACAAACTGTTTATGACCATCATCTTCATGACCTGACCTGTCCTGGTAGCTGTTTACCGGACAGTAAAGTCAAGCAGTCACATCATGCGCGTATTGTCATGCGCGTATTGTCATGCGCGTATTGTCATGCGCTCATTTTATCCCCATTTCTAAAACAACCGACGTGGTGGAAATTTCCATCCTCTCTAGACTCATCATCGTGTCCAGTAATTCTGGACCTTCCTCCTTCCCACTTTCTGTGTATCCACTACCCCCTATGTGAACTTCTACCTTAACTTGCTATGACCTGGAAAATTCTACCTTCCTACCTTAGCTTGGTGGGTGTCCTAGTTATGTCCGAGTATAATTCCTCTGTGGGTGTCCCTATCCCTACTATAAACTTTATTCCCTTAACTTGTTATTCTGGCTGGAATTTTCCATACTTTAAATTTATGTCCTAACTACTGCTGGTCGCTACCATATGTTACTGCTATTCTCTATGAAATAATGGGTAACGACTAAGTTACCTGCTTCCATGCTTTCACTAGCTTACTCTATTACAGCGATGCTGTTTTCTGCGCATTCATTAACGCTTAAAACTTACGCTCCGATACAACTATTTTAACTTTTATGTGGATTTTTAAGATTTGAATTGTCTGTAATTGTCCCCCTTTAAAGACCTCTTCCACACCACCATAGGAAGAAAACACAGCAATCTTTACTGATCCCAAATCTGCTCTGCATGCTCCAGGAAGTAACATAACAAAACCGGAACACATACATCTCACCAACAATAACATAGATATACTCATTAATACACACAACATAAGGGTAGTGATGCAATGGATCTCAGGATACTCCATCATACCAGGAAATGATAAGGACATTATATTAGTTAAGGGAGGTTCCAGAGAGACACTTTTTTACACTGATATCTCATTAAATACCGCTAAACATATCATACAACAGTGGAGATGATTGGCTGAATGGATGGGTCCTGGGAAAAACAGGGAGATTATTTTTTTTTAAATACGCATCAAGGCCAAACCCCAACAACTACATTAACAACATAAAACAAGAGACAAAACCACCACTTTTTAAGACTGTGAACAAGCCATATAGAACAACAACAAAACCATGCATCAACATGAACTTTCTGTGAACACCCGTATCAAACATTAGAACATCGTCTGTTTGACTATCCAAAGTTCACCAGAATCAGTGTAACACTAATTCACCAAAGACCTGATAAATAGAACACATTGTACTGAACTATAAGGGAATTCAAAAATACCGACAGATATCATTAAAAGGCAGTAGAGCGAAGGGCGACAACTCACAGGCCGCTGGATCCACAACAACATAGATATACTCAGTCGAAACGTTTATATTAAAAGAGCTGCTTAACGTTCAAAGCTGAAACCATTATTGTCATTGATTTTCTAGCTAGAACATGTCTCGTTGATTGATTGCTTCTGGAAACAAATCATTTCATATAAATGTTCGAGTAACAGGAGATTCGTAGAGGCACAGTTATCTTTTGATTCTTGTCATTGATAAAGAATTTCTTCATTCTTCTTATTTTTGCTTCTTTCTTTTCTTCACTGTTTAGTTAAATGTGATGCTTAAATCTGCGTTACTTGTGAGCTTGACGGATACGATATAGCTGTTCTGTCCTCTATCTTCTTGCACTTTACGGAGAATGAGAAAATGTATTCATGTTAAGAGCGCTAAAGCCTGCCATTTTAAAGTGTTTTAGTAAAAGCTACTTTAATTGTTTCTAACTTAACACACCAGCTCTCTTTTTATTCAATTACAGTCTAGTTTCTTTTTTTTTCATTTAAAATTCGATATATTTTAATACTTTTTTACATTGTATTTCACATCTGCATCGTTCCTTCAACAAAATGTTCTTGCACCCGCTAACTTTTACATTTATTTTCTTAAAGGTTCTTTTTTGTTCTTTAATTTACGGTCTGTCAGTTTGAAAGCGTAATCTGTGATTCCTCAACTAAATAATGCAGCAGCCAAGTGTCTGGTGGGATGAGTCTAACACCTCGGAGAAAGAGTTACTCTGATTCTACTCTTGAACACAGAAGATTGAATGTGATAGCAAGCAGTCTACGCTTAGAAGTCAGCTTTGTTTTTGGGAACTTGATCAAATCCGATGATAAAAGCAAAAATACAATTCCAATTAGGTTTTTGTGTTTTTCTTTTGGGGAGAGAAAAGTAGAAGAAATGTCGTCCCGCCTCTTATATGGTGTGTAGAGAATGTGATTTTTGTGCTTCATTTCTTGTACCACCCGCACACGTTAGGGAAATGTGGTTAGAACCATAACCATTCGCACACGTTAGGGAAATGTGGTTAGAACCATAACCATTCGCACACGTTAGGGAAATGTGGTTAGAACCATAACCATTCGCACACGTTAGGGAAATGTGGTCAGAACTGCTACAACCACTCACGTTAGGGAAATGTGGTCAGAACCATAACCATTCGCACACGTTAGGGAAATGTGGTTAGAACTGTTACAACCACTCACGTTAGGGAAATGTGGTTAGAACTGTTACAACCACTCACGTTAGGGAAATGTGGTCAGAACCATAACCATTCGCACACGTTAGGGAAATGTGGTTAGAACTGCTACAACCACTCACGTTAGGGAAATGTGGTCAGAACTGCTACAACCACTCACGTTAGGGAAATGTGGTCAGAACTGTTACAACCACTCACGTTAGGGAAATGTGGTCAGAACTGTTACAACCACTCACGTTAGGGAAATGTGGTCAGAACTGTTACAACCACTCACGTTAGGGAAATGTGGTTAGAACTGTTACAACCACTCACGTTAGGGAAATGTGGTCAGAACCATAACCATTCGCACACGTTAGGGAAATGTGGTTAGAACTGCTACAACCACTCACGTTAGGGAAATGTGGTCAGAACTGCTACAACCACTCACGTTAGGGAAATGTGGTCAGAACTGTTACAACCACTCACGTTAGGGAAATGTGGTCAGAACTGTTACAACCACTCACGTTAGGGAAATGTGGTCAGAACTGCTACAACCACTCACGTTAGGGAAATGTGGTCAGAACTGCTACAACCACTCACGTTAGGGAAATGTGGTTAGAACTGTTACAACCACTCACGTTAGGGAAATGTGGTCAGAACTGCTACAACCACTCACGTTAGGGAAATGTGGTCAGAACTGTTACAACCACTCACGTTAGGGAAATGTGGTCAGAACTGCTACAACCACTCACGTTAGGGAAATGTGGTCAGAACCATAACCATCCGCACACGTTAGGGAAATGTGGTTAGAACTGTTACAACCACTCACGTTAGGGAAATGTGGTCAGAACTGCTACAACCACTCACGTTAGGGAAATGTGGTCAGAACTGCTACAACCACTCACGTTAGGGAAATGTGGTTAGAACTGTTACAACCACTCACGTTAGGGAAATGTGGTCAGAACTGCTACAACCACTCACGTTAGGGAAATGTGGTCAGAACCATAACCATCCGCACACGTTAGGGAAATGTGGTTAGAACTGCTACAACCACTCACGTTAGGGAAATGTGGTCAGAACTGCTACAACCACTCACGTTAGGGAAATGTGGTTAGAACTGCTACAACCACTCACGTTAGGGAAATGTGGTCAGAACTGCTACAACCACTCACGTTAGGGAAATGTGGTTAGAACTGCTACAACCACTCACGTTAGGGAAATGTGGTCAGAACTGCTACAACCACTCACGTTAGGGAAATGTGGTTAGAACTGCTACAACCACTCACGTTAGGGAAATGTGGTCAGAACTGCTACAACAACTCACGTTAGGGAAATGTGGTTAGAACTGCTACAACCACTCCCGTTAGGGAAATGTGGTCAGAACCATAACCATCCGCACACGTTAGGGAAATGTGGTTAGAACTGCTACAACCACTCACGTTAGGGAAATGTGGTTAGAACTGCTACAACCACTCCCGTTAGGGAAATGTGGTTAGAACTGCTACAACCACTCACGTTAGGGAAATGTGGTCAGAACTGTTACAACAACTCACGTTAGGGAAATGTGGTTAGAACTGCTACAACCACTCCCGTTAGGGAAATGTGGTTAGAACTGCTACAACCACTCACGTTAGGGAAATGTGGTCAGAACTGCTACAACCACTCACGTTAGGGAAATGTGGTTAGAACTGCTACAACCACTCACGTTAGGGAAATGTGGTCAGAACTGCTACAACCACTCACGTTAGGGAAATGTGGTCAGAACTGCTACAACCACTCACGTTAGGGAAATGTGGTCAGAACTGCTACAACCACTCACGTTAGGGAAATGTGGTCAGAACTGCTACAACCACTCACGTTAGGGAAATGTGGTCAGAACCATAACCATTCGCACACGTTAGGGAAATGTGGTCAGAACTGTTACAACCACTCACGTTAGGGAAATGTGGTTAGAACTGCTACAACCACTCCCGTTAGGGAAATGTGGTTAGAACTGCTACAACCACTCCCGTTAGGGAAATGTGGTCAGAACTGCTACAACCACTCACGTTAGGGAAATGTGGTCAGAACTGCTACAACCACTCACGTTAGGGAAATGTGGTCAGAACTGCTACAACCACTCACGTTAGGGAAATGTGGTCAGAACTGCTACAACCACTCACGTTAGGGAAATGTGGTTAGAACTGCTACAACCACTCACGTTAGGGAAATGTGGTCAGAACTGCTACAACCACTCACGTTAGGGAAATGTGGTTAGAACTGCTACAACCACTCACGTTAGGGAAATGTGGTCAGAACTGCTACAACCACTCACGTTAGGGAAATGTGGTTAGAACTGCTACAACCACTCACGTTAGGGAAATGTGGTCAGAACTGCTACAACCACTCACGTTAGGGAAATGTGGTTAGAACTGCTACAACCACTCACGTTAGGGAAATGTGGTTAGAACTGCTACAACAACTCACGTTAGGGAAATGTGGTCAGAACTGCTACAACCACTCACGTTAGGGAAATGTGGTTAGAACTGCTACAACCACTCACGTTAGGGAAATGTGGTTAGAACTGTTACAACCACTCACGTTAGGGAAATGTGGTTAGAACTGCTACAACCACTCCCGTTAGGGAAATGTGGTTAGAACTGCTACAACCACTCACGTTAGGGAAATGTGGTCAGAACTGCTACAACCACTCACGTTAGGGAAATGTGGTTAGAACTGTTACAACCACTCACGTTAGGGAAATGTGGTCAGAACTGCTACAACCACTCACGTTAGGGAAATGTGGTTAGAACTGTTACAACCACTCACGTTAGGGAAATGTGGTCAGAACTGTTACAACCACTCACGTTAGGGAAATGTGGTCAGAACTGCTACAACCACTCACGTTAGGGAAATGTGGTCAGAACTGTTACAACCACTCACGTTAGGGAAATGTGGTTAGAACTGCTACAACCACTCCCGTTAGGGAAATGTGGTCAGAACTGCTACAACCACTCACGTTAGGGAAATGTGGTCAGAACTGCTACAACCACTCACGTTAGGGAAATGTGGTCAGAACCATAACCATTCGCACACGTTAGGGAAATGTGGTCAGAACTGTTACAACCACTCACGTTAGGGAAATGTGGTCAGAACTGCTACAACCACTCCCGTTAGGGAAATGTGGTCAGAACTGCTACAACCACTCCCGTTAGGGAAATGTGGTCAGAACTGCTACAACCACTCCCGTTAGGGAAATGTGGTTAGAACTGCTACCACCACTCACGTTAGGGAAATGTGGTCAGAACTGCTACAACCACTCACGTTAGGGAAATGTGGTTAGAACTGCTACCGCCACTCACGTTAGGGAAATGTGGTTAGAACTGCTACCACCACTCACGTTAGGGAAATGTGGTTAGAACTGCTACAACCACTCACGTTAGGGAAATGTGGTTAGAACTGCTACAACCACTCACGTTAGGGAAATGTGGTTAGAACTGCTACAACCACTCACGTTAGGGAAATGTGGTTAGAACTGCTACAACCACTCACGTTAGGGAAATGTGGTCAGAACTGCTACAACCACTCACGTTAGGGAAATGTGGTTAGAACTGCTACAACCACTCACGTTAGGGAAATGTGGTCAGAACTGCTACAACCACTCACGTTAGGGAAATGTGGTTAGAACTGCTACAACCACTCACGTTAGGGAAATGTGGTCAGAACTGCTACAACCACTCCCGTTAGGGAAATGTGGTCAGAACTGCTACAACCACTCCCGTTAGGGAAATGTGGTCAGAACTGCTACAACCACTCCCGTTAGGGAAATGTGGTTAGAACTGCTACAACCACTCCCGTTAGGGAAATGTGGTTAGAACTGCTACAACCACTCCCGTTAGGGAAATGTGGTCAGAACTGCTACAACCACTCACGTTAGGGAAATGTGGTCAGAACTGTTACAACCACTCACGTTAGGGAAATTTGGTCAGAACTGCTACAACCACTCACGTTAGAGAAATGTGGTCAGAACCATAACTATCCGCACACGTTAGGGATATGCTGTCAGAAGTGCTACCTGACGCACATTTTTGAACAAGCTGATCTGTATACGCTTGGTCGCCTTTCTTTTCAATAAAAAATCCCGTCATCCATTTCAGACTGGGTTAGCCAAAGAAACATGCTCACGGTTTCGAACAATGATTTGGTTGTCTCTTTTTGTTGATTTTCTGCTGTACGTTTTCTGTTGTATGTTTACTGTTGTGTGTTTTCTGTTGTATGTGGATTTTTTGCGAGCTCTATAGAAATTCATGTCCCCATGTGTAATTTCTGTGTGCCACTTGCCTAAGTGTTTCCGCAATATTAAATATGTGTTTATTTGCTTTTATTGTCTTCTATTCCTGGCAACGTTATGTAGCCGAGTTTAAGCCTCACATTTCTTCTCTCTAAACCACTTTAGTGACTTTCCAGACAAACATATTTAGCCGAGTTTAAGCCTCACATTTCTTCTCTCTAAACCACTTTAGTGACTTTCCAGACAAACATATTTAGCCGAGTTTAAGCCTCACATTTCTTCTCTCTAAACCACTTTAGTGACTTTCCAGACAAACATATTTAGCCGAGTTTAAGCCTCACATTTCTTCTCTCTAAACCACTTTAGTGACTTTCCAGACAAACATATTTAGCCGAGTTTAAGCCTCACATTTCTTCTCTCTAAACCACTTTAGTGACTTTCCAGACAAACATATTTAGCCGAGTTTAAGCCTCACATTTCTTCTCTCTAAACCACTTTAGTGACTTTCCAGACAAACATATTTAGCCGAGTTTACGCCTCACATTTCTTCTCTCTAAACCACTTTAGTGACTTTCCAGACAAACATATTTAGCCGAGTTTACGCCTCACATTTCTTCTCTCTAAACCACTTTAGTGACTTTCCAGACAAACATATTTAGCCGAGTTTAAGCCTCACATTTCTTCTCTCTAAACCACTTTAGTGACTTTCCAGACAAACATATTTAGCCGAGTTTACGCCTCACATTTCTTCTCTCTAAACCACTTTAGTGACTTTCCAGACAAACATATTTAGCCGAGTTTACGCCTCACATTTCTTCTCTCTAAACCACTTTAGTGGCTTTCCAGACAAACGTATACAGCCGAGTTTACGCCTCACATTTCTTCTCTCTAAACCACTTTTTTGACTGTCCTGGCAACCTGGCAACGTTATGTAACCGATCTCACGCCTCACATTTCTTCTCTCTAAACCACTTTAGTGGCTTTCCAGACAAACTTATACAGCCGAGTTTACGCCTCACATTTCTTCTCTCTAAACCACTTTTTTGACTGTCCTGGCAACCTGGCAACGTTATGTAACCGAGCTCACGCCTCACATTTCTTCTCTCTACACCATTTTATCACTAACTCCTCTTTAGGAAAGAAGTTTAATAAAGTTCAATGTAAAGCAACAACACAATTAGTTTTTATTAACTGCAAAAAAAACAACTTTAGTACCATTAAAAATATACAAACATCAAAATAAATAACACCAGGGCTAATACTAAGAATAACAAAATTGTATATCCTCTCAACATTCTTGTATGGTGCAGAAGCATGGGCATTAGACAAGAAAATATAACAGAAAGTAAAACCCTTTAAACGTGGATTTATATAAGAATTAGATGGAAAGACAAGAAAACAAAAGATGAAGTTTTAAAATAACTAAAAGTTAAAAGAGAACCACTAAAGACAATTCAAACTAGACAAATGAGATTTATTGGGGCATGTTAAGGCACAGCAGCCTACTAAAAGTAATCTTGGAAGGGAAAATACAAGGTAAAAGAGGCAGAGGCAGAACAAGACTAATATGGACGAGTATCATCAAAAGATGGACAAGTCAGCTTATGACAACCTGTACAATCAAAGCAAGAGGCAAAGCGGAATAACGCTCCATGGTAGCCAACCTCTGACTCGGAGATGTCACTCAACACTAGTGATGAGTTGTCATTATTGAAGGGGATCTGTGTGAAAATAAATAAATGAATTTAGAAAAAAAAGCGAAGGATGGCAATTAATAAGCTCTTTACAAACATTGTTGATTATGACCAGATACGTTTTAAAAATTGTTTACAAATTAAGTGAAATGAAAGCCAAATTGTGTGCTAACTTTTAGAAGTGCGGGCTCGCTAGGAAGGCAATCAAAGGTGTTAAGTTTGCTTTAATTTCAGACAGAAAAGAGAAACTGGCAAATTATTACTGACAGTAGAGAAATTATTACGGAAGTGAGATTAAAACCTGATAATGTACAAATATTACATCATCATCATCATTATCATCATCATCATCGAGTGCCATCTCCGTAACGAAGGTTGGCTACCATGATGGAGCGCCATTCTGCTCTGTCTCTTGTTTTGATGGTGCAGGTTGTCATAGGCTGGTTTGTCCATCTTTTGATGCTACTCGTCCATGTTAGTCTTGGTCTGCCTCTGCCTCTTTTACCTTGTATTTTCCCCTCCAGGATTACTTTTAGTAGGCTGTTGTGTCTTTTACAATGGCCCAAAAATCGCATTTGTCTTGTTTGAATTGTGTTTAGTAAAAAAGTAGTAAAGTACCCCCCGTCACGCCAAGTGGCGTATAGGGAAATATGGTGTTAGTGACCCTATATTTTACAGACCTTCAGCACATGATTTTTGGGGTAATGTGGTCGGTATTACGCCCGTGCTGCTTTTACTTTCCCAGAAAAAATCCGGTACCCATTTAAGGCTGGGTGAACCCGGAGCCGTCGGTTGGGATCGAACCCTACCCTTGTCCGTAGTAGTCCAGTTCACTAACCACTGAGCTATCGCGGCTCCTACTAATTTTTAGGGAATTAGTAAAACCCAGGTGTCCTCGCCAGGATTACGAACCCCGGCTGTTGCCGTGGTAAGCCAACCGCCTATCGATTGCGCTAACCGGACACCCCAATTGTGTTTAGTAGTTCTCTTTTAATTTTTAGTTGTTTTAAGACTTCATAGTTTGTTTTCTTTTCCGTTTATCCAATTCTACATATTCTTCTATATATTCATATTTCAAAGGCTTTAATTCTCTGTTCTGTTTTCTTGTCAAATGTCCATGTTTCAACCAAGGATATATCAACCTGCACCATCAAAGCAAGAGACAGAGCAGAATGGCGCTCCATGGTAGCCAACCTTTTTTACGGAGACGGCACTCGATGATGATGTTTCTGTGTAAGCAACAGTCTAGTATAGTTGAGTCATTGTTGCATGAATTCTCGCCATTTCATTTCAGTGTTATCGTTTCTGTGTGAACAACAGTGAGTGTTTTACGAAGGTGTTTTGTTAAGTCTTCAATCAACCAGCCATAGCAAGCATGACAGAAACAACACAATTCATCACAAATTGACCGCATGATAGACCCAGTACACGCATAATTTCATTTCTTTCTTATAAAGCGATGTAAGAAGCTCTTCATATGATCCAATGTTACTAAAGATGGTTTGATGAAATCTCTCTTGAGATGATTGATTTATTCTATAATCTATGAGTAGCTAGACTGCTAAATTAATCAGTTTGATTTATAGATAGCGTTACTATTACATTACAAAACGTTATAGCATCTTGAATGCCTTTTCAGGACTATGTGTTTCTATTGACAGTTTCGACCAAGTGGTTTCAAAGAAGCGGACATAAGCGACCTTGCCATTTTATTACAATTGTTGAATGAGTACTCTGATGGACACAATAAAATGAAGCCCCAGAACGGACCGCGCAAGAAGAATGCAAACTCTTACATTCAAGAACAAAGACATTCTTGTTAAATTTCAATTCTTATCATAAAATTATATTATGCCGGTCATGGATATTTGGGGCATTCGTATAATTTCATTTCAAATTATGAGATTTTGTTTTTATACTTTCATGAGTTTCTGTTGATATATTTTATAAATCCATGACCTAATTATCTTCAGCTTGATAACGTGTTGATGTTTTGCCATATATTTTTTCATGCGCAAAGCATATCTCTTCTTAATCTTTGCTAGACATATGTTAGTTGTTGGCAATGAATGATATTTGATAGCAGAACCCGTTACATGTAAAAACAATACTATTTAATATGGAGATTACACTGCTTATGTTAAGATAGCATATATGTTAAGAGGTTAATTAAAATAAGGAGACATTGACAACAAAGATTATTTCAAGCTGTTATTTACACATTACCAATATTTCCAAAAAAACAAAAACAGATAGTATGATAACTTATGCAATATAGATAGTATGATAACTTATGCAATATCAATAAAGATCTAAAGAAAGTAGAACACTATTTAAGGTCTAATTAATGGAAAAGAAATAAAAAGCACTGTCTGAATGCAGAAAGCAAATCTGACACGGTGTCTGAAGTACTCAGAAGTTTAACGTTGAACTTCCTCTATGTCTTGCATCGGTTAAATTACAATTTATCTATGACTGCTGAAACAATATGTCATGTGGTTAGTTCAACGTGGGCTCGCCTTATTGTAACACAGAACATATCTGGTAACAATAAATTATACATAAACACATGCATTTTGATAGCATCTATAGAAAAAAAGATAATACCGAGAAAAATAATCAAACAGAAGCAGAATTTGAACCTAAACCCTTCGAAATAGAAAGAAAAAAAATAACAACGGAAAAAAGCAGAACAAAACAATACGTATCCTAATCAGTTTTCGAACTCCTGTCTTTGAAGCGAAAGATGAGAGTTTGAAAATTGATTCGGGGTGTCTTTCGTCTTCTATTTAAAATAAAGAAAAAAATTGTTTGTTGATTTAATCGAGTACTATACAAGTACCGTGTTTCTATATAATTTTTATTTCTTGCTCACTCTGAGTTCCTAAATAATAAACAGTGATTCTCTTGTTATTACTATCTTCTGTCTAAAATTATGGTACCTATTTTAAGAGTTTGGGTGACGACCTAAGTAGTCGCAGTTCAAAAATAATCAGTCGTGTTTGAGAAATTGAAGCGGAACCCACCAGAGCAGTAGATCAGACGATTCTGCAAATAACTGAAGCATAAAGGCCAATGTGAAGGGCAGATTGCAATATCAGAAGCCATAACCGACAGTACTTCAAACCAGGAGAGTTATACAATTTTCAAGAAAATTATAGATCACAGATTCAATGATTAATACCGAAGTGTTAGCTGCTCCAGTAGGCAAGTACAGAAATAGATTGGCCAAAACTGTCAACGAAAACCCCTCACAAATTTTCCGTTTCTTTGGAAAGAATAATTTGCTAGAGGTTGGATGCTGTTGTTTTGTTACTAGTCTATGTGGAGCCAGCCTTGACATGAGGAAGTGAACCCTTGAAATCGGGCACCAGACACACAAATTGTTGGAGGTCACAGAAATGTGGGTTCACATAATAACGTTTGGAATACCATGGATTGCTGAGACACGAGGATATCATTCTAAAAGCGGCCCAAGCAAATGGACAATTTATGAACAACATCTGGAGGAAACAACCTTCATTTTATATTTAGCCATGTAATGAGAAGGAAACAGCTGGAATATATTGTCAACCAAAAATATGAAAAGAAATTTAGAAAGGAACTGAAGCAATATATATATATATATATATATATACATACACACGTGATAATCTCTGCGAAACAGGCACTGATAAATATAATATTACTGCCATTCCTTTAATATAAATGCCAGACATATCTAAGACACAAGAAAGAAATGTCACAGATAAGATGCTTGGGACAACTCTTTAATGTAGCTAGACGGAGAAACAGGATGAGAAATTGTGGCATCACAAAAAAAAAAAAAAATGGCTGGAACCGCACCCTGCATTACACATAGAGATAAAAAGAGAATGGAACAGTAATGTCATGAGAATAGGGTCAGACAGGCTACCATTACACGCCAACAGCAACTGACGATCTGGGCTCGAGGAAGATCAAAAGGTAGATATAATAGATAGACAACGTTACATAAATCTGGAAGCAGCGGCGCGGTGAAACAGCTGCCGATGTGGTACACGTGGTCTAGGACCGCTGCTTTCAAAAATACACAACATGTATGTGCAATAGTATTTCCATAGAACATGAAATAAATGAATAAACAGAAAGAATAGATGTGACAATAACGAGAAAAACTCGTCAGGAACCAAATAGACAAGTTATGTAAAAGTAAAGTAAAGTAAAGTCCCCCCGTCACGCCAAGAGGCGTATAGGGAATATGGTGTTAGTGACCATATATTTTACAGACCCTCGGCACATGATTTTTGGGGCAATGTGGTCGGTATCACGCCCGTGCCGCTTTACTTTCCCAGAAAAAAAATCCGGTACTCATTAAAGGCTGGGTGAACACGGAAGCCGTCGGTTGGGATTGAACCCTACCTCTTGTCCTTTGTAGTCCAGTTCACTAACCACTGAGCTATCGCGGCTCCCAGTCAAGTTATGTACCTGAATAATATTGTCAGGTAAAGTTGAGAGTTCACTCAGAGGTAAAAGTCACTTGCAAAAATAAGACAATAACAGGATATTGACATCTTAAATTTGGGAGGCCGCTTACATTAAGGCTCACTTTGCGAACACATGCTATCTAGAACAGCAAGAACAAAATATAGTATATTTAAGTAGAGTATACTCACAAACACTCTTTATTTTCATTGGTTGACTGGGACTTGGGGCGTAGACTATAAATAGTTGAGCACAGAATGATTTAAATGATTTCTTAAATAATGTTTGATGTTTTTTTCTGATTAGATTGCCTACAAGTGATTAAACAAATTATCCATAGTCATAATTCTACAAAGTTTGTGAATTAAGAGACAATCAGTGAGATTTAAGTATCATTAAATATAGTCTAAATATTCTAGCAGTGAGTTGTAGTTAGATGCAGTTTAGAGGAATAATAGAGAGATTCCCAGTGATTAGTGTTGCAGAATTAATCTAGATCACAGAATTGAATATTATATTTTATAAATGTGTGAATTATTTGTGACGGTCAGTCTACAAGTGGTGTGGAGACAGCAGCAAGCAATAGATAGAATATCACTGTGCGATCTATTAGGGACGTGACATCACCACGTGACGATATGTTATATATTATTGATTCGAGGAATTGAGAGGAACAAGTTCATAAGAAGTGGGGGAGGGGGGGGACCACCCCCCCCCCTCCCTGGTCTCAGCAGCGAGCCCCGGCTTGTAACGTCAATTACTCATGGACGAAAAAATATGAGTACCTCCGAAAACGGAGTTATCTGTCTGTGCGGCGAGGGACTTCTGTGCACAAGGCTGCCAGGGAAAAACGGATTAACACGCTAAATTCAGTTCCTAGTCTATAGGAACTTCGTCAGAGGTAAAAGCTGGAGAACGCAAAATTAAAAAAATAGTAAGTTGAATATTTGATTAATGAATTATCATTAACCATCTTGAATCAAGAATCAAACCATCAATTGTAAACATCTTGATGACAAGTGATTGGGCAAAAACACATTGATGACAAGTGATTGGGCAAAAACACAATGATGACAAGTGAGTGGGCAAAAACACATTGATGACAAGTAATGTGACGAAAACACATTGATGACAAGTGATTGGGCAAAAACACATTGATGTCAAGTGATGTGACGAAACACATTGATGACAAGTGATTGGGCAAAAACACATTGATGTCAAGTGATGTGACGAAAACACATTGATGACTAGTGAGTGGGCAAAAACACATTGATGTCAAGTGATATGACGAAAACACATTGATGACAAGTGATTGGGCAAAAACACATTGATGTCAAGTGATGTGACGAAAACACGTTGATTGAACTAATAAACCCACTGTTATAATTGTCACGTGATGCAGGTTACAACGTCTTGATCTCCTCTCAATTACTTCAAGATTCCGTTATTTTCGACAACGTATTTAGGCACGTAAGTATGAATGTATATATGTACAAGTATGTATGTGTGTGTGTATGCATTTTTGTACTAGTATTATTGTATGCATGTATGTATTTATTTACATAAGTGTCTATGTATATATACATGCGTGTGTGCGCACATGTGTGTTTTTGTGTGACTATGTGCATATGTATTAAGTATGTATATTATGTATGACTACTTTGATGTATGTATGTATACACAATGTCCTGAATCGGAAGCAGGTTGATGTTAATCTTCAAAGCACTGTTTACCGAGCATCTCCTTTCAGAGCTAACCAGGTCTCTCCCTCATCGCCACTTCTGCTTCTTCTGGCCTGGTTGCTATGGCGATATTATTCCGCTCATGGTTCGCTACCCGCTACTCGAGTCAATGTTCCGCGAGTGGGCGGGGGGACAAAGTCAACACATTTGAGACAAAAACTGGCTTATAAGGCATAGCACCAGACATTTGTCACCAGCTTTTGATTGATACCGGATTTTTCTTTCTGGGAAAGTAAAGCGGCACGGGCGATATATAGCGACCACATTACTCAAAAAATCATGTGCCGAAGGTCTTTAAAATGTATGGTCACTAACACCATACTCCCTTTACGCCACTTGGCGTGACGGGGATACTTTACTTTTTTACTTACCGGGCATTTGCTAGAAAACACTTCATCAACGAAATCATTAGGATTCATCTATTTACATTTCGACTCCTATTTACTCCCATAGCTTTAGATTCTCCCATTTCCCCGCACAAGGCAGCTAGTTATAAACGAATCTGACTCAGTGGTTCTGGTGTTTGCATGCCAATGTTAGGTAACTGGATTCAATCCTCCTAAAAAAATATATATATAATTAACAACCAGCGATGAATCAGAGAATGTTTCCGGTTCAAGATGGAGGATTGTTATTTCTTGATCTAGCTACGGGCGGGTGATCGATGGATTGACTGAATGTGACAAAATGGGACAGAACCAGAAATGAAGTTATAAAGGAAAGACTTGTTGTAATGCTAGTGATGAATCATATTAAGAAAGAAAAAAGCAGATACGTGGTTTAAGCATGTAAAAGAATCACCACCAGCCAGCATCCCTCAGAAACCTTTAACACTCAGAAGTAGTGACAAGAGGGAAGCGGTAGACCTAGAAAACGACGGATTAATGAAATAGAAGACACCACAAAAAGAGCACAATGTAGATACACTACAAAATATCTACCCAAACATTTCTATTTTTATCTCACCTGGAAGGCAGCAGAGACAATAAAGAAAGCAATGCCTAAACAAAGTAGGAGCTTCCTGAAACGGAGAACATTTTATGCCACAATCCTCTAACGATCCGAGTAAGAAAAAGTCTTCCTCTGTGATCGTGGACCTTGTATTCTCATAAACAAGTTGGTCATGAATCATTAATGAACAGCTGAAACTTATTGGAGATATTAGAAGCGTGATTCTATAGACTGACGTTGGGAGTACAATGGACGGCTAGAAAACTATTTGAGATAATAGAAACGTGATTCTATGACGGCTAGAAAACTATTTGAGATAATAGAAACGTGATTCTATAGACTGACGTTGGGAGTACAATGGACGGCTAGAAAACTATTTGAGATAATAGAAACGTGATTCTATAGACTGACGTTGGGAGTACAATGGACGGCTAGAAAACTATTTGAGATAATAGAAACGTGATTCTATAGACTGACGTTGGGAGTACAATGGACGGCTAGAAGATTTTTTAGATATCAGAAACACGACTCAATAGTCAGTTGTTGGTGGTACAATGGACGGCTAGAAGATTTTTTAGATATCAGAAACACGACTCTATAGTCAGTTGTTGGTGGTACAATGGACGGCTAGAAGATTTTTTAGATATCAGAAACACGACTCTATAGTCAGTTGTTGGTGGTACAATGGACGGCTAGAAGATTTTTTAGATATCAGAAACACGACTCTATAGTCAGTTGTTGGTGGTACAATGGACGGCTAGAAGATTTTTTAGATATCAGAAAAACGACTCTATAGTCAGTTGTTGGTGGTACAATGGACGGCTGGAAGATTTTTTAGATATCAGAAACACGACTCTATAGTCAGTTGTTGGTGGTACAATGGTCAGACAGAAGGAATGAAGAAGACGTATATGTATAATGAGAATATTTGAAAAGATTTCTATCGTAGTAGTCTTTATGAGACAAGAAAACTTTGGCAACAGCTAAAGGATAAGACAAAGAGAAAGAACGGAAAAAAATAAAGAAAGAAAGAAAGAAAGTATATAATAAAAAAGAAAAAAGTAAAGTACCTCCGTCACGCCAAGTGACGCATAGGGAATATGGTGTTAATGTCCATAAATTTTACAGACCTTCGGCACATGAATTTTTGGGGTAATGTGGTCGGTATTACGCCCGTGCTGCTTTACTTTCCGAGAAAAATATTCGGTACCCATTAAAGGCTGGGTGAACCCGGAAGCCGTCGGTTGGGATCGAACCCTACCTCTTGTCCTTTGTAGTCCAGTTCACTAACGACTGAGCTATCGCGGCTCAAAAGTATATAATAACGACAGAAAATGAACTATTCAATTTACTATATTGGCATGAAAAGAGTGCATCATTAGAATAACAATAGAATATACATGTAGCTCTGTGATCGTCTATGGTATCTGACACTAATGCCTTGGAGTGAATGTTGAGCCCAGCCAGCAACTTCATGAGACAAAATGATAATACCATGTAAGATTGAGCGAACGATGTTTTCCTGGTACAAATATATTCCTGGAGCCGCGATGGCTCAGTGGTTAGTGAACTGGACTACAAAGGACAAGAGGTAGGGTTCGATCCCAACCGACTGCCTCCGGTTCACCCAGCCTTTGATGGGTACCGGATTTTTTTCTGGGAAAGTAAAGCGGCACGGGCTTAATACCGACCACATTACCCCAAAAATCATGTGCCGAGGGTCTGTAAAATTTATGGTCACTTACACCATATTCCCTATACACCAATTGGCGCGACGGGGGTACTTTACTTTTTTTTTTTTTTTTTTCTCAAATATGTTCCACTCAACTTATCTATTAATTTGTACCTGATTTACAAAGCTATGAAAAACAATCTACAATAAATTGCACTATCGTTCAACTTTAACAGTGTATGTTTATCTCTCCTTTGAATACTCTCAATCCTCTGAAACCCACCAGCACACCCAGTATGAACAAGACATCTACGCCCCTGAGATATATATGAATAAATATGAAATCTATATGTCGTGTTTTTTATTTGCTGTTAAGATAAGAAAATGATATTTCAAACCGCATCAAATAGGGGTAGATAGATTACTAGTTGACGTCCCACATGCGTCACAACACGCACGATGTGAATAGTTTATGGTTTCCGTGAATATTTGGGAGATTTACGAGGTTTCTCTGGTGTTATCTTCATCTGCGGGGTGGTTCTATTTGTGGGTTAGGCTGGGGATGAGGAGGCTTTGAAGATGGAGTTGTGTTGTTGTGATTTTGTTGGGATAGACAGAGATAAAGAAGGGACATAGTGAGAGAGAGAGAGAGAGCGAGACAGATAGACAGATAGGCAGACAGACAGACAGGGATAGAGGAATGAGGGAATTGTGAGGCAAGAGGTGTGTTGTGATTTTGTTGGGATAAACAGAGATAACGAAGGGACAAAATGAGAGAGAGAGAAAGACAGACAGACAGGCAGATAGACAGAGAGACAGACAGACAGGCAGATAGACAGACAGACAGGCAGACAGGAAGAGCAGAATGAGAGAATTGTGAGGTAAGAGTTGTGTTGTAATTTTGTTGGGATAGCCAGAGAAAACGAAGGGACTGAATGAGACAGACAGACAGACCGGGAGAGAAGAATGAGGGAATTGTGAGGCAGGAGTTGTGCTGTTGTGGCTTTTTTTAGGGAGAGAGAGTTAAGGAAGAGACAGATTGAGAAAAATAGAGAAACAGAGAGAAGATCGGAGAGGAAAAACGGAAAGAGAAACAGAGAGAAGATCGGAGAGGAAAAACGGAAAGAGAAACAGAGAGAAGATCGGAGAGGAAAAACGGAAAGAGAAACAGAGAGAGAAAGAGAGAGAGAGAGAGTGAAATGAAGAAGTTGTGATGCGAGAGCTGTACTGTTGCGGAAGTTTTGTTGGAGATGAAAGAAAAGGAAGGGAGGGAATTTACAAGTTTATGTGAGTGAAAGAGAAAAAGGGGAAGAGTGTAAGAACCAGGAAAACAGAGAGGGCGGAATGAAGAAATTATGAGGCAAGAATTCAGCTGTTGTTGTGATATTGTTGGTAGATAGAGAGAGGAAGACGGGGGCGGGCAAGAACCGACATGAGGGAAGATGGGAAGAATCAGACAGATAATGAACAAGAATTTGAGAAAGTATAAAGATAGATAAAGAAGGAAATAATAAGAAAGTTGTATACATGTAAGAACTTATTGAAGTCTTGTCTTCCCTAATTAAAAGTTAAAGGTATATCATGGCACTGCTGTCGTTGTGATTTAGGGGGTATAGTTTTCACTTCTCTTGAAAACCATTGTTGCAGGAGTGTGGCATCGCACTTTCTCTGTGGGCGTCTTTCCTTCTCCGACCAAAGGCGGAACACCATTTTCAACTTTCAATCGCTTCGATCAGAACACGAACTTCGATCTCTAATGTCCCACATGTTAAGTGAGCCGCCTTACCAGTGAGCTAGTACCAGTACCGCTGACTTCAGTCAATTTGGCGGATAGGCGGTAGTAATCATTAAGGCTCAGTCTGAAAAGTGTTCCTTGTTGCAATTTCATCATATGCCAAGTCCGGCTTGCTGCATGAGCTACTGAGTTTAGTGTTATGTGCAACGCTTAAGATGTGTTTTTCATCCGTATCGTGTTTCGATATTCCGATTGCTTACGATGAATGATGATATCGTATGTCGAAGGACAGTTCAGCTACGTTCACTTTCGGTGCCGCTTGGCCTTATGTCTTTTGGCGTGTGCTGTAGCTGCTCTGATGTGGACTGCAGCTGCCTTTCTTTGTTTGGATCCTTCAATGAGATGAGTTTTAATTTGGATGATTCCACTGGCTCGGGAGGTTGGGAAATTATGGATTTTAGTTCATTTGCAGCGATACCGGGGCCTTCGACTAACCGTAACCGTAACCAGTACCGTTTTTCTCTTCCCCCAAAAAACATATTTAAAATTCAGGCTAAATAGAATACATTGATCGGGGTCTAACGAGACTTATTGTCCCTAGTGAACCAGTTACTTTTATCACAGGTCCCTTGAATCTCAGAGCAACATAACATTATATCGACTGATCTATATACTTTGATCTTGAATACGGCGATTTCTAAACTGATCTAGTCAGTCACGGTGTGAATTCATTACAACAGCAGATACTTGGGCCAACGTAAAGAAGCAGATACGAGTACTGGGTAGGTGGATTTATTTGGTCACCTGGGTAGATTTATAGGGTCAGTTGATTTTTTGGGTCACCTAATTTATTGGATCAGCTGGATTTATTGGGTTACTTGGATTTATGAAGCCACCGGATTATTGGGTCAGGTGGATTTATTGGGTTACCTGGATTTATTGCGTCACCGGCGTATTGGGTCAGTTGGATTTATTGGGCCTTCGGATTATAGGGTCAGTTGGATTTATTGGGTTACCTGGATTTATTGGGTTACCAGATTAGAGGGTCAGTTGGATTTATTGGGTTACCTGGATTTATTGGGTTACCGGCTTATTGGGTCAGTTGGATTTATTGGGTTACCTGGATTTATTGCGTCACCGGCTTATTGGGTCATTTGGATTTATTGGGTTACCTGGATTTATTGCGTCACCGGCTTATTGGGTCAGTTGGATTTATTGGGTTACCGGCTTATTGGGTCAGTTGGATTTATTGGGCCTTCGGATTATAGCGTCAGTTGGATTTATTGGGTTACTTGGATTTATTGGGTTACCGGCTTATTGGGTCAGTTGGATTTATTGGGTTACCTGGATTTATCGCGTCACCAGCTTATTGGGTCATTTGGATTTATTAGGTTACCTGGATTTATCGCGTCACCGGCTTATTGGGTCATTTGGATTTATTGGGTTACCTGGATTTATTGCGTCACCGGCTTATTGGGTCATTTGGATTTATTGGGTTACCTGGATTTATTGCGTCACCGGCTTATTGGGTCATTTGGATTTATTGGGTTACCTGGATTTATTGCGTCACCGGATTATTGGGTCAGTTGGATTTATTGGGTTACCTGGATTTATTGGGTCACCAGATTATAGGGTCATTTGGATTTATTGGGTCACCAGATTATAGGGTCAGTTGGATTTATTGGGTTACCTGGATTTATTGGGCCACCGGATTATAGGGTCAGTTAGATTTATTGGGTTAGTTTGAGAGAAATACACAGAGAGAGAGAGAGAGAGAGAGAGAGAGAGGTCGTACATTATTATAATTAGTACTTCACTTACGTTATATTTAGCCTAGGTAACTTGCTAGAGCTGGATAAGTTGTCGGTTTCAGACGCCGAACAACATTCTCAATTGAAAAAAAAACGCTCTGATCGTTCAGTCTAGCTATGTAGAGACTAATTCTTACTTAACAACGTTAACGAAATAGGCACAACGGCATATGGGAAAAACATTATAGGTATATGAGCAACAAATCTATTTATGTACTGTGTACAGATAGACGTGTAGCAGAATAATAACGGTCCTACAATTGCAATAGAGGAATATCTACAGTAGGTCGTAAACGTTCTCTCTCTCTCTCTCTCTCTCTCTCTCTCTCTATGGACTGCAGTGTTATCTATATGTTGACTCATTATTATCTTTATATTTTATTATTTCATGGGGGGGAGGCGCAGGGGGAGGGAAGGGCGCGGCCGTACATTAAATTGTGTGTAACAGCTTTGCGGTGAAAAAGGACAATTCAAAATAATTTAAAGTTTCGGCCTGGTGCTTTCATCAGTAGTCAAAAGCAATAAACAAACACACAACAAGCAAAGGATCATATCATCTTATGTTTTTAGTGTCCTTGTACAGAGTGTCAGAAAAAGAATGTAATTTTTTTTTTTTTTTCGAGGTGACCAGTATGTACAGAGACTTGTAAGAAGTACTGATAATACCAGACGAAAAGAAGTTTATGTTGAAATATCAGTTGTGCGCATATACACGGAATGTGACGCGTAAAGTGATCTACTGTGTCACGAAGGGCGTCCAGATTGAATCTTTGTAAGGCAGGATTTTTTTTAAAAATGTGAGATATTACATTACCTTAAAAATAAAAAGAATCATCATATCACAAAAGGGGGGGGGGAAGCAACAATAATTTATTGAAATAGGCATTCAAGACTGCACTGAATATAGTAGACTGGGGAAAATCCATTGGCCCATAGATACAACACTACAGACAAAACTATATGGGCCACTGCAAGAATTACAAAAGACAGTAAAATTTATACAGGAAACGACATTGCAGATATAGACAATACTTCAGGCGAACGAAAGATAGATAGATAGAAATAGGCATATATTTTTTTGGGACATACTGTATATATTGACGAAGTACAGTGCTCGAAGGGAGCTGCGATAGCTCAGTGGTTAGTGAACTGGACTACAAAGGACAAGGGGTAGGGTTCGATCCCAACCGACGGCTTCCGGGTTTACCCAGCCTTAAAATGGGTACCGGATTTTTTTTCTGGGAAAGTAAAGCAGCACAGGCGTAATACCGACCACATTACCCCAAAAATCATGTGATGAAGGTCTGTAAAACATAGGGTCACTAACACCATATTTCCCTATACGCCTCTTGGCGAGACGGGGGTACTAAGGATTAAGGACAGTGCCCGAAAAGTGTATCATTTTGTTTTAGATTAATTTTTTCTTAAAGTTTTAGGAAACAATGGTATGTGTTTTTTGTGTGTTCCTTCCGGCTTAGCTGCACTCACGTAATATACGTTTGTTTATGTTCACATTTCCATTTAATCAAACTGCCAAATTCGATACGAGTTTTTGTATGTTGCTCCTTCTAGGATATCAAATCACGGGCACAGTTTGGCGTGCAGTTACCGGAAGACATATCCAAAGACTTGCATGTAACCCTATAATGTTGTATTGAGGCGGGGGCCATACACTGTTCACAACAAGACGAATTTACCCTAAGAAAAACACAAGACGTGTGAAATGAAAAATTAACTTGCTAAATTGAACAGTTAATAAAAATCAACTTGTTAAAAATGTACAGCAAATAAAAAATTAACATATTAAAATTGTACAGCAAATCAAAAATTAACTTATTAAAATTGTACAGCTAATGTAAAATCAACTTTCTTAAAATTGTACAGCAAATGTAAAATCAACTTGTTAAAAATGTACAGCAAATCAAAAATTAACTTGTTAAAATTGTACAGCAAATATAAAACGTTGGTTGTATTTTAAATTCATTAAAACTGATGTTTCCACGAGAAAACGGACAAGAATAAATCAATAATGTTCTGAAAGGAAACATCCGAGGCCACAGATCAGGGAATCATTTCAGAGGAAGAGGTATGTTTACAACACTCGGGAAAAAAAAAATTACAAATAATCAACAACACTAAATAAAAGTAAAGAACAATAAACAGCCCGAATGTGGATCGAACCCGTACACCTTGGCACAGCTCGCTATGTTTTCATCAAATACTGGCAATATAAATTATGAAAATTTTTGCAAAACTAAGTTTAAAAAAATACAAAAACAAGAAAATGTGAACATGTCTACGAAGAAGGAAAATATAAAAAACCCTCGTTCAGTATATTTACAGTATATGTGCCAATTGCCTATTTACACACGGTAGACTGTGAAAACGTCTCTTGACGTAATTTCCGCACACAAAAGACGTTTCTTATTTTTGTTTGTCAGACGCCCAAACGTGACTCATCTCAAGAAGGTCGGCGTGGCGCTCGTTAAACAGGAAGCCACTTAAAGGAAGCCACGTGAAGGAAGCCACGAAAATGAACGTGCTCTTAATTAATTAGAGAGAATAACCTAAATGTCCATCGTTATTTCTAAGTTTTCTTCTTCAGTTCAGTGTACAATTTAACGTAACGGCAGCCCAATAGCATAAACCCTACGGTGTGAATTAATTTAACTTCACAGTATTAAAAGTACAGTTGAATCATGCTATTCGTACACAGTTCGTTACATGAATCTGTTCGAATTTCGATTAGAACGAATATCCAGTGAAGGTTTCCTTCAAAAGTAAAAAAAAAAAAATCGGATGAATCCCTTTCAGAGCGCCGATTTAAAAAAAAAAAAAAGCATCTATCTTTACTGCAATTATCCCGTTACTGAGAGTCGGTGTGGGGGGAGGGGAGGGGCGCATTTAGGACTGGAGAATAAAGGACGCTTGTCCTGAGCAGTCGTCACTAGGTGTTCGAAACTGAGTTTTTTTAATTTTCATCGCCCATGATTATTTATATAAACTTCTGTAATAAAAATAATATTAACACAGACAGTAAGAAGATATACATGAACAGTAGGTAATGTTTAAAATAATACACAGGGCCGGCTCAAGGTACCGTCAATTCAAGCAGTTGTACGAGACGCGCAAGTGCTTAGGGGCGCCACCGAGTTTTTTTCCTTGTGAAAATGGTCATAAGTACAGCTTGCCCAGGGTACCAACAACCACAGAGCCGACCCTGATCATCATCATCATAATTGAGTTCCGTCTCCGCATCGAAGGTTGGCTACCATGGAGCGCCATTTCACTATGTCTCTTGCTTTGATGGTGCAGATTGTCATAGGTTGTCTTGTCCATCTTTTGATGTTACTCGTCCATGTTAGTCTTGGTCTGCCTCTGACTCTTTTACCTTGTATTTTACCTTCCAATATTATTTTTATTAGGCTGTTGTGTCTTTTAACATGCCCCAAAAATTTCATTTGTCTTGTTCTACTTGTGTTTAGTAGTTCTCTTTTCATTTTTAGTTGTTTTAAAACTTCATCGTTTGTTTTCTTTTCTTTCCATCCAATTCTACCTATTCTTCTATATAATCCACATTTCAAAGACTTCAATTCTCTGTTCTGTTTTCTTGTCTAATGCCCGAGTTTCTGCACCATATAGGAATATTGAGAAGATGTAACATTTTGCTATTCTTAGTTTTAGCCCTGCTGTTATTTGTTTTGATGTTTGTATATTTTTCATTTTTCGTGTTGATTTCAACATCGCTCTGGCAACTCCTGCGGCGCAGTTGGCACCAAACTGTTCTTGCCCTGCTAGACCGTTGGATCGCTCGGCTGCGCGGAGTGAAGAAACATGCTGCATGGGCAACAACTTGTCTCTTTCTTTTTCTGCCCAAGCTCGCGCCCTGGAGAGAACACTCCAGAATCGCCATTTTGGTGTCGACAGGATACCATCCACACCTGCCACACAAGTGAAACCAACAATTAAGAAACTCAACCTACGTTTGGGTTGCTGGAACGTCCGCACAATGCAAACTGGCCTATCTGACAATTTGCGTGATATAAACGACGTTAGAAAGACAGCCATAATCAATAATGAACTGAAAAGACTTCAGGTGGATATAGCCGCACTTCAAGAGATACGTTTGGCAGGATCAGGCATGCTGAACGAGGCGGACTACGTGTTCTATTGGCAAGGAAAGAGCAGCGACGATATCAGAGAAAACGGTGTGGGATTTGCTGTGAACAAATCTCTAAAAGGTCTGGCTACAGTCGGTCAGAATGCAGCAGAGCGGATACTAACACTTCGCCTTAATACAACATCAGGACCAGTTACACTTATAAGTGTGTACGCTCCGACCTTGTGCTCGTCATATGAAATCAAGGACAATTTCTACGAAAATTTGACAGAAGTCATGGAAAGTATACCAGGACAAGATCACATTATTCTACTGGGGGATTTCAATGCTAGAATTGGTGCAGACCACAATTCGTGGCCAACCTGCATCGGTCGCTTTGGAGTTGGTAAATTAAATGAAAACGGCCAACGACTTCTAGAGTTTTGCGCCTATCATAACCTGTGCGCCACAAATACTTTTTTCAAAACCAAGCCTCAGCATAAAGTATCTTGGAGACACCCACGATCGAAACACTGGCACCAGCTGGACTTTGTACTTGTCAGACGCCCTTTCCTCAAATCTGTAATTCACACACGGTTATACCACAGTGCAGACTGTGATTCGGATCATTCTCTAGTCTGCTGCAAACTCAAGTTACTGCCCAGGAGGTTCCACTATCCAGGCAGCCAAAGAAGAGACCTCGCATAGACACTAGCAAGCTAACACATTCTGGACTGGTCGAGCAGTTCAACAAGACCTGCAAGGAGTCGCAAAGCGCTCATGAACACTACAACAGCGCTGTGGAAAAATGGGAGCATCTCCGCAACGTCATCTACAACAACGCGGTTAGCATCTTTGGAAAACTGACACTTAAGTCTCACGATTGGTTTGAAGCCAACTCCCATGTTATGACACCCGTAATTGAAGCTAAACGCACAGCCTTCTTAGATCAGAAGCGCGCACCTAATGCAAATACTCTGCAGGCTATTAAAATGACCAGAAACAAAGTCCAGCAATTAGCTCGACGCTGTGCTAATGAGTACTGGCTCCAGCTTAGCGACAGCATCCAGACTGCATCTCAAACTGGAAATCTAAAAGTAATGTATGATGGCATAAAGAAAGCCCTTGGGCCAACAAAATGCACTATTGCCCCACTAAAGTCATCCATTGGGGAGAAAATAACAGACAGAGGCAAACAGATGGAAAGATGGGTGGAACATTATTCTTCACTTTATTCAATAGAAAACACTGTTACATCAAACGTCCTCGACACCATACAATGTCTCCCACCTATGGAAGAGTTGGACATTGAACCAACCGTAGAGGAACTTAGCAAGGCCATAGATAGCTTGGCCACCGGCAAGGCTCCAGGACAAGATGGGATCCCTCCCGATCTGATTAAATCCTGCAAAAGTGCATTATTACATCCCTGCTTGAAGTGCTACATCTATGCTGGAAAGATAAAACCATTCCTCAAGATATGAGAGACTCCGTGATTGTAACTCTCTACAAAAATAAAGGAGATAGAAGCGACTGCAACAACTACAGAGGCATCTCCTTACTCAGCATAGTCGGCAAGACCTTCGCCAGAGTCATCTTAGGAAGGCTACAAAAACTCGCAGAACGCGTATATCCTGAATCGCAATGCGGCTTCAGATCAGGAAGATCAACTGCAGACATGATTTCCTCTTTACGTCTACTTCAAGAAAAATCTAGAGAGCAGAAAAAGCCTCTCTTCATCGCCTTTATCGACCTTACAAAGGCATTTGACCTTGTCAGCAGAGAAGGTCTTTTCAAAATACTCTCCAAAATAGGCTGCCCACATACTCTACTGTCGCTAGTCAAATCGTTTCATGAGGACATGAAGGGCACCATCCAATATGACGGCAGCACATCACAACCCTTCGGCATACGCAGCGGTGTCAAGCAAGGATGCGTTCTTGCTCCAACTCTATTTGGAATCTTCTTCGCTGTTCTGTTAAAACATGCATTCTCACATTCAAATGAAGGTGTCTTTCTGCATACTAGATCCGATGGCCGACTGTTCAACATCTCAAGACTAAAGGCAAGGTCTAAGGTCAGGCATATCTATATTAGAGATCTGTTATTTGCTGACGACGCTGCACTTGTCACGCAAAGTCAGGAAGAACTCCAGAGCATGGTACATCGCTTTTCACATGCCTGCCGAGACTTCGGTCTAACAATAAGTTTGCAGAAAACTAACATACTCGGTCAGGACACCGAAGAAACACCTGCAATCTATATCGACAACTATAAACTTGACATCGTGCGGCAGTATAACTACCTGGGGTCCATCATCAGCGACAGACTATCTTTAGATGCAGAAATTGACACTCGTATTGGTAAAGCCGCTACCACCTTTGCCCGTCTTTCTAAGCGTGTCTGGCAAAACAACAAACTGACAATTAAAACAAAATCTGCAGTGTACAATGCCTGCATAATTAGTATCCTCCTGTATGGCAGCGAATCTTGGACAACCTATGTAAAGCAGGAGAGGAGGCTAAATGCATTACATATGCGATGTCTACGCCGTAATCTTGGTATCACCTGGAAGGATAAAGTGACAAAAGTGGAGGTCCTGACTCGCACAGGCCTACCGAATATCTACACCCTGCTCAAACAATGTAGATTACGTTGGCTTGGCCATGTACACCGTATGAAAGATGGCCGCGTACCAAAAGATATACTCTACGGGCAACTGGCATATGGTAAAAGAACTAGGGGGCGCCCAAATCTTCGATTTGTAGATGTGTGTAAACGTGAAATGAAGAATCTGAACATAAACCCTGCAGCATGGGAAGACATAGCTGCAGACCGAAATCTCTGGAAACACACTCTAAAGGTTAACCTCAAAGAAGAAGCAGGCAGATTCATAAAGAAAGAGAATACGCGGCGAAAGAAAAGAAAGGAAAAAATAACATTTCTAGGGGCGCTGAAAAATCCATAGTCAACTATGACTGACGGAGGCTACTATGCTACTACTATATTTTTCATGGCATTGAAATTACTTTTTGCCATACCCACTCTTTTGTTTTTCTTTTCAGTTATACATTTTCCATCACTGGTTATAGTGTGTCCCAGGTAGTTATAGCTCTGAACTACCTCCACATGTACATTCTCAGGTCTTGAGAATTTTCTTTGTTTATGATCATAGTTTTAGTCTTTCTGGTATTCATATCTAGTCCATATATTTTGCTTGTCATGTTTATTTCATTAAGTAATTGTTGTAGATCTTTAGCATCCTGATCATATTCTAAGTTTATGAAAACAAAATATGTGCAGGCGATGTTGAAAATGAAAATGTAGTCGCACTTTACCTGTACTGACGTGAATAGAGAGATTAATTGGAAAGTTAAGAGGAACGGGTGGGAAGATAACTCTAAAAAATCGACAGGATTAAGCTTTGACACATCTCAGAGAGCAGCTCTTAATCGTGAAGGATAGAAGATAATTTGGGAGTCTTCATCGGCAGTTCTGTAAACGTTAACAAGGTTACGGGACTAACGAAGATGATGATATCTGGATGATAATGATTAGAAAGGATGTTTTTGTTTGGATGTGAAGTGGTCTCCATAAGGCAATGAAGTTACCATTCTCATGTATTTTCTGTCTCTTTTCTGTTTATTTACACTAGAAAACGCTTTGGATTGTGAGAATACTTGGTCGGGAGGATACTTGGTCGCGAGGATACTTGGTCGTGAGGATACTTGGTCGCGAGGATACTTGGTCGTGTAATTCTTTTTTTTTAAACCTTATCCACTATTGATTGCTTCTGGCGATTTTTCATAATTTTTCTAAAATTATTCACACACACAAAAAAAAACAATAAAATGTCATTAAATGGGTGAAGCTACTGCTCATTTGTTGACAGCCATTTTTGCTCCCACTTATGAACATTCTTCGTAATACGATTCTTTAATGTTTGCGCTAGAAATTCTCTACTTCCTCATTTTCACCTCCTTCTGCGAAGAAGGCTACTTCTTGCTGCTCCCTGTGTTGTTCACGAAGGTATTCTTTAATGGTTTCTAGTTAAATACACCGAATACTTTTATTTTTAAAGTTAGAAAAACTGAAAAAGAAGCCAAATAACTATCCAAGTCATGCCACTTAAAAGTTTTTTTTTAAAGTTAAAATTCTGGAACTATATAGCTAGCTGTCAGCCTTTTTTGGAATCCCCAGGGAAAAAGACAAAAAGGAAGACCAAGGAAATCTTGGAGAAGCCAGATAGAAGAAGAGATGAAGATGATGGGGAAGACATGAAATGATCTTAAAAGAATGACAAGAAACAGAACGACTTGGAAAGTGTTTGTTGACGGTCTATGTTCCACAGGGAGCTGAAAGGTAGAAGAAGATAGCTGTCAGGGGTGAAAACTGAACCAATTTTGGGACAACGCAGGAATTTGAAGTCGAAATTTATTCAACAAACTGTGTACACATTTCGAGCTGTACAAGTAGAAGTGCGTACAAATACTTTGATTCCACTGTAACAATAAACGGTGTAAAATTTGGCAACAAATTACTCTTTCCCATTACTATTGTTTGGCTTAGCTCACCAAGAGAGCTGCTGTAGATCAAAGGTTTGTGTCCCAATTTGATGAGGATAAGAGGTTAAGTTCGATTCAGATCAGCTTCTAGGTCCACCCATCTTTAACTTCATGGATATTTGCTGGGAAAGAAAGACGACTTTGGTAACTCTGAGCACATTTCAATCCATCCCCACCCACAACCTTAAAAGAAGTAAAGGTAAACTAGGAGACTTGAATCGGCGTCTTAGCACGCGAGTTCCCATGAATATGTGCTCGGCCGCTTGTCCAGCAGTGTTCGGAGACTTCTGGATAGTGTTGCTTCGAGCATCGAAACTCACGATGAGAGGCGGCATTCCTCAGATTCCCAGAGTACTACCCTGGTACCCATGTCTGCCAGCGGCTGGGTCGACGGCGGGGGTATTTTTTCCCAACCACGAGTACAATTTACACTGCTTTCAGCGGGAATCAAGAAAGGGTCGTCCGAACGTCGTTAGTCCAGTCGGGTGGTTTGTTTTCTCAAATAGGCTACCTTGGTCTCCTTAAATGTTTTAAAAAGCGTGTCCTTTGTAGAACGTATTGATCCTAACACCATATTCCCAATACGTCACATTCAAGGCTAGACAGGCTTTCTTTTTTTTTAAAGAAAACTCGGTTTTCTTTTTTTCTGAATTAAAAAAATAAATATCAACCTTTACAACTGAGTTGACTTTTGCTTTTATTTGGGAACAAACTTAAACCTCAAAGTTTGCAAAGAATTAATTCAGAGAAAGATATGTTTACAGCACTCGGAAAAAATAACAAATAATCTGTTAATAATTTGTCATTTTTTCCTAGTGCTGGAAACATACATCTTCCTCTGAATTGATTCGCTGATTTGAATTTTCCTCGGAAGTTTCCCTCTATAATAATATTCATTTATTATTATTTGTCTCCAAAGTTTGCAAAGTAAATTTGCGGTTAATGAGCTGCAGGCACAATTTCATTAAGGGGAAATATGTCACTTAATTAACCAACTATATGTTAAAGGTGACCAACCTCGGAGGAGTCATAACAGAGTTGGGACCCACCTTAGAACGTCACTACGCCACAACAGCTTCTCACTTGCGTAACGCTCCTGATAAATAGAGCACCACCTCTTGCAAAGCTTTGTATAAAGATCATCATCAAATAATAAAAAAAATAAAAACCTATCGATTTTAATACAGAATAATACAAATAATAAAATTATCATTTAAATTTAATAAAAACATCGGTAGATTTGTTACATGCCAACTATAATGCGGTAAATCTTACAATCTTAAAACACATGTTGATGACAATGTGGTGCCGTAGACATAATATAACGTTACAAATATTTTAAAATAAACAGACACAAAACATGTTCTATTGAGAAATACATTTTTAAAATGAATTATGTCCAAATCAAATCAACATTAAAGAGAAAGATCAAAAACAATCTGACAAAAGGAAGAATGAAAGAAAAAAGAAAGAAATAAAGAGTTTGCCAGTCTCGAATATATAATGAATATGTTGTTCATTTAGTGCCTATATTTCTTTCATAATCATTACAGCTTTGAGTAGTGTGTCTAGTACTACACCAGATCTGTTTTCATTCCCCGAAAATCTCTCCGGTATCCATTTTACTTAATTTAAGGCTGGATGAAAGTAGAATCCAATAAATCGGGGAATAAGCCTGGAATCTTGTCCCAAATAACCAGTGCTCTACGCCTGCGCTTGCAAGATAAGTAAGATAAAGCTACAGATGAACGAGAAAACATCATTTTCGGGACAACTGGAAGTTTGCCAGAAGAAATCGGAAAGTGTCAATATAGGAACATCCAAGTGGGGCGAAGGCGCATTCAAGTACCTAGGCTAAGAGTTATCAACGACTCACAGCTGACTGGTTGCTTTGGAATCAGAAAACCAACAGAGCTCCTTCAGACCTTACTCCACTTGCCATCGACGTCCCTGACAAAAAGATAACTGACTGACAAGAGAAAAGGGACTGAAGAAGGAAGGCCACCAGGCACCCAAAGTTACCATAACATTGACGGATGTATCAGGCCGAAAGCCGCAGATACCACGGCTAACTACAAACTAGCGACACAACCCATCTACACTCGCGTCTTCTTTTTTAAGACCGATGATGGAATGAAGCAGCACATGAACAAAATGGAGACCAGGAACATTTACTATTTGGTGTGGAATCAGATTTTGTGTTTACAAAAGAATGTATTAAAATGGAGATCCAGCACAGTTATTATTTGATACGGAATCAGGTTCTGTATCTACAAAAAAAACTGATTCAATGTTACGAAAATCGCCGGTATGGCTGAGTAGTCAGTGTGCTCACATCGACCAGAAAGCTCCGGTTCCAGTCTCCAATTAATAACGGCTTTTATATCGAATCGAAATAACTTTGAGTTCCACCCAATCTCTCAAGTACCAGAGATTGTTTCTGGGAAAGCAAAGCGGCCCATTGTAATGCTGACCACATCAACTACATAATTTTGACTTGGTCATTGACAAGTATGGGCACTAATGCGATATTCCCCATAAACTCTAAGACATAAAAGGAGTCATCGCACAGCTAAACATGCAGTTTTGATTTTACTTACAGAGAATCTTCAAGGCAAAGTCGACCCAATGTTATGATGCAGATTGACAGTGCTTCTGTTTGCCAGGTTAATTTATGACTCAAACAACACGGTGAATAATTCTTGGCAAGAAACTGCGTCACAGACTCGGTGTCACAAGAACATAAATATTGTTCTAGGTGGAAATATAATGATCCACAGAGTAGATCAAAGCAATTAGATTGTCTCAAACATTCTTGAAAACTTTTTAAAAAAAAATACAAATGCAATTATTTTCTAAAACATAATTTAAATGGAAAATGTACTCATAAATTTTTTGACACTTTTACCTTAAACCTTTTAACACTGTAGAGGTGTATCATGGGCTTTACCCTAACATTACGTTTTATTCATCTCTGTGGGTTCAGGTGTCCGTGTGGGTATCGGTACCCTGGCCACGGTTATAGGAGAAGGGAACAGGGCTACTGTTACTTGTCACGTCCGTGTGGCTTCCTGTGCCCTAGTCACAGTCAAAGAAGAAAAGAACAGGGCCACTGTCACATGTCACGCCCGTGTGGATTTTGCTGCCCTTATGGGTATCGGTGCCCTGATCACGGTTATAGGAGAAGGGAACAGGGCTAATGTCACATGTCACGTCCGTGTCGGTATCGGTGTCCCGACCACGGTTATAGAAGGGAACATGACTACTGTTACACGTCACGCCCATGTGGGTACCAGTGCACTTGGGAAAGAGACACAGGGTATTGTCACCTGCCACGCGTGTCGTAAGAGGCAACAAAGGAGGTTGGCGTCAAGGTCTTCGTCTTGCGACAGAGTTAATACACCTAAGCGGAAGTACTTTCCCTAGTGAATGACGGGCCTACGTTATTGCTTGAGAACGAGCTAAGGAGGGAATCTGAGCACTAGGGAGCTGTCCTTTGTACAATGACCCGATCTTTCGACTAAACTAAACTGCATTTAATTACATAAGTTGCAACTGATTAACGAAAGAACATTACTGATATCGAGTTAGCATGATTGATGGCAAGGTGATGTGTCGTTGGACAGGTACAATTTCTCTCCAATATCACATTTTCTCATTTTTATGTTTTTGAGGCTTATTTTCCAAAAAGGAAGAAAGATTAATTACCTAGGCTTGCAATTGATGTCGTTTCGATTTAAGTTGAGATTTACCAGAACCAAGTACAGACACAAATTGATGACTTCCCTTCTCTTGAATTAAGGCGAGCGCTACCAATAACAGCCATTAATCTTGCTTCCAGCTAATTTCTTTTTTATTTGGCGCACGTAACTCAAAGAGATATAACCGGAAACTAGTGTAGTGTTATTTTCCCCTATGTTCTAACAAAGAAATAGGTCGGAGTCTAGACATCCACTAGCTGTTTGAATTAAATTTAATGAAATCTTGAAATATGAAGTGTTGTCTTTCTTTCTTACCAAAAAAGTTAAAGAGAAAACGTTAAAACTACACTAAAAACATTCTTAAAGCCGGAGAGTTAATAATTAACCCCTTAACTCTTGTGCAATATTTCTTGCAGTCGAATCGAGATTATCTCCCTTTGAAATGAGTATTATTTTCTGTCATTGTTTTTTACATCTCAACTGGTTCCTTCATAATCATCTTTCTTTATTGAATATCAAATTACATAACGGAGCATTTTAAGAAAAATAAAGCAATATTATAAAAGATAAATGTAAAGAGAACAGAATTAAGATGAATATTTAAACGTTTTCACGCTTCACTTATTAATGTCCACTGAATAATTCATGTTTTATTAATTTAAATTAATTTTGATAATCGATCATAGCGGATCCTTGTTGGTGAATTCATTTTTTAGTTTAATGTCACGAGACTGACCTGAATTATTTGCCCCACAGTTATCTATAACTGTTTTTAAAACACAGTTTTACTAAGGCCTACGGGCTGAGAGAGAAATCCCGTAATCACCCAAACTTTGAGACGCCTTCAGCTGTGCCAGCTATAAATTCATGACGTCATGTTACCCACAACCGCCGCTTTTAGCAACGCTGGAAATGTCACAAACTCTAGGTGATTCCTCTCAGTCTGTGGGCCTTATAAATCTGTATACGGCTGTGGTTTGCCCTAATATCCAGTGATAATATCGGTTTCCCTATCTTCTCGATTTCCCTATTCCTGCTTTAAAATTAAACACTTGAAAATCGTTTCTTTGAGTGAAATGTTTGATCTTCACGGGGTATGCCAGAATACAACTATAAAAGATTGTATATGATTCAATATTGCAGATAAGACAAGATCAGTAGCACTCAGTTCGCCCTCGAAAACCCCCTCACAGCCCAAATTGGTTCTCTAAACTCAGTAGAGATACTGATACCCTTTCATTATTTTCTATAAAAACACCTTTGTTTCTCTCTACGCGCTTCATTGGCACGTTTCTGAGCCTTTCTTTACACATATTTTGAGAACCGTTCTCCTTAACATAAAAGCTTACCGTATGACATCTTGCTCTATGTGGATACGTATTTACACAGTGACATCTGGTTTGGTTGGTACTGTCCTATCCGCGAAGCTGAAACAATTTGTTCCTGTTATTTTCTTCTATGTACCCCAACTTTGCCACCGATCCAGGTGCTATTCATGTTTATCCCTCCTTTCACATGACGCGATGAGTAGTTGGAGCACAATTAATTGACGCAGTTATTTTTTTCAGCGTCGCTCTTCCCCTTTCTCTCTCTCTATATATATATCTCCCACTAGTTGCATTATTTATGTAAGCGCTGCCTACTTTCGTTGGTTCTATATTGATGTTGATAATGGAAAACAATGGGGAGACAAAAATAGAGTAATAACGTCACAAAGTATTAATGTACAGGCAACAGTTATGTCATAATCATGAAGATAATCAACTTAGCTATGAAAAGAATATTACAGATTGTGACTATATGTAAATATTATTGAGTGTTACACAAGTAAAAGAGCCTCGTCACATCACGTAACATATAGGTAATATGGTGTTAGTGACCATAATTTTTACAGACCTTCGGCACATGATTTTTTTAGGTAATGTGGTCAGTATTACGCCCTTGCCGCTTCACTTTCCGAGAACAAATCCAGTACCCATTTAAGGCTGGGTGAACCCGCAAGCCGTCGATCAGGATCAAACCCGACCTCTTGTCGTCAGTAGTCCAGTTCAACTAACCACTGAGCTATCGGCTCCCGTTCAGGGTTATGCTGTACTAATATAATATTTTCATGTGTCATTTCAGCTAAAAATGTGGTCAGATTTGGTTGCATACAAACGTTTAACCTGTGACATTACCTTTTGAAAGTGTAAGTGAAAGCGGATACGCACCAAGATGGACGCACCAAGATGGACGCACCAAGATGGACGCTTATTTGCGTTTGAACAAAGCCCAACGGCCAAGATCTGAATTTTGCAGAAACTGGGCAGTGGATAATTACATCACCATATGTCATCCAACAAGCTTCGTGGTTATGTGCACAAGGCGATGCGCCAGTATCGTGGTCATGTGCATTCTGGTCTTGTCGTTGTTGCTGTACATGGCCACTACTGTTGCTGCTGAGGTAACGCCAAACGAGATAGGTCTTGAGAAATGCTTGCCAAGTCTAAGGCTGATGTTCTTGCACATAATAACCTACATTGACTCGGTAGTAACGTTGCTACTACCGCTGATCGCCATTACTGTCATGCTCTTCACGATCGTTCTGTCCATCATACACAAGTCCCGGTGGAAGGAGCTCAATGGCCTGCCGATGCTGGAAGTTTCCGAGCTGAAACCAATCAACGATCCTAGTTGGAGCTCAGTGCGAGCTAGCGCCCAGGTTCGTGTGGATAGGATGCTCTTTGCCTTGTCTCTGTCTTACATCATCATGAACGCACCCAGCCACGTGGCCAGACTGTACTAACTGATGGGGACTCAAGACTCAGGGGACATGAAATTGACATTCTCTTAAGGTCTTATCCGGCTGATCTTCCAGCACGTCAGCCACGCCCACCTTGCCTGCAAGTTTTGGATCTTCGTGGTCGTCAGTAAAAACTTTACCAAGAACCTCAGACAAACTTTGGTGGACGTTACCAAGTGTATATGTTAGTCGTGGCTTATATCTTGGTGGTTGTCTGTGCTAACCATGGCTCATATCTTTGTGTGTGTATGTGATAGCCATGGTTCCTATCTTAGTGGGTGTCTGTGATAGCTATGGCTCAATTCTGGGTGTATATCCGTGCTAGTCGTAGCTCATATCTCAGTGGGAGTCTGTGATGGACATGGCTCATATCTTGGTGTGTGTATGTGCTGGCCATGGCTCATATCTTGGTGTGTGTCTTGGCTGGCCATGATTCACATCTTGGTGTGTGTCTGTGCTGGCCATGGTTAATATCTTGATGTATATCCGTGCTAGCCATGGCTCACATGTTAACTTGTGTGAGTGTGCTAGTCATATATCTCATATCTTAGTGTGTATCTGTGTTAGTCATGTGGCATATCTTTGTGCGTGCATGTCTGTGTTTAGTCATATCTCATATCTTAGTGTGTATCTGCGTTAGTCATGTGTCATATCTTTGTGCGTGCATGTCTGTGTTAGTCATATCTCATATCTTTGTGGGCATGTCTATGTTAGTCACATCTTATACCTTTGTGTGTGAATGTTTATGCTAGTCATGTCTCATATCTTTGTGTGTTCGTGTTTAGTCATATCTCATATCTTAGTGTGTGTATCTGTGTTAGTCATATCTTATATTTCAGAGTGTGTCTGTGTTAGTCACATCTCATATCTTAGTGTGCGTGTGTATCTGTGTTAGTCATATCTCATATCTTGGTGTATATCAGTGTTAGTCATGCCTCATATCGTTGTGTGCATGTCAGTGTTAGTCATATCTCATATCTTTGTGTGTGCGTGTCTGTGTTAGTCACCTCTAGTGACTCGGGCAGATAGTGCTCGTAAACCTGGGAGGGCCGACCGTCTAAGGGCAGAATCCCCATACAGAAAAGGCAATCTGCTGCTTTGCAGGAAGATTGGGGACAATCAAGGGCTAAGGAAAGCAAACCTGAATAAAATGCTGGCTGAAATCGGATGCACTGGGCCACTGGCGCAGAGCACAGTGCAACGTTTTAACAGGTGTTCAATCAGGGTGGATCTAACAGACTCTAATTATGATGTTCTGTCTCTGGAGTCGATCAATTCACTTAAACAGACAGCTGTCTTCATGTGAGAGTCTGGAATCCTACTCTGATTGAGTCTTGATGGCAGAAAAAAGTGTAATTATTTGATTTGGAAACTAAGAATAATTTCCGTCATTGAATGCATACAGAAACTACAAATAAAATAATGTTTCCACGTGATAAGAAAGAAAAGATCAAAACACAACGCAACGAGCCATCAACAAACTATCCGAGAGCACAGACCAAAAGCCTGGCCATAAAAAAAAGTTTATTTTATTGAATATTAGAAACACTAAGAAACTTAACAGCGAAAGACGTCAGCAGAAGTGCAAACTATATCTCCCCTCGACGTTGAAAGGCAGATGGGAAAGAGAAGAACAACAAAAACAAAAAAGAAGAAAGAATTGTTTGACGCTATCTAACTGAAACAATAATTGTATAGAAAGTGTGATGCTAAATAACTAAAAGCGTAATTGTTTAAACAGCGTGTACACTCTGCAACAGGGTTTCAACCAGTGATGTAAAATACAGGCGGCACTTGAGTGACATTCGGAAAATGCACAAATACCATCAGAAGATACCTTAAATAAAAAGCGGTCTGGGCCAGTTTTCGCATCAACATCCATCGACACAGTCCCACGCCACAAACTGTCTTGTGGGATTCGCTGGAGTGTAGACGTTAGAGTGATCCCCTCTTACGTTCCTAAGGCGCGGTTCGAAATTCGATGAAATAGATCGAGCTTTTTACTGTGAAATTCAGCAATGTCACTGTTAACATGAGCCGCGATAGCTCAGTGGTTAGTGAACTGGACTACAAAGGACAAGAGGTAGGGTTCTATCTCAACTGACGGCTTCCGGGTTCACCCATCCTTAAATGGGAATCGGAATTTTTTTCTGGGAAAGTAAAGCGGCACGGGCGTAGTACCGACCACATTACCCCGAAAATCATGTGCTGTAAAGGTCTGTAAAATTTATGGTCACTAACACCATATTCCCTATACGCCACTTGGCGTGACGGGGCTCTTTACATTTTTTTTACTACTGTTAACATGATACGCTCTCTCAAGCTCGTATAGAACGCAACCTCATACAAACTGTTAATACATATTTTTGCATCCCGTATTAGATGTCTTTTTAAAACGTTCTTTACAGCATCAACATCGGGTCGCGTGTTCTTTGCAGAATGTTGAATTCCTCACAGCCTGTTGGAAAGAATCTTTGTCTCTAGCCATATCATCTTCTTCTTCTGTTGTCACATTCAAGGTCTTTTTGGTATCTTGAAACCACTTTCATCTTGGCGTACCCCTGTCTCGTCTTCCTGGAACCATGTCTTCCATTGTGATCTATACATACTTTATCATTTTGTCCACCTCAAGATAGACTCGATCAAACACACTGTCCTACTGGTATTCAACGATAAAGCGTATGCCACGTGTTCAAATTGTGTACATAACAAGAACCATTCGCAGTTGGAAAAGGCATGATTTATACAATTAGTTAACATTATGAAATGACCTCAGTGATCCTCGCCGGTACTACGTAGTTTGTATACTGTGCTGAAATCTTCCTGTACTACCAAGAAGGTGATTGGAGCATAAATGAAAATTGTTTGAGAACTATGATTATTAAAGCACTAATGAAAATTATTGGAGTACTATTGTGATGATCTTGTGCATTAGAAGAAGCAAAGTAAAGTCTCATATAAATTGACGAAGGGGAGTAGAATATAGGATATTAGCGTACTAAGCCACAACATGGGGGGGGGGGGGTGATGTATGCTTGCGCTTTTTCTCGCTGTTATTCTTGGCCTTGTTCTCCCACATCAAGTAAGGCTATAATGTATGAGTTGGCACGACGTGAAAACGTCAAGCTACAATCAAATGCTTATCCACGTCGCCAAGCAAGCACTCTACTTCTAGACCACTGACGTTCTTGTACAAGAACAAGCGTCCCCATAACATAAAACCGTTACTATAATATGCGCATCGCACACGTAAATAACACGGAAATAGGGAGAAAAGGAGATAGAGAAATTAATATATAGAGAGAATTATTATTCTGACAAAGCAATTATCTGGCACATCCTGAACATACACAGACTGTTAAGTAAGCTTTGTTGATGAAAAGACAGCGGCATTAACAACACAAGTAGTTTTCCGTGCCGTCGACTGAAACGATACTAAATGTTAATTGGAGTCTGTGGAATACACGTGCTTACAATAAATGTAAACACGTCTAAATGTGTGTTATTAAGCAACGTTTCCAGATGTGTTGTTGTATATTTGAGGGTATCGGTGTTGTAGTTGTAACAAGTAGAGGTTTCTGTGTTTTCGACTTGAACGATATTAAATATGTTAATTGGAAAGTGTGGAATGGAATACAGGTTTTTACAATAAAGGTAACAAAATCCGAATGTGTGTTGTTGAAATAGTTTTCACTTGTGTTGTTATATATTTGAGAGTGCCGGCAGTCTAGCGGTAACGCATTGACTTGGCCAAAAAAAAAATGGTCGTTGCTTGACGCTCTTCAACTGACCTAATTGAAAAATTGGTACCTGGCTCAAAGTGCCGAGAAAGGTAAATAACAGCGAGGAATTGTACTGGACTTCTCACTTTCAAACGTTGCATATCGACACTTTACTCAGCTGCAATATTTCACGACATTTCGTCACCTTTATTTGTTTTAAATTTGTACAAAAAATTGTAGTATTTTTGTACAAATTGTAATGTGGTAATATTATTATTAATTTGTAATGGTGGGGCATAACCCGTGTATAATGAAACAAACAAATGCTTTTGCCCCACAAGGCGTATAGATCACTAACTGCTTTACTTCTGTGGTCAAGGGAAGGAAGAGAAGGTGGAGGAGGAGAAAAGAAGAAGTTGTGTACAAAGAAATTGTCTACGTGTTTAATAAAATGACATTATAAATTGTATTATATAGGATGATGTTAAACAAATATAGACAAAAGAAGAGATGGGAAGAGCATATCAATGTGTGAACTGGTTTGGAAATGAAATAACAAAAATGTTACGTTTCTACGAGTCTGCATTTTTTAAAATTTCAACATATTTAGTAGCTATACACGGACTGTCAACGGATTAGCAGAAAATGACTTTAAATCTAAGTGTTTCGTAATAGCTCTCAGAATGCTATAAATATAGAAAAGAACACACGAGTACATTTTAACAGCAAATTGATATTCAAATCTCGAGCAGGACCTCTCCAGAGTAGAGACAAATAATAATAAATGAATATTATTATAGAGGGAAACTTCCGAGGCGATAATCAGCGAATCATTTCACAGGAAGAGGTATGTTTACAGCACTCGGAAAAATTGACAAATAATCAACAACAGAAAAAAATATAGACCAAAGCAGGATCGAACCCATACTCAGTGGCACAGCGCCTTGCCACGAAAAGCCAAACGCTAGGGAACACTGCCACTCAGCTAACTGGGTTTAATTTTAAACAAAGTCGCGTTAGATGTTGATGATGACGACGATGATGATGCTGATGATGACGAAGATGATGATTAAGAACAACCTTAAGTTGACTCTCAGACGGAGTTGAACAAAGCCAGACATAAACGATAGTTACAATGTGCCGCAATAATCGCCAGCATTTAAGGAGATATGGTTGTTCCTGTGTGTTCTGTTATATAAATGAGAGCTTCTATATGAATTACTACATGTTTTGTGTGCGTGATCTTTACAGTCACAATGTGTGTTGCTGCATACATGAGAGTAACACTAACGAACTCGATCCAAGCCTTCAAGCAACTGGGGAATGCGGCTTTAGTGTCCATATTCTACAATGACAAACAATACATTTTATTGATGATGTGGTCAGTATCACTCCAGACTGCACTCCTAACTCAGAATCACCTGCGCGAAAGACTTTGTCCACGATAGCTAATTTTTTAGTTAGCTGAGTGGCAGTGTTCCCTAGCGTTTGGCTTTTCGTGACAAGGCGCTGTGCCACCGAGTACGGGTTCGATCCTGTTTCGGTCCATATATTGTTCTTTGTTTTTTTCCTATTGTTGATTATTTGTCATTTTTTCCGAGTGCTGTAAACATACCTCTTCCTCTGAATTGATTCGCTGATTATCACCTTGGAAGTTTCCCTCAATTATAATATTCATTTATTATTATTTGTCTCCTAACTCAGAATTATCTTGCACTAATTTTAAGGCTGGGTGAACCAAGGAGTCCTGATGAGGACTGAACTCGAGCCACGTTCTTAATATTCCTGTTCACTAACAACTGAGTTACAGCGGCTTCTAACATGAAAATAACAAACGTTGTTATACTGTGACTGAAAGCATAATTGTGTTGAAAGTATGATGCTAAAATCTGAAAGCATAATTGTGTTGAAAGTGTGATGCTAATAACTGAACGCATATGTGTGTTGAAAGTTTGATGCTAATAACTGAACGCATATGTGTGTTGAAAGTTTGATGCTAATAACTGAACGCATATTTGTGTTGAAAGTGTGATGCTAATAACTGAAAGCATATTTGTGTTGAAAGTGTGATGCTAACTGAAAGCATATTTGTGTTGAAAGTGTGATGCTAACTGAAAGCATAATTGTGTGAGCTGTGTATACAGTCTATACTACTCTATACAACACAGTGTCAACGTGTGATGCAAATTTACACGGCACTTGAGTGACGATCGGAAAATGCACAAATACCATCACAGGATGCCTCAAATAACAATCGGTCTGAACCGGTTTTCGCATCAACACCCACCGTCAAAGTCTATGTGGCACTTCAGCATTGACTTCCTTACGAACAGCTGATAACCTAACACAAACTGTTAGTACACATAGTACGAACACAGCATGAGGTCTATATGTAACAAAGTTATGGATTCCTATTGTTGTATTAAGAAAGAGACTTATCCCGCGAAAGTCTAAAATAATATTAACATATATCATCTCACAGCTCTACAAAAGCAATCTAGTGTAACAGGTTTCTGCTTTGCTGATTCTCGCCGTGACCTCTTCACCTCTAAATGTTTACAAAATTCACTATAAATAAACAAACGTTACCGCTAGTAAATATGAACGCAAAAGTATTAGAGAGTATTAGTAGAGTACATTTTTTGCACAGGAAAAATAAATAAATAAAATTACCTAACACGGGTCAATATTTTCACATACATTCAAACTTACCCCATCATCGTCGTCAGACATTTTTGGAGAAGTCGATCAATCAAACCTTGGCAGCCGAAAACCTGTCCTTAGGTTATTAAAATTTGAGTTTGTATGTGCAATCTGGCATACAGATCTGCACAGTCAATATGATCACCTGAAACCAATGAAGAAACAACGAAAGGTAGCTTGAAAGTAAATATTTTAGGAAAATAAACGAAAGATTAGCAAATTGTCACAAAAGTGATAGATTGATGTATATGTACATGTATTATGGAAAACAATCGTCAACGTAAACATTATCATTTAAAACTGTAACACGTGTAATATGATAAATGATATATTTCTCTACAGTTGCAAGTTGATCATGTTATGAAACCAACTAAGCACTAATTGTGCTAATCACTTCGGGCACAATAATTGCATCAAAATGTTTCTACATTCTCATTTCGCACAAGAATTCACGAAACATCACTTTTAGTCACTAAATGCCACATACAAATACATTTTAAAAAAATTAAACACTTTTTATTTGTAATATAACAAGTTATAATTTTGTTACAGAAACAAATTTTTTTAAATGCTAAACTTTCATGTACTTTAGATGATATACAATCCAAAAACGCGCATCGTTAGCTTAAAGCAATTCTAATCTTTAAAAAAATATTACATAACGGTAAATCAGTTATTAATATCTCACCTCTATATAATCACTTTAATCAAATAAATCCATGAAACATCTAACTCTTAGCGGTTGTATAAAGTAATAAATCCGACAATTATTCTAAAGTCAAGATTTCATGAGTGAAATATCTCTTGCTTTTAAAGTGCCGAAGTTTTAATACTAAATATTTTTGTTTTACTTTTAGAACATATAATTATTAAATTACAGCAACCTATAATTGTAGATGAACTTACGTAGAGATATATTTTGTAGCTGCGAACAATTCTATAAAAAGTTGCTGGAAAGAACGCCCACCTGAAACTTGGCGCGAGCAACCACTGCGGAATATAAGCCAACTGGTACCGTGTGTCCAAACTGCTCGGGATTATTTTTTCCTCTTTTCTGCTTTTTCCTACCTTCTCTGATCCCTTTCTGCTCTTTGGCAGACACAGAGGGCTTCCGATGTGTGTTAGGCACAGTTATTTTTTTTTCTCTAGAAGTAAGTTACTTCTTCTGCCTGTCGTTAAGATAAGGCGCGAGTAAAAGATAGAGAAAGTTCACGCGTAAATGTTGAACTAAGATCTTTGACGTCAGAGGGTGTTAATTTCTTTTCTTTTTTTTTCTCTTGAGTGCCCAGAGGTCAGAGATCGATGCGTGACTCTCTGGTTGAGAGTTTTAAGTTTGACACGAAAATACAACCAGACAAATACAACAAAATAATATTTATTATGTTACATTATTACATAATAACAGTTATAAACTATTATAATAGTATAAACGCCGTAACCCAATAGTTAGTGGATACAACTATTAAGGGCAAGAGCTGGAGTTTAATTTTCATCAAGAAATCTGTGACAATCTTCTCTCTAATGTAAACTCCCCCTCGACGCTGAAAGTCAAATGAGCACGGAAAGATGATGAAGAGTTACAATTTTTAGCAATTATCAATCGGACAATTAAATCGAGGTGGGGAGGGTAGCTGTTGGAGAGGGGGGGGGGGGTCAGAGGTAATGTATGTTGCTGATCCTTTACTTTCTATGTAAAATAAGAATAAAATAAATGTGGGACTATGCATGTGTGTAGGTATAGGAGTTTGCGTGTGTAAAACTCAATGAAAGACCCAGAAATGAAAACGTAATGATCGTTTATAATATGTTATTGTAGTTAATAAAGGTTCAAAAAGTTCAATAGAGAATTCATTGTTCTACTATACAAATGTACACAAAAAGTTCAATAGAGAATTCATTGTTCTACTATACAAATGTATACACAAAAAGTTCAATAGAGAATTCATTGTTCTACTATACAAATGTATACACAAAAAGTTCAATAGAGAATTCATTGTTCTACTATACAAATGTATACACAAAAAGTTCAATAGAGAATTCATTGTTCTACTATACAAATGTATACACAAAAAGTTCAATAGAGAATTCATTGTTCTACTATACAAATGTATACACAAAAAGTTCAATAGAGAATTCATTGTTCTACTATACAAATGTATACACAAAAAGTTCAATAGAGAATTCATTGTTCTACTATACAAATGTATACACAAAAAGTTCAATAGAGAATTCATTGTTCTACTATACAAATGTACACAAAAAGTTCAATAGAGAATTCATTGTTCTACTATACAAATGTATACAAAAAGTTCAATAGAGAATTCATTGTTCTACTATACAAATGTATACAAAAAGTTCAATAGAGAATTCATTGTTCTACTATACAAATGTATACAAAAAGTTCGATAGAGAATTCATTGTTCTACTATACAAATGTATACACAAAAATCTTCATGTATGGACGTTTTTATTCACAGTTGTTTGTCACTGATACTTTAGTCGAATTCCTTTAACGTGACTTTCCAGGAAGATAAAGTACACGCACTTTTTCTATTTCATGCACTCAAAGTGATTTAAAGAATCTGTCTTCAAATTGAACAAACTTATATGAATAAAATTGTAATATTGCGACAGAGGGAAACAATATGTGATCTTTTTGTTTCAAGTATTAACTACTGAAATATAACCCACATGTAATTATTCATTTTAGCTAAAATATACTGGACGGTTTAACGGCGTGATAAAGAAGAAAATTAATAGTGAAACTATTTACAGCTCATAGGAGAGAGTGTTATGTAGACAAATGAAATCCATCGCCTGAAGGACATGCCGTAAATGAGTGAATATTCAAATAAATTATATTAATAGTAGTTGCATATTATGTTACATTATCAGGTTGATTTAATGTATATCTGTCTGTCTGTCTCTCTGACAGTCTCTCTGTCTATCTATCGACATTTCGAACCGAAACCGTCACAATGGGCATATGCTCAGATACTGTTTCCCTGTTTCGAAATTTTCTTTCTAGCAGTCTCAATCCTTGCAAAGATCTTTTATCAAATCTTGCCATTTGTCTCTGTTCGGTGCAAGCATCTTGATCTCGTTCCTTTACCTCCAACAAAACAACACTGTTCATCATTAATTTCTGGACTGGATTTATTTCGCACTCTTCGCATGATGACTCTTAGTTAATATCTTAGTCATGTGGCTCATAAATCTTATTGTATGATGATCATCACATTCAATCACACCAGATTTCTTTGGTAGGGTTATGAATATTGATTTGAGCAGGTCTTCTGGTATATATCCGCTGTTGCAGATATCATTCAATATTTTTGTTTTTATATTTCTATTCCAAAATCACCAACGGCTTCAATCTCTTCTTTAGTTGTATTATCTGGTCCAGGTGTTTTTCCAGCTTTCATATTGCGCAAGGCGTCTTTCATTTCTTCTTTAAGTAGTTCTGGTCCTTCCCCATTATTTTTAATATTTACTTCTGTTCGTTCATCATCATATAGATCTTTAATGTATTCTGTCCATATTTCCCTTATGCTTTCTTGTTCAATCAACGGTTCTCCTTCCTTTGACCTAAAACATCCAGTTTCTGATTGCGTTTTTCTTCCTGTTCATTCTTCATTTTGTTTGTATAGCTTTGGTATCTCTATTTTGCTGCATTTCAATCTCTTTGCATCTCTGTTTTAGCGATGCTTCTTTTGCTTCACTGCATTTTATTACATTTTCTTTATGAAACTTATTTTTTCTTTCTATTATAATCACTTTGTTATCTTTATTTCTTTTTCTTGTATCCATTAGCTGTAAAGTGCAATATGTCATAGATTTTATTTTCTTTAATTTTTCCCCACCTGTGGTATGAACTCTTTTAATGTTTGCTGCACTAATTTTGTAAGCATTTCCAACTGTTCATCAATGCTCTGTATCTTCTCTATTGCATTGTATCTGTTCTGAATTGTGATGTTATATTTGTTGTGCATCCTTTTCTCTGACTTGAGTAGATCTAAATCTAACTTGATATTAATTGAGGCTCTTTTTCCTGCTTTTAATTTTACTTTAAGCCTTCCCACAACTGGTACATGATCACTGTTACAATCTGCCCCTGGTCCAGTTTCACACACACCAGACTGTTTCTAAATCTATTGTTTATCATTATATAGTTAATTTTATTACATGTGTTGTCTCCTGGGCTTTTCCATGGCCACAGACGTCTTGGATTTTTCTTCAACCAGGTGTTTCCTATCATCATGTTGTGTATTCTTGTCCAGTCAATAAATTAGTCATCACTTTCATTTCTCTCCTAAGCCATACTAACTAACCACATCTTCAACTCTTTCCTTTCCTACTTTTGCGTTAAAATCCCCTAGAACTATGGTGTTTTCATATAGTTTGCATTGATGAAGTCCCGTGTTTTAAGCTCGTGGTTATATATATATCAACTGTTTCCTCTGGACGGTCTGCTTTTGGTGCATACATTTGTATGAAATTAATACCTATTGCCTTTCCATTCAATTTCACTAATAGGACTCTGTCAGATATTGCCCAAAAGTCTTTCTCTGTTCTTGCTCTTTCTGCATCCAAGATGATGTCTACTCCTCTTTGGTGTTAAGTACCTCCAGAATAAATGATTTTATATTCATCTGAATATCTCTCTCCTGGTACAGTATAACTTATTTCACACAGTACCAATAAATGTAAATTCATCCTTTTCATTTTCTGTTTGATGTTTTCCAGTTTCCCATTTGTAGTTTCCCTTTTGTATGAGTGTTCTAACATTCTAATTTCCTATTCTCAGTGTTTGTTTTATCTCTATATCTTCTCTACAGTAGCTTTATGACGATCGAGTACCACCAGTAGCACATGATGTCCTCTACCGATGGAGGGTACTCCATTGGAATTGGAATCCAATTTAACGTTTCTATTGTGAATTCTAAAATTGTGGCGACCCATGATTGTACAAAGAAGTTACGACGGTGGTTTTCTGCTGCCTTCCGTCGGTTTGTTTAAGGTTGGCTCTGCTCGCCTTTAACTAAAAAGCCTCACCCACAAGGCAGTGGGGCTGTTTTATTTTAGAGTACCCTCCCTTAGCCTTTTACTCTGCCGATTATACCTGTAGTATTGTAAAAGTTTGGTAAAAGATTAAAAGACAATAGGGCAGGCGGGAAGTAATTAGACCAAAAGATGAAAATTTTGAAAAAATGAAAGGTGGCCTAAAGTGAAAAGATCTGAGATTTTATTTGAGATGTTTCAAAATAAGAGCAGGGGGGGATTCAGTAACATCGACAAGATATTGTATATACGAGAAACGTAGGGAAGTTGAGAGATTTTAGACAAAATCTGAAAGTGATTGAGTAATGAATGCGATATGAACAATTTCAATGTTTAGAACACAAACTGATGTGATGAAAATAGTAATGATTGCAGTTATAATTATGGTGTAATGAGTGATTATAATGATAATATGGAGGATAATAAATATAATAATATTTATGATATTTATAACAATTATATTAATCATGATTATCAAAAATAATTATGTTGGTGGTGATGATGATGATTATTATTATAGGTATATTATTAAGCAAAGCATACAATGATGGATCAAACGTAACACTATACAGCTCACTACATCTGTCAATGTACTATCAGTATAAAAAATTCGTCTCTTGTTTCTATCTTTTACTCACTGACTAATGAAGTTGTATAACGCCTGTATGATATGTTGCCTCCTGTAGGATACAAAAAAGATCCATCACTACGTTCCGTAGCCTTCACAAACAGAGTGTCCTATGTCTGACCAATTCTGATCAATTTTGCTCCTCCTGTCCTCTTACAAGATGTTCTTCAATACCTCTCCTCCGCAGTCTCCCATCAGGAGTCCACAAGACAAACCCTGTAATTCTGACGTCCGTGTTTGTTGTCTCTTCTAAAAATATAACCCATCCAGCCACAAAATCCGCCTGCTATCTGCCTGTATCACATGGCGATGCTGTTGTATAACATGGCGATGCTGTTGTATCACATGCCGATGCTGTTGTATCACATAGCGATGCTGTTGTATAACATGACGATGCTGTTGTATCACATAGCGATGCTGTTGTATCACATGACGATGCTGTTGTATCACATGATGATGCTGTTGTATCACATGACGATGCTGTTGTATCACATGACGATGTTGTTGTATCACATGTCGGAGCTGATGTATCACATGGCGATGCTGTTGTATCACATGACGAAGCTGATGTATCACCGGCACTCAAAAATGTCGTGCTGAAGTCGGATGTGTTGGGCCGAAAGGCTCAAATATAACAGTTATACTGCAAACTACAACACAACGTAGACACGTCCACTACGTCCTTGTAAGGGGCGGATAATGAAGATGAATATTCTAGTCTACTATGGTACTCTAGAATACTTTAGTCATCGGGCGAACGCAATCAACCAACCAACCATATGACGATCGTTTAAGCTACCAGAAGAAGTAGAAGAGCTAGAAGTTCATATCTCCTTTGATTATAGAAAGCGTTTATGAGGAAGTGACGATTGACCAACATAACACATTATCTATAGTAGTGGTAAAAGTGTATATTCCTTATTTACTTTCTCATCTTGTAACCTTTAGGATGTTGTCTAACAACCTACAGACATTATCATCCGTCTCCATTTCTCTCTATCAGTCGTTCTTTGGGATTCTGCAAAGTCGAGGCCTATTTATTCTTTGGCGCTATTTGCCCAACTCTTTCTCTGCCTACCTCACTTTCTTCATCCTTTCTTAGTTCTCTGCTGAATGGTCTAAGTCAAACCAGATTATTGATATGGGTTATGTTATGGAAGGCCCAGGTATCACTGCAAACGAATTAAAATACATAATTGCTCAACCGCCCGTGCCAGCGTAATCATCCGAATTATTATCTTATCTTCCAAAGAAAGAAAGGTAGCTGTACTCCCCATCATAGCAGTCTCAGCAAACACCAAAAGGCATAAGGCGAAACCGCACAGAAAGTGAACACAGCCACCTGTTCCCTGTCATACGCTATCATCATTCATCGTTAGCAAACTGAATATTGAAACACGATCAAATCGGATGAAGGGCACAGCTCACGATGTGCACAGAGCACTTAACTCAGTAGCTCCTGCTACAAGCCGGATCTTACATTTGTCTATCCACACAGCTGCCTATACTGTCAGTTGGACAATTATCGATATACGCGGCCAAACCATTTAATTTTGCGTTTCTTGACAACAGTCAAAAGATGAACATATACTCAAATTATTTGTTGTATCCTTTTTTGAAATTTGTCATTTTTCATACGATCAAAATAAGAGATGCCAACAACCTTAGATAACACTTCATCTTAATGCATTACCCAGATGGAACAGCAGAAGAAATATGTGGACGTTGTGGTGAAGTCTGTAACAATTATGAAGCAAAATCAACAGCTATAATACGATTTTCGATACCACACCATTTAAGTTAGAAATTAGGCAGAAGTTAGAAATACCTGCAGGGAAATAACTAAAAAGAAATAACTACAAGGCATTGGGCTGAAGGGAAGCATCTCAAAGGTCGCTGGATCCATAACAACAACAACAACAACATAACACTTCATCTCCATAGCGTGCATTTTGTTTTGAAGTTCTTTTGTAAGGATTCATTTTTCAGAAACGCACAGAAAAGCAATTCATACAAGAGACATGTGCATCAGCCGGATTTTAGAGTCAATGAAGAAATGCTTATCTTTTCGAAGAGGCTTAAATTATTACTGTAGCATATACTTTAATATTAAACCTTGTCAGGTTATTCGTCTCAAACACTTTCCTTACAAGAGGCTTCATTCATCTTTTGAACTTGTGAAAGAATCTTTGTTTGGAGGAGAGAAGAAAGTGTTGTACATTAAATGAGGGTACACAAAATGGGGACCTAGCGAAACCTATTAGGTAATGAAATAAGTAGAATGTCCCATCCACTATAAGTGAGATGAGCAACACAAAGGCTCGTCGACCCTCGACTCTGAAAGGTAACCAAGGTGATGGAAGTAAAATACATCAAATGTAAGCGAAGGTTAAGTGATTTGATTTGTAAGAGTGCAGGACAGCCCATTTTGTAGAAGGTCGAGCACATACGATGCGGACATATTTTATATAAGGGCAGGGACATAACTCGGGTTAATTCTTTGTGAAATTTTACACAAACAAACAAAAAACTGAAATGTTACGTCTAAGAAAGCATATATTTGTCTAACCAGAAGCTAAATTGAAACAACATTCCTTTTACCAGATTACTAACCAAAGAGGCGGGTTGGGAGTAGAAGGGGACGAGTTATCGATCTATCTCGAAAGGCAATCAGTGCAATGGTACATTATGAATGAAGGAGAGTTAAGAGTGAATATTAAAAAAAAAAGAAAAGAAAAAAACAGCAAAGTTAGTTGGCAAGAATGTACGAATAGATGGAAAGATACATGCGATAAGTATATTACGTCGGCTCCTGGCTTATATATATATATATATATATATATATATATATATATATATATGCACACATACACTTATACACGCATACATAATTCATTATAATCCCTTTAAATACTGTACCTTCTAGCCTTAGCGATCAGGTTTCTAACTATTCTGTGTGGGTCTACAGTTGTTGGTCAAGTATGTTGTTTTCCCATCGTTCCACTCTCTTAAGATGTCTGCTAACGTGTTTGTTTCCCTTTCCTTCTTCTATTTTCAATTTTCATTTTTTCTTCATTTGCCTCCTCATTACATACGATTAATGACTGGTTTCTTGTGATGTTAATTATATTGTTTACTCTCTTTCTTTCCTGTTAGCAGTACTAGTTACGGTAATAGCTGCATTCCAGAGAATTACAAGAAACAAAAAAAAAGGATCTTATGGAACTCATTATATACAATAAAAATAAGAAAAGAAGAGAGCTACTACAAGACATCATGTTAAAAGTGCCCAACGCAAAACACTGTAACATACACGGGAACGAACGCGCAGATAAATTAGCTAAGGAGGGAGGGAGATTACCACAAGAAAACCATCCGCTCAGTTATGATGAAGCCAAATCCATTCTCAAGGGTCATTTACATGAAAAATGGAAACGAGAACACCCAAAGCACAACGAGAGCGACGGATACTACCAACTATCAAGAAGGGATCAAGTCATCATACTTCGCCTACGAACTGGCCACAATAAAATGAAAAATCACATGTTCACCAAATTCAAAATAGCTTATGCCACTGTACACTGGACAATATGACTACAAAACATGTTCTACAGGATTGCTCCCAGTACGCAGACCTGAGAAGAGCAATGTGGTCAACGCCCACCTCCCTGGAGACAAGTATGTCTGGGGGGGGGGGGGTGTAGAAATGTGATTTTTAGCAGAATGTTGAGATTACCATTGAGAGCTACTACAAGACATCATGTTTAAAAGTGCCCAACGCAAAAAGACAACTTTCTAAATGCTCTCAATGAGGCAGGAAGGGTACAATGAATTAGACAATGAATGTAATTATACAACCTTATATAGATTGTATGACAAAAGAAGACTGGTAAACCAACATAGTACGGGAGTTGTCAACAAGCTGGCTGTAAAGTTAAAAAAAAGTACCCCCTTCACGCCAAGTGGCGTATAGGGAATATGGTTTAGTGACCATAAGTTTTACAGACCTTCAGCACATGATTTTTGGGGTAATATGGTCGGTTTTACACCCGTGCCGCTTTACTTTCCCAGAAAAAAAAATCCGGTACCCATTAAAGGCTGGGTGAACCGGAAGCCATCGGTTGGGATCGAACCCTACCTCTTGATCTTTGTAGTCCAGTTCACTAACCACTGAACTATCGCGGCTCCACAACATGCTGGCTGACTTACTTATAATGTTGTTTCATGTGCAGTGATGGCAACTACCCAAATAAGAAATTATTTTTTTTAACGACACGTTGTTGCTAACATCTGAAGGAAATCAACAACTTTCATAAATCATCCTGCAAAAGGGGGGGGGGGGGCTGTGGAAGGAGGGAGAAGATAAGGTAAGCGGAGAAAATGATGGGAAGATGAACCAAGAATGGACTCGCTTCTACTTTACAGAGTCCCGAATAGTGACTGAAAAGAAATAGATAAATGGAGAGCGTTGAAGAGAACTGTCGGTGGTTCCCCATCAATTGTGAGATTAAGGATGTGAAACAGAAAGTTGCCTAGAGGTAAGATCATCAAAGCTCGCACAAACGATATTTCATGATGATTTAGTTTAGTCGACAGTTCATCTTAATGCCACAATGAATAATGATGATCTACGAATCATCAAAATCAAAAATCAAAATTAATGATGATCTGCAACACTTGGTAAGAATGTATCAAGTGTTAAATTCATGGTTCGCTTTCTTTCGATCAATGAGCTGACAGTTGTACTTTAGAATTTGATTAAATGAATATTTAACAAGTTAATAATATATCACAATATGACTCAACGACATCGCCATAGCATTGCCCCGTTGCAAAAAAAAAAAAAAACAGAATCTACCAAACGCTATGACATCACCCAGGTGATCACAATTATGACCCACCAGTTTCAGTGAATCCTGTGACAACATTGACTTTCTCTCCTTATCCTTTAGTGCCGTCTCCGCATCGAAGGTTGGCTACCATGGAGCGTCATTCCACTCTGTCTCTTGCCTTGATGGTGCAGATTGTCATAGGCTGACTTGTCCATCTTTTGATGTTACTCGTTCATGTTAGTCTTGGTCTGCCTCTGCCTCTTTTACCTAGTATTTTCTCTTCCAATAATACTTTTAGTAGTCTGTTATGTCTTTTAACATGCCATTGCACTTGTCTTGTCCTAACTGTGTTTAGTAGTTCTCTTTTCATTTTTAGTTTTTTAAAAACGTCATCGTTTGTTTTCTTTTCTTTCCACCCAATTCTACATATTCTTCTATAAATCCACATTTCAAAGGCTTCAATTGTCTGTTTTCTGACTTTCCTACTAGCCTTATATACACAAGGCAGAACTGTAATAGTCACCGGGTTAGCTGGACAATTATTGTAATGATCGCAATAAAATACCTCACAAATTATCATTTTGAATTTCATATCAATGTACATGAATGTGTGAGATATTGGCAGTGTTGAGAGCAATAGTTTCATTAATATTCCTACTACAATTCTATTTCGGCATATACCATTGGACATTCATTTTCCCCAAGCACTTAATCTGTAGCAGATCATTTCTTCTCTGTTTGCCTCGTCTACTTTTCTAGTAGACGTTAGCTGTCAGTATTTTCATTGCCTTACATTTAATTAGACGTCCTGGGGACGTTACTTTCCTTTTTTTTAAAATTTGCAATACTCTCTTCGCGCAATTTATTATTAAGTGATTTCTTTATTGTTAACTTTATCTCTCTTTCTCTCTCTCTCTCTCTCTCTCTCTCTCTCTCTCTCTCTCTCTCTCTCTGTTCACTTCCTCTTGTACCCGTCCATGTGTCGAGGGAGATACAAAGTTCTGGTTCTCGCTCAAAAATTGCGGCTTCACTCATTGTCAAGTGATGTTGCTGTAGCCTTTCATTGATGTTGTCTGTCCATCTTACTTGACTCTGGGACTCCTGCCTTTTGGTCTTCTCCCTACTCCACATTTGATATATGTCTGGCATGATAAGGAATCACACGGCCTTCTTTGTAGATGAAAAAAAACACGTTACTTGTTGTTTCTGTATTATTTATTTATTGTTAGCGATAAAACAAAATGTCTCGAAACTTAAGTATGAGAAGAGTAACAACAGAAAAATAGAGAGGAAAAAGACAACGAAAACAACCAGTGCTGTCATAACAAGTTAGCCATGTGCAATCTGCAAGATTTTATAGACAAACGTTATAACTATATATGTAAATTAGCAATGACTAGCGAATCTACACCATTGATGAGCCCCCTTTTTGCAGACGATCAGACTATAGTAAAAACATTCATAACATGAATTAAAACATTACTTTCCTAAACTGAATGAAGCTAACAAACAACATAATAGTAGGACTAAAACAGAATAGTCAGGAATCATAATCATAAGATTTAAAGATTTATAAAACTGCAGATTAACTAGAGGTCGTCTTTATGAGGAGTGATGTGCTGTCTCATTGTACACTACGAGCAGTTACTACCACGATAGACTGTCTCATTGTACACTACGAGCAGTTACTGCCACAATGGACTGTCTTATTGTACGCTACGAACAGTTACTACCACAATAGACTGTCTCATTGTACATTACGAGCAGTAACTATCACGATGGACTGTCTCATAGTACGCTACGAGCAGTTACTATCACGATGGACTGTCTCATTGTACGCTACGAGCAGTTACTATCACGATAGACTGTCTTATTGTACGCTACGAGCAGTTACTATCACGATGGTCTGTCTCATTGTACGCTACGAGCAGTTACTATCACGATAGACTGTCTTATTGTACGCTACGAGCAGTTACTATCACGATGGACTGTCTCATTGAACGCTATGAGCAGTTACTATCACGATGGACTGTCTCATTGTACGCTACGAACAGTTACTATCACAATGGACTGTCTCAATTTACGCTACGAGCAGTTACTATCACGATGTGCTATCTCATTGTACGCTACGAACAGTTAGTATCAGGATGGACTGTCTCATTGTACGCTACGAGCAGTTGCTATCACGACGGACTGTCTCATTGTACGCTACGAGCAGTTAGTATCAGGATGGACTGTCTCATTGTACGCTACGAGCAGTTAGTATCAGGATGGATTGTCTCATTGTACGCTACGAGCAGTTACTACCACGATAGACTGTCTCATTGTACGCTACGAGCAGTTACTATCACGATAGACTGTCTCATTGTATGCTACGAGCAGTTATTACCACGACAGACTGTCTCATTGTACGTTAGGAGCAGTTACTATCACGATAGACTGTCTCATTGTACGCTACGAGCAGTTACTACCACAATAGACTGTCTCATTGTACGCTACGAACAGTTACTATCACGATAGACTGTCTCATTGTACGCTGCGAACAGTTACTATCACGATGGACTGTCTTATTGTACGCTACGAGCAGTTACTATCACGATGGACTGTCTCATTGTACGTTACGAGCAGTTACTATCAGGATGGACTGTCTCATTGGACGCTACGAGCAGTTACTATCACGATAGACTGTCTAATTGTACGCTACGAGCAGTTACTATCACGATGGACTGTCTCATTGAACGCTATGAGCAGTTACTATCACGATGGACTGTCTCATTGTACGCTGCGAACAGTTACTATCACGATGGACTGTCTCATTGTACGCTACGAACAGTTACTACCACAATGGACTGTCTCAATTTACGCTACGAGCAGTTACTATCACGATGGACTGTCTCATTGTACGCTACGAGCAGTTACTATCACGATGGACTGTCTCATTGTACGTTACGAGCAGTTACTATCACGATTGACTGTCTCATTGTACGCTACAAACAGTTACTATCACGATGGACTGTCTCATTGTACGCTACGAGCAGTTACTATCACGATGGACTGTCTCATTGTACGTTACGAGCAGTTACTAGCACGATTGACTGTCTCATTGTACGCTACAAACAGTTACTATCACGATGGACTGTTTCATTGTATGCTACAAACAGTTACTATCAGGATGGACTGTTTCATTGTACGCTACGAGCAGTTACTATCATGATGGACTGTTTCATTGTACGCTATGAGCAGTTACTATCATGATGGACTGTTTCATTGTACACTACAAGCAGTTACTATCACGATGAACTGTCTCATTGTACGCTACGAGCAGTTACTACCACGATGTTAAGTCTAGCGGCAACAATTAGCGCTAGAGGGAATCATCAAGCTAGCCTCAGATAGAACTTAACTCCCGTGACAGCTACTTTTGATTTTGTGCGAGATGTCCAGCATCGCCAGCAGTCAATCCCAACTGGTCTGAGACATTTTACACATACAATCTTCAGGTTTTCCTCTCTCCATCCTTGAAACCATGCCCTCCACAATTATCTTCTCCACGCCATATATATATATCTTTACATGACCAAAATATATTTTGTCGTTGCTTTTATTTTTGTGAGCAAGCAGTTTTCTCAAATTTTAAGCTCTCGAAAAAATCAAGGACATGTTTTTTTTTTTTCGTTTATGGTATTGTGGGTTTTTTCTTCTGTAACACTTACATTCAACGGAGATGGTTTTTTTCCCCCCAGTAGATCTGTCGATAATCCACGTTTCACAGTCATAAATAGCTGTGAGAAAATTACAGGTTTTAGAGTTCCCATTCTAGAGAGAAGATTTGTTTCTTCATCAATTCCTTGCCATGTGTTGTGCAGCTGATTTAGTTTATTCATAGCTATGTTCAACGTTCCATTTGCTCTTTTTGATAGTCTTTCCGTTGTTTGTTTTCAATGATTTCAGATACGCAAAACTGTCTATTCTTTCCAATATTTGTCCATTAGTATATAGATGAGATTTTATATTCGTTTGAATCTGTAGAAAACTACTTATTTTTATTGCACTGAGATAAAGATGCTAATTTCACTATTACATTGAATTTCTCATCTTCTTCATTTTTCTTCTTTCATCATTTGCCTTTCAGCGTCGAGGAGAAATATAATTTGCTGTCTTTTGCTTTTCTGTTCGCCTTTGCTGCTGTTATGTTTGCTTGTGTTTCTAATATTTCGTCATTTCATCTTTTTTGAGGTCGGTCTTTGGGTCTAGAGTTCTCGCAATGTTTATTGAAAATTCGTTGTGTTGTGTTTTGATCATTCTGCCTTGTCACGTGGCCAAACCATTATATATGTTGCTTCTTTATATATTCCATGGATGGGGTTATTCGTAGCTTTTTTCTCAGTTCTTCATTTCTGATCTTATCTCTCAGTCTGTTTCCTGTCATTCGACTGGCATATTTAATCTCAGAAGAGGTTATTTTTTTTATATTGTTCTTGCATCTAGGGCCCAGGACTGGCATTGGTAGCACAACATTGTAATGAAGATTGTATTGTAGAAGGCCAGTTTTACCTCTACAGTTATTTCCTTGTTGGACAATAGTGGTAATAGCTGTCAAATGATTTGACAAGTTTTGTTGAATCTTGAGTCTATTTCTGCAGTTTGTGAATTGTTTGTCATCAGACTTCCTAGGTATTTAATTTTCTCTTGTTTTAGTTATCTGCCGTCTTATGTTAATATTTCTTTGTGATATTCTTAGAAGAACATTGATGAGAGAGGCAAGAGCAGCAGGAATCGGCTCCCTCAATCAGATAGAACTGCTTGCACAGAACAGAGACAGATGGCGAGATTTGATAAAATATCTTTAAAAGAAAACTGCTAGAACAAAAAATTCATATAGGAGAAGGTGTATCTTGGTCTACGCCCTATGGGCCGGTTACGGCTCGAAAGGTCAATAGATAGATAGATATTCATGATTTCTGTTTTGTTGATGTTGATTTTCATGTTGTATTTTGTACTTGTGCTTTTGAATCTATTTAGGTGTTCTTGTAGGCCTTCTATTGTTCCATATATTAGTGCCTGATCGTCTGCAAATAAAAGCCCATCCCTCTCCACTGTCTCTGATGGGTTGACAAACTTGCATATATAGCCAATGTATGTAATAAACAGAAGGGGGATAGTACGCACACCAATCTTACACCAGATATAACTTCGAAGTGGCCTGTGTAGCCTGCTGCTGTTCTGGCTGTGCAGCTGCTGTTGATGTAGACTTTTAATTACGTTGGGTAGATGTTGACGTACTCCGTATGTTGTTAGTATCTCCCACAGGTGTTCTCTGTTTACTCGGTCAAATGCTTTTTTTTTCTGGTCATGGAAATCTACGTACAGATTTTATAAAGCTATAATACATTGTACATAGAACTGATGTTATCAATTTCTCAATGAAATTAGTGACTTCGATAGAAGTATCATCGTTTTGTATTTCTGGTAGCGTGTGGCCTCAAACTGTAGGATCTTCAAATTGTTCTTTATTACTCGTTTCTCAGACATTTCTCATAATATTTATTATTTAAATATGTTGAATATATACGGTGATAAGATGCAAAACGTATCTAGCTCATTGTTCTTTACTAAGCCGGACTGATTTGTCGTTTTCAATGCGCACAACTTTTTGTTGTTCTTTATCACGCATTGTTATCATATGTACTAGGTGAGGCGGAAAACTTGTATCATTATTTTGCACAAATCCTGATGTTGTATGCAGCCAAATGCTTTTAAGTGGTTAACAAAGCATCTTAACAAATTTATCTTGTAGTTTCTACATGTTTCTATGTTTCTCATCTTAGATATTTGCTCTCTGCCTTTCTGAAAACCAGCCCGACCTTGTTGAATTCATCTTCACGTTTTCTGTGGATTATTCCCATGATATAATATATATAATATACGATTGTTAATTTCCAATATTAGGAAGGATCAATCATCATTTTGTGGCCGTGTAATGAGAAGAGAACAACTGGAATATATTGTAACAACTGGAAAAATTGAGGGACGAAGAGATAGAGGGAAGCAAAGAGAAAAAATAACAGAGAAAAAATAACAGACAGCTTAAGAGAATGGCTTGGCAGAAGGTCAACAACGGAAATGATAAATAGCTGCCGAGATCGAAAATTGTGGAGAGACATGATCACCTACGCTAGTAGGCCTGGTACTTGATGATGATTCTCATGATAATGTTAAACATAATCTTCCTAGTATGAATGATTAATGCAACTATTTCTTTATTGTTGTATTCTTTTATGTTGCTTTTTGGAATTAGAATTAGTTTGTTTCAAATCTTTCGGCAATATCCTGTCATGTTAAATCCGTGTAATTAATGCATAGTAAACTATCATGCTCGTGTTTGATTTCTTCTTTAATGATCTCTGCTGCAGTCTCAACTCATTCAAGTGCTTTCTCTCTCTCTCTCTCTCTCTCTCTCTCTCTCTCTCTCTCTCTCTCTCTCTCTCTCTTTCTCTCTCTCTCTCTCTCTCTCTCTCTCTTCTATATATTTTTAGTGACCTATTATAGTTTATCCAATGATGTTTCTGTTCTCTTTCTTCTCCTTTGTTATCATCGTTGTCATTATTGGCTCCGACATACATGTCGCCGCAGTAAATCATCCACTAGTTAAGCACATCAGTATTTTCCATCAAGGTTAGACACAGTCTATTATTACCTTATATTTTGGCACACATGTGTCAGTTATAGATTATATTTCTTCAAACATTTCCTAATTATGTCCATATTTTTATGATCTTATAGTTTGAAGAAGCAATCTTTTAAATATAGCTTTTTGCTCTTTCTCATTTCTGTTTTATCTGTCCTGGCAAGTCATTGTAGTTAGACTTATCTGAATCATTTGCACTATTCATTGTCTTAAGGACTGTCTTCTAAGTTTCTTCTGTGTCTGTCTCGACAAAGATTTTGCATTCTCTCTTACCTATGCCACTTATTCTACCATTCATTTTTTCGGCTCTCTTCTATGTTGTGTGAGTTCGAGAGTTGGCAATCCACTTGTTAATCTTATAGATATATCATTATCATCATCATCAGATGCCGCGTCCTTTGCAGAACATTGCCTTCACCACAGCCCGTCTGAAAGAATATTTGCGTCTTGTCAGGTCTTCTACTTTCTATGTTGTCATGCTCAAAGGTCTCTTTGAAGACTTCAAACCACATCCTTCTTGGTGAGCCCCTAATGCGACGTCAACGAGCCATGCCTTATATATGGCAGTCAGGATGCAGTTGAAACGCTCTGGCACCACTTAAACAGAACAACGATGATGCAGTACCTATTAACGAAAGAACTCGTTTTGAAAGTGGTAGTTTGATTTACCAGAGACTTTATTGTAGATGACCTGAAGGACAGATTGATGGTTTGGATGAATAGTTTGATAGATCGACGAACGATTACAATTGAAACTAGAGTTTAAAAGAGCAAACGACGACAATTCTCTTTATAATAATAATTATCATTCAAATGATCATTACAATTACATGCACAATAATTAACACAGAAATAAACTGACGATTTCGTCGCAAACATTTCCCCTGTATTTATATTTAAAATATATTTCCAACTGCCTCGTTTTAATGCCCACATCGTTTCTAGGGCGATAAGTGTGAGATGCTCCAGTCTCTGCAGCTAAAGATAGAAGCAGAAGATCAAGAGCGATTTAGAAGTAAATTATTTGATCATTTTTATGGATAAATATAAAGGAGACAAAATGAAATTAATACGCGGGCGTATATATTTTAAAATGAAAACGTTCACGATTTTTATATGCAACCATTAAGAAGTTGCTCCGACGATTAAGCGATGATAAAGGTCGTGTGTTCAATTTGAGAGCATAAAAGAACTCTTGCTAGTTTAGAATCGAAAAGCGCTGTTTCATTTTGATGTACGGGCTACATTTAAGAAAATCGTCTTCTTCATCTTCTCTGAATCATCCTACGATTCCTTTTCTTCCTTCTCGTTTGTAAAGTGGAGTTAAGTGGGCGTAAGTTGCGCTATGTTGTGATTTACAAAAAGCTGCGGTATCTGTGCCTTTCGGTCTAACATATATAACTTCGGACGAAGAAATCTAATTTCGGTCTAACATATCTGATTTTGATTCTTTCTTTCTTCACTTACTCTTATACCCCTGCAGGTTTAGAGGGAAATATAAATTCTAGTTTGTCCCATTCTTGCAGCTTCAGACATTGTCAGTTGATAATATTCTAGCGCTTTCCAGATATTGTCAGTTCAACGTACTCTTGGCCTACCACGGTCTCATTTCTGTTTAACACATCTAACTTTCGTCTAACAATTCTAACTTTTGTCTAGCATATCTAACTTTCGTCTAACATATCTAACTTTCGTCTATTATCTAACTTTTGTCTAGCATATCTAACTTTTGTCTAACATATCTAAATTTCGTCTATTACCTAACTTTTGTCTAGCATATCTAACTTTCGTCTAACATATCTAACTTTCGTCTAACATATCTAACTTTCGTCTATTATCTAACTTTTGTCTAGCATATCAAACTTTCGTCTATTATCTAACTTTTGTCTAGCATATCTAACTTTTGTCTAACATATCTAACTTTCGTCTATTATCTAACTTTTGTCTATCACATCTAACTTTCGTCTAACATACTTAACTTTCGTCTAGCATATCTAACTTTCGTCTAGCATATCTTACTTTCGTCTAGCATATCTAACTTTTGTCTATCACATCTAACTTTTGTCTAGCATATCTAACTTGTGTCTAGCATATCTAACTATTGATCTAACTTTTGTCTAGCATATCTAACTTGTGTCTAGCATATCTAACTTTTGTCTAGCATATCTAACTTGTGTCTAGCATATCTAACTTGTGTCTAGCATATCTAACTTGTGTCTAGCATATCTAACTTTTGATCTAACTTTTATCTAGCATATCTAATTTGTGTCTAGCATATCCAACTTTTGTCTAGCATATCTAACTTTTGTATAGCATATCAAACTTTTGTCTAGCATACTTAACTTTTGTCTAGCATATCTAACTTGTGTCTAGCATATCAAACTTTCATCTAAAATATCTAACTTTCGTCTAACAAATCTAATTTTAGTCTAACATATCTAATTTTGTAGAACATATCTAATTTTTATCTAACACTTCTAACTTTCGTCTACTCTAACATATCTAACTGTAGTCTAACATATCTAATTATACTCTAACATATCTAATTTTAATCTAACATATCTAATTTTATTCTAACGTATCTAATTTTAGTCTGACATATCTAATTTTAGTCTAACATATCTAATTTTAATCTAACATATCTAATTTAGTCTAACATATCTAATTTTAATCTAACATATCTAATTTTAGTCTAACATATCTAATTTTAGTCCAACATATCTAATTTTAGTCTAACATATCTAATTTTAATCTAACATATCTAATTTTAGTTTAACATATCTAATTTTAGTTTAACATATCTAATTTTATTCTAACATCTAATTTTAGTCCAACATATCTAATTTTACTCTAACGTATCTAATTTTAGTTTAACATATCTAATTTTAGTCCAGCATATCTAATTTTATTTTAACATATCTAATTTAATCTAACATATCTAATTTTAGTCTAACATATCTAATTTTAGTCTAACATATCTAATTTTAGTCTAACATATCTAATTTTAGTCTAACATATCTAATTTTAGTTTAACATATCTAATTTTAATCTAACGTATCTGATTTCCGCGCGGAGAGCTAAGAAAACTACTTATGAAGACTTGAGAGATGTTATTACACGAATTGTTTGTTAAAGAACTTAGGGGAAGTAATGAAAGAACACGTATCTTGCTGTTGCCAGTTCTTTGTAATTGTTTATCAAGGAGTCTTTCTTTGTTTATCAACATTTATTACTCTGTTATTACATTCTTCTAGCATTAGATCAGTTGTTACAAAATGTTTATAAACAAATTATGTTTCTTGTGCCTCTCTCCTGCTGCTTTCACCACCTGGTTGTCCTCCTTTATAAGGGCGTTATCGTCATTAAGTATAATATCTCTACATAATTTTCTATCTTTTACAGCTGTTTGTCACTTCTGTTGTTGACTTTCAATCAATATTTCTCTTTAACTGTCCGGTAATTTGCCTCTCTGTTTACTTTGCTTATTAATTAATGTACATAGATTTGAGGATAACATTTATCTCAATACCCACGCAGAAATCGAATAAGGAAGAGTTCAAGAAAGAAATACAAACGTAATTCAAACTAGAATAGAAACACTTTTTCGACCAGTAAGACTGCTGCCTTAGGAAATACAACTTCAATTACTACAATTTACTGTCGCCTTGAAGATTAAGGGATGTCAAAATGCTAGCTGGGATAGTGACCTCCAATAACTGCTATCGAAATACGAATACACTGAACCGCAAGGTGCAAAACACAGTTAAGATAATCCACCAGACCAACAAGATATTAGATAGGTATTGAAGGTGATCTCAGAGGTGGTATTAATTTACACGATCCTTTCTATAGTAATCAGAATAAAACCATTTCTTTATTACAGTTTTAAGTTAACCACTTTGTACTTTAACATCACTATGACCGTTTTCGTCCTGTCAGATGATATAGTGGAAGCTATTGTGAATTTTTTTGAGGTTTTGTTTTGTCCAACAGCTTCTCTCGTGGCTAATTCTACCAATGTTTGACAAACACACCACACGGCCACAGAATGTACAAGTCAGGCCCACTGATCCACAGGGTTTCACATCATTTTTCATGAGTCTCTTCTCATAATATTATATATTATTATATTAATATTAATGGTATCACTAATTTGTGAGCTGAGCATGCTATATACAATGGCGCACATATGGGTAAGTGTTTTCAAATAATACCAAACTGCAGGATTTTAAAACGATATTAAAGTCTAGCTGCTATTTCCTTCTTTAATTCCGGACTCGCCGTTACTAATTTTAAAAGTTCGTTCGATTTAAGTTTAAGAGTACCCGTCCGTCAGCAATCGACTAAAAAATCTTCGACCCATGTTGTCAAGGCGCATTCATTACGCAGCTCAGCGTGCAATATCAAATTAATACAAAATGCGAGCAACTATAAAGTCTGTTTTACATATTAAAACATAGTTTTATGGCTTTCCCTGCGGCTATATTTATTTTGATTTGTTGGCATAGCAACGATGTTATCGCTACGTCATAAGGCGAGTATTGTTTATTTTCGTACTGCTTTAACTGGTACATGAAGTTGTCTGATTTCACAGCAAGGAAGATTCAGCTAGTGTACGTATATTATGCTGGTGTTATTCTGCAAGACATTGCAAAAGTCATTTTGTTAATTATTAACATATTTTTTTATGAAGACAATATTTTTTTATCTGTTGGTGAAGGTAATTTCTTATATTTTATTGGTGGCAAAAAATATTAAAAGTAAAGTAAAGATTCCCTCCACGCCTTCCTAGGCGTCGAAGGTAATATGCAGCCATTAGTGACTATATTTGTCTGCGACCTCGACACATTTTTGGGTAATGTAATTGGTATCAAACCAGACCTCCTTTACTTCCCATAAAGAAAACTCTGGTATCCATTTAAAAGGTGGGTAATCTCCTGAGCCTTGTCGGTCGGAAATAAACATTCGCCACTTCTGGAAATTGAACATAAACCCCTTCGATCAGGAAGGAAAGCGATAAAGAAGATAGAAGGATTTATACTTGTTCCCTTCCCCACAAGCACTGCTTCCCAACATCGATATCTCGCCCCTGATCAAGAATAAAATATCCATCATTCAAATATTTAAGTAAAGCTGTCGCCCGTCTGTATAGGCGTGTCTGGCAAAACATCAAACTGACAATTAAAACAAAGGCCGCAGTTTACAATACCTGCATCATTAGTATCCTCGTGCATAGCAGCGAATCATGGACAACTTATGCAAAGCAGGAGAGAAGGCTAAATGCATTCCTTATGCGATGCCTGCGCCGTATTCTTGGCATCAACTGGAAGGACAAAGTGACAAATGTGGAGGTCCTCACTCATACAGACATCTACACACTGCTCAAGCGACGTAGGTTACCCTGGCTTGGCCACTTACATCGTCTGAAAGATGGCAGCATACCAAAAGATGTACTCTATGGACAACAAATATATGGCAAAAGAACTAGGGGGCGCCCAAAACTTCGATTTGTAGACGTGTATAAGCGTGACAGGAAGACTCTGAACATAAACCATGCAGCCTGGGAAGAAATAGCTGCAGGCCGCAATCTTTGTAAACACACTCTAAAGATTAGAAACAGCCAGATTTATAGAAAAAGATAATACACGGTGAAATGAAATTAAAAAATAACATTCCTATGGGCACTGCAAAATCGATTGTCAACTATGACTGATGGAAGCTACTAAGTAAAGCTGTGGTTTGAAAGTAAAGCTCGTTATCAAGAAAAGGAAAGAAGAAAGAAAGAACCTACACCTCAAGTATTGTATATAAGAAATAAATTGTGAACCCATATCGTTCTCATCTCAGCAGGGTAATTGACTAGCTCTTCTATCAGCATCAGATCATTCTGACCATTGCAATGCCTTATATTCCAATCAGAAAAACTGAATACAGCGCCAGTAGTATACAAGGGTCAAACTGTAGCATTTGTCCCATAAATTAACAAAGATATATAGTGGGCGCATTTTGCGCCTAATGTATTCGAGGCACAGGGGGTGTTAACCATGACATCTCGTGTCGGGGTGTTGACCTCTCGTATCGATGACTGGTGACCCCTGAAGTAAACTGTTTATGTTTGTGTGTGCTGGCTTTGAAGATTTTGATGTACTGGATCGATTGTGATAGTTTAGTAGATTATACAACATCAATGAAAAACATCAGCATTAAATATAAAACAGAAAACAAAAGACATATTTCATTCTTTCATTATCTCAGTAGATATATAACTTACAGTGGATATTATATAACATTACAAAAGTATTTAATACACTGAGTAAATATATAGTACAGGGATGACATTTATTTATAGATATGTAGTTAGGTGTCTGCTTAGCTTTTTGTCATAAATGAATTATAAAGGGTGAAAATGTTAGAGATTGCTGGTCAGTCTAAGGTGGTGGTGTAAAGAGTTAAATATCTAGAGGCGTTGTCGAGTCGTTATCATCAGCTACCTTTATTTTATTGAGAAATAGGAAAGAGCATTTCTTGTTTGACTGTAGTAAAATATGAAATTATTTTAGACGTTGAAACCTACATTTTCCCCACCCTTTGCCTTTTGCGTGGCGAGAACCTCTAAAATCATATCTTTATCTAATTTGCTGTGTTGCATACTTAGCCCTTTACGAATGATTTTATCGTAATCTCCACTACAATGATACGTTTTACTACATAAGCTAGGGAGCCGCGATAGGTCAGTGGTTAGTGAACTGGACTACAAAGGACAAGGGGTAGGGTTTGATCCCAAATCAACGGATTCGGGTTCACACAGCCTTAAATGGGTACCGGATTTTTTCTGGGAAAGTAAAGCGACACGGGCGTAATACCGACCACATTACCCCAAAAATCATGAGCTGAAGGTATGTAAAATTCATGGTTGCTTACACCATATTCCCTATACGCCACTTGGCGTGGCGGGGACTCTGCTTTTACTTACATAAGCTAACATGAGCTGTCCCTTCGTACTCTAATTTAAAAAGATCGGATGTTCGTTTGGTGTATGCTTTAACACCCTTACATCTTATACATCTGTCTTGCTAACATGCTCATCGCAAAACTCGGCGGGAAACCAGTCTTTATATGCTCTATTAAACTCATCCCGCAGACATGACTTAACTATGTCCTCCAAATTACGTGCACTTAAAGCCAAGTATAAACTATCGGTATCTGTTTCACATAACTGAAAGTCGGACCTATCTACAAACTTATATAAGAACTCAAAATAAAAATCTAACATACGAAGATTTACATATTTATAGACGAAGAAATCGATTTGTAGGAGTAAGTCCCAAACAGTTTTCTTTTTCTCCATCTCAATTTCAAAAAGATTCTCCCCTATTTCAGTCATCTTTTAAAACCGGGGATTATCTATCATTTTCGATATCTCATCCATCTGAACGTACAAGACAGCGCTATGATTGGCCTTATTGGTTAGTCTTCCCGTATGTCGAGTTTCCCAGGAGTTTAATCGTATCGCTGACTATAGATTGATTTTCATCTAAATCTCCGACCCTTCTAGCGTCAGAAACCATTTTTCCAAACTTTTTAAAACAACAAGACGGTTGATATTCTATTACTTGATAAATGTTTGTTACCTCTAGACCATGATCTAAATACCACTTTAACAGCGGTGTTGCCAACAAATTTTTTCCCCGACATAACCACGACTAGGGTGGACGAGGGGTCAACAACAATTTATGTTTGAGAGCATAAGCCCCCATAAACGTCCCAATAACGTAACGCGTGACGTCAATATTTTTTGAAAATTTGAGTCATCTCACTGAAATGTACCTGCAGGCGGACGGGGACATGTAGATCACATTCCACTAAACTAAAACACGTCCCATCTGAAACAGATGTCAGAATCTGTTTATCACTGAGAGGGAGCTCTTCTTGAGAGTGAGATGGTCTAGCTCGAGGGATGGCTTTAGAAAGGAAAGCCCTAATGCTTGGTTCAGACTTTTTCAAAGCCTGCCACTCATATTCCCACATAACTTCAACTAGGACTTTGACATCCTCGGTTAGGTAGGTGTGTATCTCACATGTTTTTTTCAAACAGCTCGAACAAGAGTTTATTATTAACATGGTTTCTATTCAGGGTGAGGGAGCAATCTGTGTGACCGTGGTACAGACAACTATGAAAATTGTAGGCTGTTCTATTCATGTTATCTCACCCATCAACGGGGATATTTCTATCACCTAACTGAAACTCTCTCCCCCTAAACTGAGTTATTTAACTCCACCACTTTTTGGTGGGCGACCCACGTTAGCCACTCTTTACTTTGTTGGACATAATAGTTATCTTTTTCTACCCTAAACCCGGTCTCTATATTTCTGATAATTGGTTAATCTGTTGGCATTGGGTTCATCAAGAGCCCAAAGATACAATGCATTGGCATCGTAACCTTGGATGGATTGGATCAGCTTTCCTCCCCTAATAAACGTTTTATCTATCTCGTCATACCTATGAAAAATTATAGAAGGAGACCCTACTATATTATCTCTAATCACTGTGTGTAGACTCGCTTGTTTGCTCGAACATAAACTAAACATTACACCCCTATCAACGGTCTTAAAAAGATACATTAAACAAACTCCCGGAAAAGAAAGGGCGTCTTTAAAACAGTAAACACCCAGGTCCCCATCAAGCGAACCTGATGCTCTAAGGATTCTAAGAAAGGGACTACATCTTTGTTAGTATACCAGGCGAAAAAGTCCTTCAGAGTCGTCATCTTGTTGTCCTTCCAGACCTTTATACACAGAGCGTAAGCCTCCTTGGAAACGTTGGATTTTTTTAACGATGAATAAAATGCTTCGTGTGTGGGTAACTCCGTCTCGTCCAACTTTTGGGGGTCGTCTATATAATCATAACAAAAGTAACCCGTTGTCTCCTCAGTTTTATAAGCTGTCAAGTACTTGCTGTAACTGGAATCAGAGGCTAGATAGTTTACTTATCTAAGAATTTCAGATTCTGCGTTGCAATACACATAAAGTTATTGTTTCTTTTAACTATAAACTTGAAAGGTTTTTCTACTTTGTAGTCTCCTTCCATTTTATCTTCCTCTTCTTCGTTGTCTTCGGCTTCTTCTTCCATACTATCCTCTTTTTCACTCATTTGCGAAGTGGTGGTCATGAAGTGCCTTATTAAATAAGGTTTAATGACATTGACGTCATATTTCCCCGAGTTAAACCCTATCACTGGAAGCTCATTTAAATACCCATCAAATCTAAATTGTAGCTTGCTTTCAGATCAATGAGTTGATTAACAAAATACTTTCAAACTGAGATCACAATAACGAGTATGCCTTATCAGCTTTATTAGTGAGATAGTCAAGCATCTGACTAACTAAAACCTGCGGGTCACCCTTCGTTATGAAGCATTTTGCTCCCTCCCACACTGGGACATTTGAGGCTATAGAACAGGAGAGGGGCACGTGTTTAGCTACAAAGTTGGTCGATTGCTGCTCTTGGGGAACATTCCGGCTATCGAAATACATTCATATTCGAATGTCGCCCTGATTGACTAAACAATGTACTATGGAGTACGTATCCCTTCAGCGCTGATCGCGTCCCACACACTTTCAGGTGAAGAGTCAACCCCACCCTTATATGTCTCTGCAGTCATATCCCCATTACGGTTTTTTTTTTCGTGCCTATCCATGCGCCCAAACTTTTTCCACAGTTTTCCACAAGAAAAGCTTTTACTAGCCCTAGAAAGATCGTTTATATAAAAGAAGTCATTTTTGTAAAGTAAAAGATGGAGTTTCACTATAACTACCGGCGCTTCTCAGAAAGATATGCGAGCCTACTTTTCAAACAGTTTAACCTATCTCTAATGTTAGGTAACTTTCCTGGTGTAACCCTGGCCGAAATAGCTCTCTTAGAAAATTGTTTTTCAATAAATATGGGTATTTTTGAGTTTGATTCTGAGCAATCCTCGCGTGTTTATGGGACGTGTTTTTGTTTAGTGGAATGTGATCTACACGTCCCCGACCGCCTGCAGGCACATTTCAGTGAGATGACTCCAATTTTCAAAAATATTGACATCACGCGTGATGATATTGGGCCGTTTATGGGTGAATATGCCCTCAAACATAACTTGTTGTCAACCTCTCGTCGCACACTAATCGGTAGTTATGTCGGGGGAAAAATTGTGTTGCTAACACCGATGTTAAAGTGGTATGTAGATCATGGTCTAGAGGTAACAAACATTTATCAAGTCATATAATATCAACCGTCTTGTTGTTTTAAAAAGTTTGGAGAAATGGTTTCTGACGCTAGAAGGGTCGGAGATTTAGATGAAAATCAATCTATAGTCAGCGATACGATTAAACTCCTGGGAAACTCGGCATACGGGAAGACTCTAACCAATAAGGTCAATCATAGCGCTGTCTCGTACGTTCAGGTAGATGAGATATCGAAAATGATAGATAATCCCCGGTTTAAAAAGATGACTGAAAAAGGGGAGGATCTTTTTGAAATTGAGATGGAGAAAAAGAAATCTCCTTGGGACTTATCCCTACAAATCGGTATCTTCTTTTATCAATATGCAAAACTTCTTATGTTAGATTTTTTTCGAGTTCTTAGATAAGTTTGTAGATAGTTCGGTCTTTCAGTTATGTGAAACAGATACCGATAGTTCATACTTAGCTTTAAGCACACTTAAGTTAGAGGACATAGTTAAGCCAGGTCTGCAGGATGAGTTTAATAGAGCAGATAAAGACTGGTCTCCCGTCAAGTTTTGAGATGAACATGTTAGCAAGACAGACTGTATTAGATGTAAGGGTGTTAAAGCATGCACCAAACGAACACCCGGTCTCTTTAAATTAGATTACGAAGGGACAGCTCTTGTTAGCTTATCAAGTATGACGTATCATTCTAGTGTGAATTACGATAACATCAGTTGTAAAGGGCTAAGTAAGCAACTCATCAAATTAGATAAAGATATGTTTTTAGAGGTTAGACACGAGAGTTCATTGTTAACTCCCCCTGCCCCTCGAGTACATTAGACGCAAAATGCGCCTACTATATGTCTTTGTTAATTTATGGGCCAGATGCTAGACTATGGACCCTTGTATACTACTAGCGCCACACTCTAGCATTTGTTTATTATGAGAAATCTATCTTTTATTTCATTTAATTTCTATGAGAAATCAATTTTTTGCTTCATTTATTTGCAATGAGAAATCAATTTTTACTTCATTTATTTACTATAAGAAATCAATGTTTACTTCATTTATTTACTATGAGATATATATTTTTACATCAATTATTTACAATGAGAAATCAATTTTTATTTCAATTATTTACTATGAGAAACCAATTTTTACTTCATATGTTTACTACAAGAAATCAAACTTCGTTTCATTTATTTACTATAAGAAAACCATTCTTTTTTTTCATTTATTTTCTATAAGATAATCTTTACTTCATTTATCTATTATAAAATAACAATCTTTACTTCACTTATTTACTATAAGATAACAATCTTTACTTCGTTTATTTACTATAAGATAACAATCTTTACTTCATTTATTTATTATAAGATAACAATCTTTACTTCATTTTTTTTGTTATAAGATAACAATCTTTACTTCATTTATCTATTATAAGATAACAATCTTTACTTCATTTATCTGTTATAAGATAACAATCTTTACTTCATTTATCTGTTATAAGATAACAATCTTTACTTCACTTATTTACTATAAGATAACAATCTTTACTTCATTTATTTACTATAAGATAACAATCTTTACTTCACTTATTTACTATAAGATAACAATCTTTACTTCATTTATTTACTATAAGATAACAATCTTTACTTCATTTATCTATTATAAGATAACAATCTTTACTTCATTTATCTGTTATAAGATAACAATCTTTACTTCATTTATCTGTTATAAGATAACAATCTTTACTTCACTTATTTACTATAAGATAACAATCTTTACTTCACTTATTTACTATAAGATAACAATCTTTACTTCATTTATTTACTATAAGATAACAATCTTTACTTCATTTATTTACTATAAGATAACAATCTTTACTTCACTTATTTACTATAAGATAACAATCTTTACTTCACTTATTTACTTTAAGATAACAATCTTTACTTCACTTATTTACTATAAGATAACAATCTTTACTTCACTTATTTACTATAAGATAACAATCTTTACTTCACTTATTTACTATAAGATAACAATCTTTACTTCACTTATTTACTATAAGATAACAATCTTTACTTCACTTATTTACTATAAGATGAGAATCTTTACTTCATTTATTTACTATAAGATAACAATCTTTATTTCACTTATTTACTATAAGATGAGAATCTTTACTTCATTTATTTACTATAAGATAACAAACTTTATTTCACTTATTTACTATAAGATAACAATCTTTACTTCACTTATTTACTATAAGATGAGAATCTTTACTTCATTTATTTACTATAAGATAACAAACTTTACTTCACTTATTTACTATAAGATAACAATCTTTACCTCACTTATTTACTATAAGATAACAATCTGTACTTCACTTATTAACTATTAGATATCAATCTTTATTTCATGTGTTTAATTTATGATGTTGGTCGCGGTGGCGAATGAGTACCGAGTACCATTTGCAGTTAGCAAGGGTGTACCGGTAATATTTGTTTGTTAACTCCTACAGGATGAGAAAAGCATGACTTTACCTAGAACCACACCAGTCCGTGTCTAATTTGCAAACTACAAGCATTTGTTTACAATATCCGGAGGGAGGGAGCCTAATACAGTTGTTGATCTGTTATCAATCTTCGGGTATCTCTTGTGACTCAACTTTGGTACAGAATGTAAAACTTCTTTCATTCTTCGAAAAACTTCAAAGAGGAATCGAGAGGTAGCTAGTGCGTTTGGATAGAGAACTAACTCCACTATATCACTATCGATAGTATGTGAACTGGGAGTTGAAGACCGATATTGCAGAACAGTGCGATATTATGGACGACAAACCAGAGGATTTATCAATTAACACTGAACTTACAAGATTATCACAGTGTGTGCTGATGAACTTTTTGTGAATATCTGGGCACCTATGAGCGTGTCTGGAGTACTGTGTTAATGATCATAATTAAAAAAAAAAACTATAACATTAACTATCTCCATATTATCGGTATAACATCATCATCATTGAGTGCAGTCTCTCCATCGAAGGTTGGCTACCATGGAGCGCCATTTCGTTCTGTCTCTTGCTTTGATGGTGCAGATTGTCATAGGCTGATTTGTCCATCTTTTGATGTTACTCGTCCATGTTAGTCTTAGTTTTCCTCCGCCTCTATTACCTTGTATTTTCCCTTCCAATATTACATTTAATAGGCTATTGTAGTCATTTCACATACCCCAAAAATCAAATCTCATTTGTCTTGATTTAATTGTATTTATTTATCATCATCATTAAGTACCGAGCCTGCTGGCGTAGGTGTTCATGTATCTCCACAACTTTCGATCTCGAGAGTTCTTTATCATTTCTCTTGTTGACCTTCTGCCAAGCTATTCTCTTAAGCTGTCTAGTATCTTTTATCTTACTTCCCTCTATCTCTTAGTCCTTCAATTTTCCCACGTGCTACAATATATTCCAGCTGTCCTCTCCTCATTACGCGGCCAAAAAAGATGATGATTGTTTCATCCAAAATTTGGAAATTAGCTGTCTTTTTGCTTTGGCCTCTTTAAGAACGTTTTCATTACTCTTCTTAGCTGTCCATGGTATTCTCAACATTTTTCTGTAAAACCACTTTTCTACAGACTCCAGTGATTTTCTTGTCTATTTTCCTATTGTCCATGATTCACATTCATATGTTAGGACTAGCATATAGCCTCTACATAACATTTAAGAACTCTTTTTCTTGTTTCTATTGTCAAAAATGGATTGCATAGTATCTTCCTCATTTTTTGGAAAGCTGCTTTTGCCTGAGCCATTCTGCACATCACCTCTTTTGTACATCTTCCGTCTGAGGTTAACAAAGTTCCCAAATATTTAAATTCATTTACCTGTTTTAATATTGTTCCACTTGTCTTTATTTTGCACTGAGGTGATGTCTTTTTCTTTGTTGTTACCATTACTTCTGTCTTTTTTGCTATTAAGGCTGAGTCCTTTATTTGTGCTTTCTTTCACTATAATGTCTAAAATTAGTTAGTGTTTAGTAGTTATCTTTTAATTTTTAGTTGTTTTAAAACGTCATCATTTGTTTTCTTTGCTTTCTACCCAATTCTACCTATTCTTCTATAAATCCACATTTCAAAGGCTTCAATTTTCTGTTCTGCTTTCTTGTCTAATGATATAGCAGGCAAACGGAAATGCCAGTTGCATCCTTGTTAGAACTCAAGAGAGAAGCTGCTCAAAAAAAAAAAAAAAAAAAAAAAAAAAACATCACCCATCATATGATACGACTACTGAATAATCATGATTGTTTGCTAAAGAGTCTGTCAAGACGCCACAGTCCGATGATTAAAACGCCAGCCATTATTCTTAAACATAATATAGAACAATCATGTGTATGGGTTGAGAACTAGGTGCCCACTCTTACTTTGGCTGGGTCGGCTGGATAACGTATTGTTGACCACGATTAATTTATTGCCATGCCATCATGTTAGCAGGGAATAATAGAAGGAAAAGGTATTTGTTAGCACTCGGAAAAAATGACAAATAATCAACAACAGGAAAAAAACAAAGAACAATATATGGTCCGAAGCAGGATCGAACCCGTACTCCATGGCACTGCGCCTTGCCACGAAAATCCGAACGCTTGGTACACTGCCACTCAGCTAATTAACAAATTAGCTATTGTGAGCAGTGTCTTACACGAAGGCGTTTCCAACTCCCGAAGGAGTACGGGTTCGATCCTGCTTCGGACCATATATTGTTCTTTGTTTTTTTCTGTTGTTGTTTATTTGTCATTTTTTCCGAGTGCTAACACATACCTTTTCCTTCTATTATTCCCTATTATCGCATCGGAAGTTTCCCTATTTAATAATGTTTATTTATTATTATTTGTCTCCATTATGTTAGCAGCTTCACTAGCAACATCTCCCGCTGGTATATAATTTGTTGTTGTTGCTGTTGAGGAACATCATCACTGCATTACTGCAAACTCCCTAGCACACCGCCTGGGATCCACTGTGTGGGCAGGTTTTTGCTGACACTTTGCCCGCTGAGGCAAAATTTATGGCTTACCTTTGTTGATTTAACTGTCAAGGGTTCTTTAATGTGCGCGCGAGTTGGACCACCTGCTTAACGTAGTTTTTTTTTCCAGAGGGCTAAACATCGGATCTTGCTACCCATAGATCTGAAAGGCGGGGAGGGGGAGAGAAGGTGTAGTCGCGAAAAAAAAATGACGGATTCATGTTTCCTTTTTTTGAAAAGTAAAAAAAATCACTCTTGGCTGTGGTGGGCTTTGAACTCGGGTCCTTTCTGCCCAGTGGCCGATTCGTACCTTTTAAGACTACCCAGCCGCCTCCTTCCTTAGTTGTAAAATAACATTGGTGAGACGTGACCATGTTATTGATGAAATAATGTTTCATCTACCTCACCACCGAGGTAGCTCGAGTGGGCTGATGACGTATAGAGAGAACAAATTAACAGCAAAAATAAATTGTTCAGCTCAAAAAAAAAAGTGCTAGTGTTAGTCGTCGGATTATCTTTGTTGCACATCGAACAACAGTCCACAAGCGTTTAGATCTCAAGCAAGACCTGCAGTATAAAACGATTAACTGGTTCATAAGTCTGCCTCCGCTCGATCTCCTCTGAAGCAAAACCTGCAGTGTAAAACGATTAATTAGTTCACAAGTCTGCCTCCGCTCGATCTCCTTTCAAGCAAGACCCGCAGTATAAAACGATAAACAGGTTCACAAGTCTGCCCCCGATTTCATCTCTGGAAACTATAAAACATCCATCCTGACTTTCATGAAAATTTGGGAGTTGCACCAGAGTTTGCAAATTCACAAACAAACCTTTATAATTTGGCCCTACATAACGAGCATACGGTCGGTTTATGGATATACGACCATACATGATGATGACGTAGCACACACAACAATGGATGCGCCCACAACGTCTGATTCAATCCAAAGAAAACTGCTAAAAATCACGAAACGGCGTAACGATGGCGCAGAATCCCCAAAATGAAATCTTCGGTTGACCAACCAGAACAATCCATATTAAGCTGTTACTTGTAAGTAATTGGCGTCGAACAAATCCAACGACGGCTATTGAATAGAAACAAATATATTGTGAGAACCCCTGGATTTTTTTAACACAAAAAGACTATAGTGCAAATCTTATAAAATCAGCAGCAAAACACACGCACGCGCACTCACGCACGCACACACACACACACAAATGTCTAAAACATCGAACAAAAAAAACGTAAATAATCAAGACATTATATAAGAAAAGGCAATACCAAAAAAAAAAAAATAAATAAATAAAAGCCTTAGATCTGATAATGAATGTTTACTACTGTGTAAGTTTTATATAATAAAAATTCGAAACTGTTACTATGTAAACACGCCACTCCGTTGAGGTAAAAAGATGGTAGAAGTCGGAATTTGATTGAGCAAGAGAGGAAAAGGTGGAAAGAAAACTAATTTGGAAAATCCCGGCAACATTGAAATGGTATGGATAAATGTGCTAGTATTAGCAGCTTAACAAAAAAAAAGCATGAGGCGAATAAATGAAGAAATTGATAATTAATAAAATATTTGGTGATATCTAAGTCAATGGTTATCAAACTATTTTTTGTGTGGTTTGCATTTGATTAATGAGCTGCGTTTCCGCTGTATAAAAAATAATTGAATAGGAGTAAATAGAATAAAAATATGTACAATTTTGTTTTCTAGCAGTGATTTGTGTTATGTCATGTACATTACAAATAGAATTATTACACTGCTGCACCATGACATACATGCACGCATACAATGATACATACTAATCAACTTACATATATAAGCATGCCTGCGTAAGCTCTCACGCACACGCTAGCACAAGTATGTACGCTCACACGCACGCACACACACACACACACACACACATATACGGAGCCGCGATAGCTCAGTGGTTAGTGAACTGGACTACAAAGGATAAGGGGTAGGGTTCGATCCCAGCCGATGGCTTCCGGGTTCACCCAGCCTTAAATGGGTACCGGTTTTTTTTTTCTGGGAAAGTAAAGCAGCACGTGCGTAATACCGACCACGTTACCCCAAAAATCATGTGCTGAAGGTCTGTAAAATATAGGTTCTCTAACACCATATTTCCCTATACGCCACTTGGCGTGAAGGGGGTACTTTATATATATATATATATATATATATATATATATATATATATATATATATATATATATATATATATATATATATATATATATGCACGCTCACACGCACGCACATACACACATACACATATATATATATATATATATATATATATATACATACAAATTGTGTCGAATTCAGAAGACAAAAGGCGCAGGAGAAAGGACATGAGGCCAGGTGTGATAGTCTGTGGTCAGGGCACCAAAGCGTGCTCTTTTGTGACAATCTTGTAGTGGAAGGCACCAAAGCATACCCTTATATGACAGTCTCGTCACGTACCAAAGCTTACCCTTATATGACAGTATCTTCATGTAACAAAGCATACCCTTATATGACAGTCTCGTCACATACCAAAGCGTACACTTATATGACAGTAACGTTATGTACCAAAGCATACCCTTCTATGACAATCTTGTCACGTAGCAATGCGTACCCTTACAGGACAGTCTTCTTAGTCAACTGGCTGCATATACAACATAGTCGCGCTGACCTTTCCATCACCTCTGTCATGGTAGAACTGTCATGACGTGACCTAGCGGGGATATGTCCACCATCACCACATGACTATAGAGCTATAAGTCACTGAACTCATTCAACAATGTTGGAGGTTGGTGATGTATTTCCAACGCTCTACATGTTTATTGTTAGTACATGAGCCAATCAGGGAGCCGCGATAGCTCAATGGTTAATGAACTGGACTACAAAGGACAAGAGGTAGGGTTCGATACCAACCAACGGCTTCCGGGTTCATCCAGCCTTAAATGGGTACCGGGTTTTTTGTGGGAAAGTAAAGCGGCACGGGTGTAATATCGACCACATTACCCCAAAAATAATGTGCTGAAGATCTTAAAAATGTATGCTCACTAACACCATATTCCCTATTCGACACAGCGTGATGGGGGCTCTTTAGTTTTACTTTTACATCAGCCAATCAAGGTGGTAGTTCAAATACAATAGTGGTATTGAATATTCGTTCTAGACATCTGACTCCTTATTAAAAGTCTCTACATCAACAGCAGTTGCAAAGTCAGAACAACATCAGGCTACACAGACCACTTCAAAGTAATATCAGGCGTAAGACAGGGGTACGTATATCCCACCCCCCTTTTTTTTACTGTTTATTACATACATGGACAATATATGCAAGTTAGCAAACCCACCAGAGACAGAGAAGATAAACGAGCTTCTATTTGCAGACGATCAGGAACTAATACATGGACAATAGAAGACCTACAAGAACACTTCGATAAACTCAACAGCACAGACACAAAATACAACATTAAAATAAACATCAACAAAACAGAAGTCATAAATGTCACAAAAGAGACACAGAACATCTACATAACTAGAGAAGGCAGGCAACTAAAACACGTAGAGGAATTTAAATACCTAGGAAGTCTAATGACAAACGACAATTCACAAACAGCTGAGATAGACTCAAGATGCAACAAATCTTGTCAAATTATTAGACAGCTATCATCACTATTGTCCTACAAGGAAATAACTCTAGAGGCAAAACGGACACTCTATAAGACAATCTTCATCCCAACGTTGTGCTACCAATGCCAGACCTGGACCCTAGATGCAAGAACAATAAGAAAAAAAAACCTCTACTGAGATGAAATGTGCCAGACGAATGACAGGCATGAGAGACAAGATCAGAAATGAAGAACTGAGAAAAAAAGCTAGGAATATAGCTCCCGCCATAGAATATATAAAGTAACAAAAGATAAAATGATTTGGCCACGTGAAAAGGCTGAGTGATCAAAACACAACACAACGAGCCCTAAATAAACGTTGCGAGAACACCAGGCCCAAGGGACGACCACGAAAAAGATGGGATTGATGGAATATTAGAAGCACTAGGAAACATAACAGCAAACGACTGCAAATTATATCTCCCCTCGACGCTGAAAAGCAAATGAGGAGGGAAAGAAGAAGAAGAAGTAGTCATAAACACACAGTTATTCTATACACTTATAACTACCTATAAGATATTGTCCAAAATGAATCATCTAAATGCTTAGCTCGTCTCTCATATGGTTCTATCTATAACTGTTGCTTGAATTAACATCCACTATCTACAATCACTTCAAATATCTGGTTATATTCTTGTCTGCAACTAATCTCTCTACTCTAAACAATTTCTCTACCACTGTTTCGAAAACACTATCTCTGTCACATTACCATCTTGCCATGAACAACACAAGACCACCAGAGTCTGTGCTTTAGGAAGAATGCCTTTAAGCACTAGAAGTGATTGACAGACTACTGTTCCCCTGTTGTTTTACTGTTCACAGTCGTCGCTCAGATAAGTTCAGCTACACTTCTCATTGATCAGTTATAAACAACTTATATTACATTTAAACTTATATTATATTTAAACTTATATTATATGTTTTTTAATAGAGACGTGCGGAGGTGTCTCCCTCCACTCTTTGGTATCACGGGGATTCAGTAAAACCGTCCACAATCATTGTCTCCTTGCATCCCAAACTATCAAGGTTCTGGCATCCTTGACCCATTTCTACCGTAACCAGTAAATCTCTGCCTAATGTCTATCCAGGTCACACAGTGCAATCTCAAACTCCCTTACATAATGTTATCTAGGTCCTATCTACAACTGTATTCTGTTACACAGCCACCACAAATACATTGTTCATTTTATGGTCCAATCTGTCCATACAATACTGGTAGATTCAGCCACGGTAGAAGTTGTTCACAAATCTCCTGTGTCATGGCGGCTACGTGCAGTCGTTTTTATATTTCGGCTCTTGCCGATATATTTAAATGATTTACGTGACAGTCGAGTTATGAAATTATGTGTTGCTATTCCCCGTTTGGTGTATGTTTTACTTCGGACGTGTGGATAAACTGTGATTACCGATATTTAAGTGGAATATGATTTATTCTTCTTTGTGTCGTGTGTTCGCGGTTCGATAGTCAAGCACATGGTTCGACAAATAGCGCTGCCGGGTATATTCAACCCGAATATAAAAAGTCTGTGTCGGTGGATGGGGCGGATGAATCAGAAATGATCAACAGCCCAGAAAGCGAAAACAGCAAAGTGTGTGGTACACATGAGGTATATTCAGAACACGAAAGACGAATATGGCAGACCACCGTGAAAGAGATTGGAGCCTCATCACGTAACACTCAAAGGAAAGCCATGGAGAGAAATTCTTACATCTGGAGGCAGTCCAGAGCTACAACTACATGGGACATACTATAACCAATGATGGAAAACGTAAAATTGAAATAAACAAAAGAATAGGTATGGCAAAAAGTAATTTTAATGACATGAAAAATATACTAACAACAAAACAAATATCAGCAGGGCAACTAAGAATGGCAAAATGTTACATCTTCTCAATATTTCTGTATAATGCACAAAACATGGACATTAGACAAAAAAAAACAGAACAGAAAATGTTAGCCTTTGAAATGTGGATTTATAGAAGAATAGGTGGAATTGGATGGAAAGAAAAGAAAACAAACGACGAAGTTATAAAACAACTGAAAATAAAAAGAGAACTACTAAGTACAATTAAGACAAGACAAATGAAATTTTTGGGGCATGTTAAAAGACACAACAGCCTACTAAAAGTAATATTGGAAGGGAAAATACAAGGTAAAATAGGCAGAGGCAGACCAAGACTAACATGGACGAGTAACATCAAAAGATGGACAAGTCAATCTATGACAGCCTACACCATCAAAGCAAGAAACAGAGTAGAATGGAGATCCATAGTAGCCAACCTTCGTTGCGGCACTCGATGATGATGAGAAGTTGTTCAGTAAAACAGCATCCAGCATAAACACTAATATTTTACCAAACTATTGACAAATCATAATTTCTTGCTACCGTCTGTCAGTCCCTAAAGACCTTACTTTAATATTACTTTACATATATATATATATATATATATATATATATATATATATATACCTTATTAGCAAAAAGACAGAAGTAATGGTAACAACAAAGTAAAAGATATCACCTCAGTGCAAAATAAAGACAAGTGGAACAATATTAAAACAGGTAAATGAATTTAAATATTTGGGAACTTTGTTAACCTCAGACGGAAGATGTACAAAAGAGGTGACATGCAGAATGGCTCAGGCAAAAGCAGCTTTCCAGAAAATGAGGAAGATACTATGCAATCCATTTTTGACAATAGAAACAAGAAAAAGAGTTATTAAATGTTATGTAGAGCCAGTCTTAACATACGGATGTGAATCATAGACAATAGGACAACAGACAAGAAAATCACTGGAGTCTGTACAAATGTGGTTTTACAGAAGAATGCTGAGAATACTATGGACAACTAAGAAGAGTAATGAAAATGTTCTGAAAGAGGTCAAAGCAAAAGAGAACTAATTTCCAATATTAGGAAGAAACAATCATCTTTTTTTGGTCATGTAATGAGAAGAGAACAACTGGAATATATTGTAACAACTGGAAAAATTGAGGGATGGGATGAGATAGAGGGAAGCAAAGAGAGAAAATACCAGACAGTTTAAGAGAATGGCTTGGCAGAAGGTCAACAACAGAAATGCTAAAGAACTGTCGAGATCGAAAGTTGTGGAGAGACATGATCACCTAAGCCAGTAGGCCCGGTACTTGGTGATGATTATATTTATATAATATTATATATATATATAAGGTTGTGATTTGCCATGATTATTCCAGGCAATTTAAGAAGGTAGTTTGCCATTCCTTTCCTTCTCAGCAGTGACTGTACTAGTCGGAGATCGCAGCCATTGTCTCTATACATGAGATCCTCTGCCTGCCATCGCGGTGTGGGGACCATAACCGGCACTACTTGTCGGCTGCTCCCACAACACCATCCACCACCTGCTCCAATGGCTTCACATAACACTGATAGGGGGGCTAAACGGGAGCTCCACCTTGCCCAGGGGTGTCCCGAAGACTAGCGGAGGAAAGGAGACGTCTTACTCCTCCTTTGTATATATATATATATATATATATATATATGGTAACATCCTAGTTTAGAGACCCATCGCCACCTATATCTCTCAAGCCTGCCCGCTGAGAGGGATCACCCACACCATGTGACGTTTTCAGTATTCCGAGCAGGGGTTAGTGTGGGTAAAATGACGTCAGCCGTCTTGAGTTCGCTTAGCTCAAGACGTCACAAGCATTGGGGTGTTCTCGGGAAAACCTCCTCAGCCCTTCAGCTTGAGAGATCTAGGTGGCTTTGCGTGTCATTAGACAACCATTAACTGTAGAGAAAATAAAAACAACGAGAGGGTAAATGATTCCTAACTCTAATCCTAATCCAAAAATACAATAAATTGCGCTTGTGATGAACACAGAGATATATTTGAGTATTTGAAAACCACTGTAGTTGTGATTTCAGCCAAGGGAAGATCACTTTAATTCATGACCCTAAACTAGGTAGATTATATATATATATATATATATATATATATATATATATATATATATATATATATATATAAAGTCTTTGGCCATCACGTTCGACCTGTAGAACTTCATATGTGAAGAAAAACGTGTATTACAATATTAGCATATGCCAGAGTTTTTTTTTTTTTTATATATACTATAAATATACATGCTACCTAGATGTTATTTAAAGAACGAAAGATCTTGCACAAAAAAATTATTGCACTCTTCATACGTTTCAACATTTTAAGGGCATTCTAGAAATAAACAGTATTTGCTTTTTTCTTAGTACGTTCGTAGTTACTACCTTCCGTAAAGCAGAAATTGATTAGTTTTCCTTGTTGGTAACTGAGTCAGCTGTTATCTATATAAAGAGAGATACTAATTGTGTAAATATATAGAAGGAAGTAGCCGCGATCTGCAGAAAAGGCTCAAAATAAATCATCATCGTTATCATGTGCCATACTGGTTGGCGTAGGCGATCATGTCCTTCCACAATCTTCTATCCACCGTGTATCATATCAGTTGTGTCGTTGACTGTTTTCCATGCCATGACACCAAGCTATCCAGTATTTTCTCTCTTTGTCGTCCGCGATCTCTCTTTCCTTTTATTTTGCCAGTAAGTAAAGTACCCCCGTCACGCCAAGTGGCGTATAGGGAATATGGTGTTATTGACCATAATTTTTACAGACCTTCGACACATGATTTTTGGGGTAATGTGGTCGGTATTACGCCCGTACCGCTTTACTTTCCCTGAAAAAATCAGGTACCCATTTAAGGCTGGATGAACCCGGAAGCCGTCAGTTGGGATCGAACCCTACTTCTTGTCCTTTGTAGTCCAGTTCACTAACCACTGAGCTATCGCGGCTCCCTATATTGTCAGTTGTAACCAAGTATTGCAACTTTCCTCTTCTCATGATGTTCCCGAATGTTAATTGTTTCTTTCGGGTGTTTTTTAGGAGCTGCCGTTTTGTGTTGGCCTCTTTGAGAACTTCCTCATTGGTCTTTTTAGCTGTCCAGGGAACTTCCAACATTCCTCTGAGAAATCGCATCTGTGGCCTCTAATCGTCTTTTCATTTGTTTGTCTACTGTCCATGATTCGCTTCCATAGGTCAAAACTGGCTCTATATAGCACCGATGAATACTCTTCCTTAATTAACATCGAAAAGCACTTATATTAATATTATATATATATTTTTTTTTTTTAAATCAAGAGTATGTGCAAATATCATGATAGTAATTTTTCTTCCTCCGATAATTTGTATTGGCCAAACTGCCAACGGAACTAAAGCTTTTGTCAATAATTGTTAGATTATTCAGTAATATTAAATATAGGTTTATTTTTCTAGTTTCACTGGGGGAACTAAGAAGGTTATGTCCATGTTGACTGCTGTAAACTGTCTCTTTATATGTGTTGTATTTATCCTCCAGTAAATGAATGATGTGATAAATATAAAAACACTTGCTTAATGAAGATTATTACACATCACAGAGTTTGTAACGTTTATCTCGCAGGTATAAGTTGTTTTTTTTTAGATAAATGGTATTTTAAAAACATACGATCATCCAATGATATTAATCATATCGATTGCAAATTTTAAAACTAATTATGACCTTCGATCAATGACGAGTGTTTGTCTTGAATGTCAAGCCACACAGACAAAGTGGCAGCAACCATTTCATATTTATTCTAGAGGAGCTAGGCTATTTGAGGACAGAAAATCGTAGAGCTTTTGATCTTGAAACTATACGTGCAGTTTAAAAGTTGGGTTTTAAAGGAGTGGCTTGTAGAGATGCATATATATTATCGATCAATAAAAATAAATTTCTCTTGAACTTGCAAAGAAGTTTTATAACACCTTAAAATAAAGAATGGAAAAAAAATCGTATTCTGTCTAAAGAAAAGAGAGAGACACATGCCTGAAAAAACAATACTTTATTTGGTAAGACAGAAGTGAATAGTTTCTATGTTCTTGTTTTAAGAGACTTAGAATTGCAAAAAAAACAATCAGTGTGCACGGAATTTACATGAATTCTTGAGAGGAATAAAATGAATCACTGCAGCTAAATGGCTCTATCAACAACATTTTCATTTATCCTGCAAAACTTGTGCGTGGCTTCTCCCAAATGAACAATTACTAACACTCAAAAGAGCTTCTCTACACATAAATACTGATTCTATTCAAGCTAGTTGGTTCTTCCCTACGTTTTTCCAAAGCTCACACACAACAAATCCTGAGTCACGAAAGACAAGTATATAGTAACCGATTCAAAGAGTAAAGAAAAAGCTTGCAAAGATTTGATCGATATGATCAACAAAGTATGGAATCAACACTAAAGTTATTAATTTGATTTGAAATTTTTTTTTTCTGTAGTATATTTTTAATAAGTAAAATCACTGAGCCTCATAACTGACTTACTTTTTACCTTTCATCTGATAAATGTAACTGCAAGTATACAATATATAACGTGATAAATATGGTATCTATTCGACAAATGTAAGTACACGAAAGCTTCAAACGACTGGTAGATTACTATTCTTTCTTTTTATGGGATGAGACTATAGAGTTTCGGTAATATTTTCTTTAGCGTAAATGAAAGTCCTGTGTATGCGCATTTATATGTGTGTGTAGAGAGAAGAGAGAGAGAGAGAGAGAGAGAGAGAGAGAGAGAGAGCTTTTTTCAGCAGGAACTATCCAGAACATGTTTCGGTAAACCTTCAGAAATGAAGTGCTGCGGAGATGCATATGTTAACCGCTTTAAAAAAAAAAAACAGTAATTGGCACCAGCTAATATTTATGCCACACGTGTATTCACAATACAAACTTAGGTACACTAGAGTTTCATGGGAATGGTATATTCATCATCAAGTACCGAGACTGCAAGCTTAGGTGATCATGTCTCTCCAAAACTTTCGATCTCGACAGTTATTTATAATTTCTGTTGTTGACCTTCTGCCAAGCCATTCTCTTAAGCTGTCTGGTATCCTTTATCTTTGCTTCCCTCTATCTCTTCGTCCCTCAATTTTCCCAGTTCTTACAATATATTCCAGTTGTTCTCTTCTCATTACATGGCCAAAATATGATGATTGTTTCTTCCTAATATTGGAAATTAGCTCTCTGTTTGCTTTGGCCTCTTTCAGAACGTCTTCATTACTCTTCTTACCTGTCCATTGTATTATCAATATTCTTCTGTAAAACCACATTTCCACATGTTCCAGAGATTTTCTTGTCTGTTGTCCTATTGTCCATGATTCACGTCCATATGTTAAGACTTGCTCTACATAACATTTAAGAACTGTTTTTTTTTATGTTTCCCTTATCAAAAAGGGATTTTTTGGTTATTTGGTTATGGAAGGCCCCGGTATCACTGCAAACGAATTAAAACCCACAATTGATCAACCGCCCGTGCCAGCATAATCATCCGAATCTCATCTACCAAACAAAGAAAGGGTACTTTAGTCCCCATTGTAGCAGTCTCAGCACACGCCAAAAGACATAAGGCGAAACCGCGCAGAAAATGAACACAGCCATCTATTCCCTGTCATACGATTCATCATTCATCGTAAACAATTTGAATATCGAAACATGATCAAAACGGATGAGACACACAGTTCACGGTGTGCACAGAGCTCTCAACTCTAATTCCATTAGATCTCATATGAAACCTTCAACTTCTCATCAACAGAATCCTATTGCTTTTCTTACCTGTGATAGAGTAATGGCATCAAGATGCACCAAGATGCATAGAGATGTGAAGCTGCTGTAAAGCTGATGATAATGACAATTTCAAAAAAAAAAGAAGAAGAAAAAAGTGGTTTGGTAACCGCTTTGCGTGGTAATTAACAAAACAGTAGTCGACGTTTCGGCCAAGTAGGCCTTCAGCTGGAACAAGAAACAATCAACACAAAAATATATATAAGGATACTATAATGTATAATAAATTATGCTTGTTTGCGTTCGCCCGATGACTAAAGTATTCTAGAGTATTTGTAGACTGTAGAATTCCTCTTGTGATATAAAGCTGGATAAAAGCTCAGGTCATCCCCTTAAATACTTACAGCTGTAAAGATTCATCTACTTTATTCTAAAACTTCTCTTCCCATTATTTGAATAATTGTTCAACCTGGCGACAATTTCATTCTTTTTTTACTTTTTAAAGGATGTGATTAGCAAGGACCTTAATGATAGTAAATAGTTTGAATGGTACATCAAACTATTGTGTGTGTATCAGTCACCTTAGTAAGTCTCATCAAAGAGAATTTTTATGGGGAGAAAACAAATTCCGTTTCTAGTTTTATTTTTATATTTGGTTGTCGCTCTTGAATTGAAGATGTGACTTAGAGATGATTTCTCAACATAATAATGTGTTGAACCTAGTGTTTCTCAACCTGTATTCTACCGAGGCACATTGTTTTCTTCCTGTAGCTCCATTTTCATTCGTGAAAGATATATACAGAGAGGTTGTGAGTTTAAATCTCGGCTGCACCAGTTGGGATTTTAATTTGTGATTTCTCAATGCGGCAACCACCCCCGTCTCAGCTCTTACCCTGTGATTGTTTGTTTAATAAGGTGAGCTTGTCAAAGACATTACACAGGTAAACTATATCACATTTAGCTGAGGTAATCTTTTCTTCCATTTCTTTGTCTGAAAAATGTCATAAATGGGTCCCACAAAGCAAGAAAATGACGAAGGCAGTTCCCTTAGGACAACCAACGGACTTCCGTATGTAATAATAATAATCGTGTGAAGTGTTCGTCGTTGTCTTCACAAAGCTGTTTAATAAAGCGATCTTGATGTGCATTTGATCTTATATAATTTACTACTTTTATTACAATCTCTAGAGACCTGTGTAATCATCCTGCTAGTGTTTTTGAAACCAAGTGTTGCTGATGTATACAGAACATATCCGATACAAAACGTTTAAAATATGCAATAAATACATTGTATCTAACATGTTTCTACATCTTCCCACCCATATCTCGTGCCGTGTTTTCCAAATTACGTCTCTTATTCTTGTGCCACTCCCTCCCCCACCCCTGAAAATTCCAGTGGCTCCCGGTTGAGATACAATATTTTCAAGAATACTAAATAAAATAATAGATTCTCCACCCCCCCCCCCAAAAAAAAAAAAATCACTTAAGAAACGCATGTACAAAAGTGTATCTTAATGCACCAACAATTGTTATAATAAATTAATTGCAACGAAAAACACAATTTATACATTTTCTGAGTAATTATAATTGTATTTAAGTTGAAGATGAACGAAATTATTGCCGTGGTTATTCGTTGAGGTGTAATCAAGTAGTGGCTGCGAACATTGGGCCGTTCGTCGTCCAATCAGGGGCAGACTAATCCACTTCCCGATTAGCATCAAGAGTTTATTCTATCATGCGGCGGGAGAGAGGGGGGGGGGTGATACAAACACCTCTAACCTGCACATCAAGTGTTGACTGTACTAGGCATACACATCTATTTCCAACTCTCCAGTTAGCTACCAACACTTACCCTCTCCCTATTTCTCCAACTGATTTCATAAACTGGATAATTACATAACGTCCTTTTTTAAAGTAAGGAATGGTAGATGTATCTTGAATGTTTGATTTTAAAATTACATGGTCTCTCTCTCTCTCTCTCTCTCTCTCTCTCTCTCTCTCTCTCTGCTTCCTACCCATCTATTTTGCTTGTACAAAGAAATCATAATAAATTATATAAATCCACTTCAGTCCGCTCAGAACTTCACGTATCTTGAATCTTCAATCATGTAAACCCTTTCTCTTGATGATGAAATAAACAGAGGAATTGGGAAGGCAGCTACGACTTTCGGCAAACTCACAGAATGGGCCTGGAACAACACGAAATTAACACTAAAGAATAAACTCTTAATATATCATACTTGTGTGCTTAGCATACCGAAATCATGAAAAACACTAAATATCTTTCACATACGATGTCTCTGTAGAATAATACACATCAAATGGCAGTACAAATTAACCAACTTAACAATTCAGCAACGTGCTTAGACCGTAACAATCATGTCAATGCTCAGAAGTTAAGATGGCTGGGGTATCCCCCTGTGAATCAGTGGGTCTGACTTGTTCATTCTGTGCCCGTATGTGTTTGTCAAACATTGGTAATTTTAGCCACGAGAGAAGCTGTTCGACAAAGACAAAACCTCAAAAATACACAATAGCCTCCACAAGACGTCGGACAAGACGAAAAGGGTCATTTATCAATATTCCTATATGGTGCTGAAACATGGACATTAGACAAGAAAACAGAACAGAGAATTGAAGCCTTTGAAATGTGGATATATAGAAGAATAGGTAGAATTGGATGGAAAGAAAAGAAAACAAACGACGAAGTCTTAAAACAACTAAAAATGAAAAAAGAACTTCTGAACACAATTAGAACAAGACAAATGCGATTCTTAGGCCATGTCAATGAACTTCCATAAATAACCCAATTCGTTTCATTGAGAGCACTACACTTACTTTATTATTATTAAACTACATTATTTCAACCTTTCAACGTTCGTCACTTCACATGGTTAAACAGACCAGCATACACAATTCATCTTGTCGTGTACCATTGAACAAAATCGCAGTTCATTTCGTTGTGTACCATTGGACAAAATCACAGTTCATCTCATCGTGTACCATTGGATAAAATCACAGTTCATCTCGTCGTGTACAATTGGACAAAATTATAGCTCATCTCCTCTTGTATCATTGGACAAAATCACAGTTCATCTCGTCTTGTATCATTGGACAAAATCACAGTTCACCTCATCGTGTACCATTGGACAAAATCACAGTTCATCTCATCGTGTACCATTGTACAAAAATCACAGTTCATCTCATCGTGTACCATTGGACAAAAATTACAGTTCATCTCATTGTGTACCATTGGACAAAAATTACAGTTCATCTCATCGTGTACCATTGGACAAAAATTACAGTTCATCTCATTATGTACCATTGGACACAAATTACAGTTCATCTCATTGTGTACCATTGGACAAAAATCACATCTCATTGTGTACCATTGGACAAAAATCACAGTTCATCTCATCGTGTACCATTGGAAAAAAAATCACAGTTCATCTCGTCGTGTACCATTGGACAAAAATCACAGTTCATCTCATCGTGTACATTTGGACAAAAATCACAGTCCATCTCATCGTTTACCATTGGACAAAAATCACAGTTCATCTCATCGTGTACCATTGGACAAAAATCACAGTTCATCTCATCGTGTACCATTGGACAAAAATCACAATTCATCTCATCGTGTACCATTGGACAAAAATCACAGTTTATCTCATCGTGTACCATTGGACAAAAATCACAGTCCATCTCATCGTTTACCATTGGACAAAAATCACAGTTCATCTCGTCGTTTACCATTGGACAAAAATCACAGTTCATCTCGTCGTTTACCATTGGACAAAAATCACAGTTCATCTCGTCGTGTACCATTGGACAAAATCACAATTCATCTCGTCGTTTACCATTGGACAAAATCACAGTTCATCTCGTCGTTTACCATTGGACAAAAATCACAGTTCATCTCGTCGTTTACCATTGGACAAAAATCACAGTTCATCTCGTCGTTTACCATTGGACAAAAATCACAGTTCATCTCGTCGTGTACCATTGGACAAAATCACAATTCATCTCGTCGTGTACCATTGGACAAAATCACAATTCATCTCGTCGTTTACCATTGGACAAAATCACAGTTCATCTCATCGTGTACCATTGGACAAAATCACAATTCATCTCGTCGTTTACCATTGGAGAAAATCACAGTTCATCTCATCGTTGACCATTGGACAAAAATCACAGTTCATCTCGTCGTTTACCATTGGACAAAAATCACAGTTCATCTCGTCGTTTACCGTTGGACAAAAATCACAGTTCATCTCGTCGTTTACCATTGGACAAAATCACAATTCATCTCGTCGTGTACCATTGGACAAAATCACAGTTCATCTCATCGTTTACCATTGGACAAAATCACAGTTCATCTCGTCGTGTACCATTGGACAAAATCACAGTTCATCTCATCGTTTACCATTGGACAAAATCACAGTTCATCTCGTCGTGTACCATTGGACAAAATCACAGTTCATCTCGTCGTGTACCATTGGACAAAATCACAGTTCATCTCATCGTTTACCATTGGACAAAATCACAGTTCATCTCATCGTTTACCATTGGACAAAATCACAGTTCATCTCATCATAGTATTTTATTTTCTCCTGTAAGATGTTATTCATAAGTTCTTTTTAATGTTGAAGTTCTTTAATGTCTTCATTGCCATTTCTTCACTATCCAAGGTACCTTAAGGATTTTTCTGTAGCATTTTGTTTCAAATTAATCGAATTTCTTCCTTGTTGTTTGCGAGATTGTTCATGATTCACTGCAATATGTTACTATCGAGAAGCTACATCGTAATTGTAATGTTACTGCCTTGCTGGTATGTGCCTTACATTCTTCAGATCGTTTAATTGTTGTGTTGCTATTGCCAGTGCATTAAAATAAGTAAGTTGAAATCTTCGTTTTATTGTCTGCAGTGTCAGACATGTATGGCTTATAGGAGGCTTGGGAGCCGCGATAGCTCAGTGGTTAGTGAACTGGACTATAAAGGACAAGAGGTAGGGTCCGATCCCAACCGACGGCTTCCGGGTTCACCCAGCCTTAAATGGGCACCGGATTTTGTCTGGGATAGTAAAACGGCACGGGCGTAATACCGATCACATTACCCCAAAAAAATCATGTGCTGATGATGGTCTGTAGAATTTATGGTCACTAACACCAAATTCTCTATACGCCACTTAGCGTGACGGGGGCTCTTTACCTTTTTACTAGGAGGCTTATAATTAGAACTGTTTTATATTTTTCATCGTAACAACACAACTTAAAACTAAGGCAGTCTCAAATACATGCGCAAACGTAGACTATACATCTATTATATAGGTGGTTTCAATAATAATTTCTAATAATAGAAAACACAATAGCTAAATAACCTTCGAAGTGAGTAAAACAATGATACGTGAATCATGTTTGTACGACAATTATAAAAAAGTTACACATTTTTAAATGAATTATCACTGAGTTAAATGAAGCAAGAAGAAAAAACACAATAGCGCCATGTTTGTTGACCATGCACACAAACAAGCCAATTTTTGTTTTTATTTATCATCATCATCGAGTGCCGTCTTCGCAACAAAGGTTGGCTACCATGGAGCACCATTCTACTCTGTCTCTTGCTTCGATGGTACAGGTTGTCATAGGCTGATTTGTCTATCTTTTGATGTTACTCGTCCATGTTAGTCTTGGTCTGCCTCTGCCTCTTTTACCTTGTGTTTTCCCCTCCAGGATTACTTTTAGTAGGCTGTTGTGTCTTTTAACATGGCACAAAAATCGCATTTGTCTTGTTTGAATTGTGTTTAGTAGTTCTCTTTTCATTTTTAGTTGTTTTAAGATTTCATCGTTTGTTTTCTTTTCCTTCCATCCAATTCTACCTATTCTTCTACATATCCACATTTCAAAGGCTTCAATTCTCTGTTCTGTTTTCTTGTCTAATGTCCATGTTTCTGCACCATATAGGAATATTGAGATGTAACATTTTTCTATTCTTAGTTTTAGCCCTGGTGTTATTTGTTTTGATGTTAGTATGTTCTTCATGACATTAAAATTACTTTTTGCTATTCTTTTGTTTATTTCAGTTGTACATTTTCCATCACTGGTTATAGTTTGTCCAAGGTAGTTGTAGTTCTGAACTGTCTCCAGGTCTTTCCTTCAATTTTGATATCCACTTGTGGGTTTTGAGTATTTTCTTTGTTTATGATCATAGTTTTAGTCTTTTTGATATTCATATCTAGTCCATATTTTTTACTTGTCATGTTTATTTCATTAAGTAATTGTTGTAGATCTTTAGGATTTTCTGCTAGTAGTACAGTATCGTCAGCATATCTTAGGTTATTTTTTGTTACATCAAAATTATCATTATATTTGGTGTACATTAAAATAATAATAATTTTATTCTGGTTACATCAAAATAATAAATAATGAATAAATAATAGTTCCAGAATTTGTGGTTATAACTGGGAATTATGAAGAAGGTTAGAGCCAGATTATAGAAGAATATATACATACCATATATGTACTTGCACATTCTTGTGTTTACTTTTCCAAAATCCACGCTGCTTTAATCCAGTATTTTATAATTTGTCTTCATTTGAAATCATCAAGAACGCTTAATATGTATTATCATGTTTACTTTTACAGTAGTTCTCCCGACCTCTCACTTCTAGATGGTCTAGTCAGAATAATTATTTCTTGAAAACTTTATAAAGGTTGTAAATAGTCAACAAACTTTATAAAGGTTGTAAATAGTCAACAAACTTTATAAAGGTTGTAAATAGTCAACAAACTTTATAAAGGTTGTAAATAGTCAACAAACTTTATAAAGGTTGTAAATAGTCAACAAACTTTATAAAGGTTGTAAATAGTCAACAAACTTTATAAAGGTTGTAAATAGTCAACAAACTTTATAAAGGTTATAAATAGTCAACAAACTTTATAAAGGTTGTAAATAGTCAACAAACTTTATAAAGGTTGTAAATAGTCAACAAACTTTATAAAGTTTTCACAGAAGAAGTGAAATGAAATTAATAAATAGAACACTTTAACTAAAACATTTCTGCTTAAGGAATACAAACTAGATTATCCCAAAGTGTATTGGTACACCTGGTTAACGTAAAACAAAATACATTAATCAAGCTACAGGTGGCTGTAGTGAACACATATTATGCAGGTTCACTGTGTTGTGTTTTGCGTGTACTTCCGGTAATCAGTGGTGGTCGCAGTAACCTGAGACAGGTTAGGGTGTTCGTCTGAAGCTCAAAAGTTCACGGTTTGAGGAGCTATCGAGTTTGCTCTTAAGCGGGCCCAATCTCAAGGTAGGTGAGAGCCTGTGTCTACATTGTTAAATAATTGGATTTTAAATTATATAGCTTGGTCAGTTTGCAGGAAAAAGAACCGTTGACAGTCAGTTGTCAATCAAAAAAGATCGCACAAATCGTCGATAAAAACACAAATGCAATAGGTATAACTCCTAATGGCTCAAGACGCGCATCATCGACTCATAGCTGATTGTTCTCGACAGGTTAACCACAAGTTCACAACTAATCAAGATCTCAGTCAACCTCCTCATAGAGAGACTGAAAACAAACTAGTCTGACCAAACAAGAAGGAATCGAAGAAGGACGGCAATCTGACTTCCACAAATAACAAGTTGAAATTGAATGTGCTGGGCCGCCGAAAGGAGAAGATAACGTAGTTTCTTTTTATACCACAATATAATGCATTTATGCCTATTTAATATTCTTCTAAAGAAGATCTATGACGAGAAAAGGACGTCATGCAACACGGCAGAAGAAAAGAAGATGATGATAGTGGTGATGATGATGTTGATAATGATTCTGTTGATAATGATGGCAATTGCAATAGTGATGATGATGATAATGGTAATTGCAATAATGATGATGATTACAAAATTTTTATACTCACAGAATTTATTAGCCCAACTTTCTGAGGCTTCTCTACAAACTCTACGCTGGTACTAACAAGGTTTGTGCCCTCTAACTAGTTTTCCTGTGCGATATTAAAATATATTGGAGTTCAAATGGACACTATTCGAGTGCAGTCACGATGGATCTATATACTAGAAAAAGAAGCACTCACACTGATAGCTCACAGAACTCAAACAAATAAGAGGATAGCTCACAGAACTAAAGCAGAACTAACCTGAAGAACAGCTTAGATTATCTTTGACGTACATCTAGATAACATTCTATATAAGTCACACAGTGTTAACGATAATGTTCTTCCATCTTTCCACACGTTGCGAATTTGACTGGGACAACTGATTTCTGTACTTTGTGCAATCTCGATAACCGGGAAAATGTATTTTTTGTGCGTCTTTCTCTTGTTATCGTTCCTTCAATTTTTAAGCCGATCATTACCTCCTGACATTTAATTATATGACTCAAAAGTGAAAAGTGTCTTCCCTAACTAATGTATCGTTTTATTCTATTCAGCTTCCCAGTAAATAGATTACACTTCATATTTTGTTATGGGCACATAATGTACGTAAATAAGTAAAGTAAGTAAAAGTTCCCTTCACGCCTTTCTAGGCGTATGAGGAATATGATGTTAGTGACCATAATTTTCTATAACTACTGCACATTTGTGGGCGATGTGGTCGGTATCACGCCAGGCCGCCTTTACTTCCCAGAAAAATCTCTGGTACTCATTTTTAGAGGCTGGGTGAACCCAGGAGCCTTGTCAGTCCGAGAAAAAATCCGCTACTGCTGGGGATCGAACGCGGACCCTTCTGACGTAAATAGATTAACGTTTATTAAACTAGCAACAGATAAATGTAATACAATCTAGGAAAACCAAATACAAACGTTAACAGCATAATAGATTAAAGGAAATGTAAAAAAAAAATTAATAAATTAACCAATGCTATGTAAATAAATGGTGTAAAAAATGTTCACAATATAAATAGAAGATAACAAATTAAGATAAAAGTTGACGTTTAAGTGGATATTCTGACAGAAACGTTGTAATCATGTTTGTTTTGTGTACAAGGAAGCGAAACCTCACATCTTCTAATATTTAGATAGTAGCGTGGTGTAAACGTGCACATTGTTGTGTGCCTATTTTAAGTCATCTACTGGAGTGCCAAGCTATTGACACCTATGTAATTACTTACTTCCTACATTTTATAATGGTGTGATCCGCAGCGGAAGACGGCTACTATAAAAACCCACCATTGTACTTGATACCTTCCTTGTTGAAACACACATCTGTTTGTTTTCAGCCCAAAGTGGTTTTTTTTAGTTATTCTTCCTCTTTCCTTCCTCATATGCCTTTCAGCGCCGAGGGGAGATATATTGTGCGGTCTTTTGCTCTTCTGTTCACCTCTGCTGCCGTTATGTTTCCTAGTGCTTCTAATATTCCATCAATTCATCTTTTTCACGGTCGACCCGTGGGTTTGGTGTTCTCGCAACGTTTATTGAAGGCTCGTTGTGTTGTGTTTTGATCTTTCTGCTGTGCCAAGTGGCCAAACAATTGTATCTGTTGTTTCTTTATATATTCTATGGCGGGAGCTATTTCTAGCTTTTTACTCAGTTCTTCATTTCTGATGTTATCTCTCAGACTGTTTCCTGTCATTCGTCTGACACATTTCATCTCTGTAAAGGTCATTTTTAGTTCTACCTTTGGTAATGTTGCATCGTTTATTGGCGAAGATTTTCCCAAGTCTAGTACATTCCCCTCATACTTGAAATTGATATTTTATGGAAGTGGTTTAAATTCGTGAAAAAAGACACCAAATGTATGATTTTGATCTAAAGACGATATGTTTATGTGATCATTATTATATGTGATGGTTTATGCTCGTAACAAGATCAAAGACTGGCAAATTCGAGAGTTTTAGGGTGGTACAATTTTCCATTTTTAACCACAAAAGATTTACAATTTTAAGATGCAGCTTTTTGTGATCGCTCTGTGTGTAAAATATAAAGAAAACGTGTGCATTTGATCTACCTGGAAAGAAAGCATACGTATTTTATCTACCTGGAAAGAAAGCATACGTATTTTATCTACCTGGAAAAAAGCATGTGTATTTGCTCTACCTGGAAAGAAAGCATGTGCATTTTATCTACCTGGAAAGAAAGCATGTGTATTTCATCTACCTGGAAAGAAAGCATGTGCATTTTATCTACCTGGAAAGAAAGCATATGCATTTTATCTCTACCTGGAAAGAAAGCATATGTATTTTATCTACCTGGAAAGAAAGAAAGTTTATCTACCTGGCAATAAAGCATGTGTATTTTATCTACCTGGAAAGAAAGAAAGTGTATTTTATCTACCTGGAAAGAAAGAAAGTGTATTTTATCTAACTGGAAAGAAAGAAAGTGCATTTTATCTACCTGGAAAGAAAGAAAGTTTATCTACCTGGAAAGAAAGAAAGTTTATCTACCTGGAAAGAAAGAAAGTTTATCTACCTGGAAAGAAAGAAAGTTTATCTACCTGGAAAGAAAGAAAGTTTATCTACCTGGAAAGAAAGAAAGTTTATCTACCTGGAAAGAAAGAAAGTTTATCTACCTGGAAATAAAGAAAGTTTATCTACCTGGAAAGAAAGAAATTTTATCTACCTGGAAAGAAAGAAAGTTTATCTACCTGGAAAGAAAGAAATTAGCAAAATGAACTAAAGTATCAGTGACAAAGAACTGTGAGCACTCTATGGCTAATTTTCTGGTTCTCTGCTATTACTAGTACATTTGGATCTTGACTGTCCCTATTTTTACTTCCCTGCACTTTTACTTCTAAGGTGATATTTTGCATTGTATATAGCTACAAAGATGTGTCATTTTATATAGCGATAAAAAGGTGTCATTTTATATAGCGATAAAAAGGTGTCATTTTATATAGCGATAAAAAGGTGTCATTTTATATAGCGATAAAAAGGTGTCATTTTATATAGCGATAAAAAGTTGTCATCCTAGACCATGTAAATAGAGCAGCCTTTATGAACAACTCAAAACACTTGAAGTTAACAATTTGGTAACGGATCTTCTCAGATATAGATCCCATAAACAAATCCATCAATCCATCCCTTCGTTCTCCAATCCGTCCTTGAATTCGTACATCTATTCTTCCATCCCTCCATCCATAAAACATCCATCAATTCATTCATTTTTCCATTAGTGCTCTATCCATTTGCCTACTTGATCTATCCATTCCTCCACTCACCAAATCATTAAATCATTTCAAGCATCTATCTACTTGTGAACCCATCCCTCTTTTCGCCCATCCATCTATTTCTCAACTCGCCCACCAATTCATTCATTCGTCTAATCCATCCAATTCCTCCATCTATTCACATATCCATTTATCCACCAATTTAGTTATCTCTTCGTATATTTTAATTTGTATCCCTCTGTCTTCCTCTAGGTATGTTCATCTGCCTGCCTGTCTTTGTGTACATTGTATGTCAGTGTTCAAGTGATGGACGTGCTTTTTCATAATGAAAAACATTAAAGAAAAAAAAAGGATTAGTTTCTGTCTGATTCCGTTCTTCCCTTTATTCCCTTATACATTGTCTGAACACACATACATTCACACAAGCCCCAGGCTGTTGCTAACGTAACCGGAAAGTGCCGACATCAAACTTTACAATTTGAAACAGAAACTAAAGTGTACTGTATATAGATACACTTGATAATTACGACCGGTGATATATACTTCCCGCTTTGCCAGTAGAGCAGCATTTTGTTAGTTGATCTCACTGTAAACGAAGCCAATCATCATGTACAGAAGTCAGGTCTTTGGTTTGTACTTCAGTAGTGTTTTATACGTAAGTAGTTTTGTTGCATTAAAACTGTGTTTATAAATTTAACTAGTAAGTAAATAAAGAGCCCCGTCACGCCAAGTAAAGAGCCCCGTCACGGTTTATGGAATTTTGAGTTTGTGACCATACTTTTTACAGACCTTCGTCACATGACTTTTGGTAATGGGGTCGGTATTACGCCCGTGCAACTTTACTTTCCCAGAAAAAATCCGGTACCCATTTTAGGCTGAGTGAGCCCGGAAACCGTCGATCAGGATCGAACCCGACATCTTGTCCTTTGTAGTCCAGTTCACTAGCTGCTCAACTATCGACGGCTCCTTGTTTATAAATTAGTGAACAATATTAATTATTGCGACCAATTTCATTAAACAGTGCGTGGCTATTTCTTACCTTTCTTTTGACTTAATTATGTATCAGTCTCTTCTCGAATATGTTGAACCAAAACTGTACAAATGTTTCAATTTGCTGTAGAACACAAACAACACAGCGGAACTTAACGTCTTTTTAACGCCCATCTAAAAGCGGAATAAGTAACTTTGGCCTATAGATGCAAATTTAAACAACTCACTTTGAGGAAGCAGAGAGGACATGAAGTGCATTATCCAGTTATGTTGTCTTGTGTTATTTATTGCTGTCTTTCTTTCCTTTTTTCATATTATGTATCCCTGTTGTTACAAGATTTTCCCATTTTTCTCTTCTAATGACATGTTCAGATATGGTAGATTGTTTCATTCTTCCTCTTCTTCTACCTTTCAACTCTCTGTGGAGCATAGGTCTTCAACAAACACTTTCCAAGTCGTTCTGTTTCTTGCCATTCTTTTAAGATCATTCCATGTCTTCCCCATCATCTTCTTCTCTGCTTCTATCTGTCTTCTCCAGAAACTGCTAGGTCTTCCTCTTTGTCTTTTCCCTTGGGGATTCCAAAAATGTTCCTCTGTTGGCTTCCGCAGTGTGTGTCCTATCCAGCGCCATCTTCTTCGCTGTATCTCTTTATCCACTGGTATTTGACTGGTACATTTCCATAATTCTATGTTAGTGATTTTGTCCTGCCATTTCCATCCTTTTATTCTGCGTAAGCATCCATTAATGAAAGTCTGTATCTTCATGATTGTCAATTGTGTTGCTCTCCATGTTTCGCAGCCGTATAATAGGACTGACTTAACAATGGAGTTGAACATTTTTATTTTTGTACTGAACCCAATTTCTTTGGACTTCCATATGTTTCCCAGTGCAACAAAAGCTCCTCTTGCTTTTGATATCCTTATTTTGGTATCATTTTCTGTTCCTCCCTCTATATCTACATTGTGTGTGGCCCTTTTCGTCTTGTCAGACGGTCTAGTGGAGGCTATTGTGTATTTTTTTAGGTATTGTTTTTGCCGAACATCTTCTCTCGTGGCTAATTCTACCAATGTTTGACAAACACACGCGGTCACATAATGAACAAGTCAGGCTCACTGGTCCACAGGGTTTTCCATCCTTTTTCTTCAGTCTTTTCTCTTCTTCTAAGTTTTGTCTTAGCACACTCTCAAAAGTTGTTATACCGTTCCTTATACATGCTCTCCATGATGTGCGATCACTTGCCAGATGTTGCCAGTCGTTTTCACAGATGGAGAAGTCTTTCAGAGATGATTTGCAGATATCTCTATATCGTAGTTTAGGTCTGCCGATTTGTCTTTTCCCGTGTGTTAGTTCACCATATAGTATTTGTCTAGGGATGCGCTTTTCTTCCATTCGTTGAACATGCCCTAGCCATCTTGGTCTTCGACTTCTGAGCATCGACATGATTTCTATATTACTACCCAGATATATGTAAGATTGTACGTTTAGTAGAGGTATTTCTCGAAATTTTATTTGGTTATTGCTAACTGCATTAATTAGATTGTTTCATTGTTGATGTCTAATTTTATTTTTGTTGTGTCTAATTTTATTGTTGTTGTGTCTAATTTTATTGTTGTTATATCTAATTTTATTGTTGCTGTGCATAATTATAATTATATTAATTGTAGCAAATATTTACAATTACACTATAATTCCTTCTTTGATTTGTTTTCTAGTTGGTTGCCAGCGACGCTTACTTCTCACTCAAGTTCATATCTTTTGACAATTCCGGTTGTTGTGATGGAATTTTCTGTTTTTCACAATGCGACCACAAGTTCGAAATCTGTTTGGACAACCTAGGAATGTAAGTAATATATGTTATTGGTACATACGTCCATTTATGAAGTCTTTATTCATGATTTTTTAATGAACTAGGGGGCGCTCACACAACGTTTATTCCCCTTCTCATCCTCCCTTGAAAGGGCGCTAAGTGGGCACATAGAGACTGTTTTCACTTCATCAGCTAGCGCTAGTTGCGCTATGTAATCCATTACATCATGCAACAGAGGAAATTAAAATTGTATGACCACCTTAAAACAAACAGCGGCCTGGGAAAAAACAATACTGGAAGGCATGGTTTGAATACGACGAGATAAGAAAAGATCAAGAAGGTGGTTTTAATACAACGAGACATGAACTGATGAAGAAGACGGTGGCCTCAGGACAACGAGACATGAACAGGTCAAGAGGAACAGATCAAGAAGAAGGTGGTTTTAATACGACGAGACAGGAACAGATCAAGAAGAAGGTGGTTTTAATAAGACGAGACAGGAACAGATCAAGAAGAAGGTTGTTTTAATAAGACGAGATAGGAACGGATCAAGAAGAAGGTTGTTTTAATACGACGAGACAGAAACAGATCAAAAAGAAGGTGGTTTTAATACGACGAGACAGAAACAGATCAAAAAGAAGGTGGTTTTAATACGACGAGACAGAAACAGATCAAAAAGAAGGTGGTTTTAATACGACGAGATAGGAACGGATCAAGAAGAAGGTGGTTTTAATACGACGAGACAGAAACAGATCAAAAAGAAGGTGGTTTTAATACGACGAGACAGGAACAGATCAAGAAGAAGGTTGTTTTAATACGACGAGACAGAAACAGATAAAAAGGAAGGTGGTTTTAATACGACGAGACAGGAACAGATCAAGAAGAAGGTTGTTTTAATGCGACGAAACATGAAAAGGTGCTTGTGTGGTGAGGTGCTTGTGTGGTGAGGTGCTTGTGTAGTGAGGTGCTTGTGTTGAGAGGTGCTTGTGTGGTGAGGTGCTTGTGTGGTGAGGTGCTTGTGTGGTGAGGTGCTTATGTGGTGAGGTGCTTGTGTGGTGAGGTGCTTGTGTGGTGAGGTGCTTGTGTGGTGAGGTGCTTGTGTGGTGAGGTGCTTATGTGGTGAGGTGCTTGTGTGGTGAGGTGCTTGTGTGGTGAGGTGCTTGTATGGTGAGGTGCTTGTGTGGTGAGATGCTTGTGTTGTGAGGTGCCTGTGTGGTGAGATGCACGTGTGGGGAGATGCTTATGTGGTGAGATGTTTGTGTGGTGAGATGCTTGTGTGATGAGGTGCTTGTGTGGTGAGATGCTTGTGTGGTAAGAAGCTTGTGTGGTGAGATGCTTGTGGGTGAGGTTCTTGTGTGGTGAGATGCTTGTGTGGTGAGGTGCTTGTGTGGTGAGGTGCGTGTGTGGTGAGGTGCTTGTGTGGTGAGACGCTTGTTCATTTTGACCATCTTTGTATGCAATTAATGTTATTGTTTTCATTAAAACCATCAGATGGCATTTGATAAACCTTGCAAGATTTTATTAACGCGGTTTAGACCCATACTGTGAAAGTTTCAGTGACCAATACCGATTCCATCCGGTTTTCGAAACTTAGACTTTACGACGTTCGTGAAGCTGAAATTTCTCTCCACTTCAGCAATAGACCATGAAGAGCATTGAGCGATGTAACTAACACAACCAACATTTGGAATGCATCGGAATTAGATGAATCTTTGTATGTTTGTTAGCTACCTCATGCCAGAATTCAACTGCAGGACAACTACTAGCAATTTTCTCCCACTGAAATTCTGATTTTTTAAATTTTGTCTGATGGAATTTGGATATGCTGCATTAATAAATATTGTTTCAATGGTTAGTTAACAATACGAAGAGGACTTGACACAGAAAATATTGATCTTAGAACTTTATATTATCAGACAATCTTGATTGGATCTTCATATTGTTGTTGCTGCGTTCGCCAGCTTTCAACTCTGACGAAGTCCCTAGAGACTAGGAACTCAATTTTACGCCTTAATCCGTTTTTCCCTGGCAGCTGTGGGCACAGGGGTCCCTCGCCGCACAGGCAGATAACTCCGACTTCGGAGGCACTCATGATTTTTCCGTTGATGAGTAATTGACGTTTCAAGCCGGGCATCGCTGCTGAGACCATGGGTGGTTGCCGCAGAGAGAAATCATAAATAAGAATCCCAACCGGTGTAGTCGGGATTTAAACCCACAACCTCTCTGTCTCGAGGCCAGCGTCTTGCCTCGAGACCAACAAGTTTCCCATTTTTGTTACTTGAATTTTAATCAATTCTATAAGTTTAGTTAGATAATGAGTCGTAGGGATGTCAAAGTCTTTTCTTGCATGTTTCTCCGTGTCACGGGTAAAAATCGCTGAACAGTGTTTTAAAAATAAATCCAGAATTCCCGCTTAGAAGTGTGACGTATTTTCAATCGCTAAATGGAGTACCTAACCCTCTAAATCTAACTGGAAAACCGCTAAGTTGGCAACAGTGCCGCTAGAACCGCTATCTAAACCCGCGATTGGACAGGAATATTTTTTCTCCAAATTTATCGTGCAACATCATTGGTCCAGCGCCGAAATATTTTAGTCATTTGTTGCCTATCCCGTGTTTTCAAAGGCTTAATTGATGTCTTGCCTACCACCCAATGAAAATTTTATAGTCGAGGGTGTTGAGAGTGGGGAGGAGGTAGGGTGGAAAGGTGGGGTGGGGGTGGAAAGTGGGGGGGGGAGAGACCAATCTTGTTGTTTTCTTTGCACTTACCGTCAATTTTGAATAGAAATAATGATACTGTCACCACAAATTGGCAGTTTATTTGAATAAATTAATAAAATCAGCCCACGAGGTCTAGTCAAGGGTCACCCGCGGGAATAAGTAGGAAGCAACACAGCGGGGAAAAAAAATTGTGATTGATAATACCATCCAACTGCAAGAAATTGTTTTTAAGTGGGCATTTTTACGATGTATTTATATTCTAGAGAACACTATTTTATCATCCATCATTTCATTTACTTCCTTGTTTCATTGACACATTTCTTTATTTTGATTTGTTTTTTTTTCTGTTAATGTTATAGCTTTTCCGTGTATAGCACTTGTATTCTTTTGTGTTACACTTCAATTTTTTTGCATATCTGGTTTAACCAGGCTCATTTTCTACTTTACATTTATTTATTTTCTCATTTTGGTTTTTAATCTTTGTCTTGTTTATTCTTCTTCTGTTCATCAGCAGTCGAATGTCATACGCCATCAATTTCTTTTTGAAGTTTTCTTTATTGGCAGTTTGATATCTCTTAACATTTGTTGTTTCTTTTCTTTTAACATTTGTCATTGTTTATAAATAGTGTCTCAGTTGCCACCGAACCTGATATTTCCTCAGTAATTTTAACATTAATAAAGATATTGCAATGAAATGTGAATAGAAGCACGTTCATTATGTGCAAAATGAAAAGGAATGTCTGTATGCATGTGTGTGAATGCTTGTGTGTATGTATATGTGTGAATGCTTCTGTTGTGCAGGTTTATGCGTGTGTATATGTGTATATGTGTATATGTTTATGCGTATGTATGTGTGAATGCTTGTGATTGTGTATGTTTGTGTGTGTATGCTTGTGTGTGTGTGTTGGTTCATTGCCTATCTGCTCATCTCTATCATTTAGCTGAAAGGTGTCTACACAATACGATTGTTATTCGTGATCGTTAGTACACGCCACCCAGTAAATAATCTTTGTTTACTGTAAATCATTTAATTAAAATGGGAGCCACGGTGGCACAGTCGTTAGTCAACTAACCTGCAAAGGATAAGCAGTATAGTTCGATCCCGACTGACAGTTTCTAGGTCCAACCAACTGTAAATTAATATATATATATTTCCTGGCAAATAAAGACGTCACTTGTGTAGTAATGACCACGTTACCGAAGAAGTATACCGATGTTGGAAAAATACAAATATTAATGGTATATTTTCTATACGCGACATAGCGAAAGAACGCTTACCTATAGTTATAGTTACTCGAAGGTATCCCCGGTATCACTGCAAACGAATAGAAATTCATAATTCATCAATCGACAGTGCCAGTGAAATCATCCCAATTAACATCTCATCGAATATCCAAACAAAGAAAGGCAGCTGCAGTCCCAATCGTAGCAAACACAGCGCACATCAAAAGACATAGGCGTATTAGCACTGACAGTGAACGCAGCTGAACTGTCCTTCGTCGTACCATATCATTCATCGTAAGCAATCTGAATATAGAAACATCATCAGGATGAAACACACAACTCACGGTGTGCACAGACCACGCTTACCTTTTCTTTATTAATTTATCCTCATCATCATCATGTGCCCTGCCGGTTGGCGTAGGCGATCATGTCCTTCAACAATCTTCATTCCACAGTGCATCGTATAAGTTCTGTTGTTGACTGTTTTCCATGTCATGACAACAAGCTATCCAGTATTTTCTTTCTTTGTCGTCCGCGATCTCTCTTTCCTTATATTTTGCCAGTTGTAACCAAGTATTCCAACTTTCCTCTTCTCATGATGTGCCCGAAAAATGTTGATTGTTTCTTTCTGATGTTTTTTAAGAGCTCCCTTTTTGTGTTGGCCTCTTTGAGGACTTCCTCGTTGGTCTATTTAGCTGTCCGGGGAACTTTCAATATTCTTCTGAGAAATCCCATCTCTGTTGCCTCTAATCGTCTTTTCATTTATTTGTCTACTGTCCATGATACGCTTCCATTATTAATCTATACACATTTGATATACGTTATATTAGTATTATATATTATAATTGTGTTATAAAAGTCTATTTATATTTTGACGGGTTTTTGTTATTTTTATCGTATTTATAATTTTAAGCAAATGTAGCTGTGAGCACATATTACTATGTTAATATAAACTAGGTGATTTCATTATTGTGCTGGCAATGGCTTTATTAAAATTAATATATTTATTTAATCTAAAGTATATCTTCCATTTGGGAGCCGCGATAGCTCAGTGGTTAGTGAACTGGACTGCAAAGGATAAGAGGTAGGGTTCGATCGCAACTGACGGCTCCGGTTCACCCAGCCTTTAATGGGTACCGGATTTTTTTCTGGGAAAGTAAAGCGGCACGGGCGTAATACCGACCACTTTACCCCAATAATCATGTGCTGAAGGTCTGTAAAATTTATGGTCACTAACACCATATTCCCTATACGCCACATGGCGTGACGGGGTACTTTACTTTTTTTTAAATATTATCTTCCATTTGCTTATATTTCTGTCAATCATTATATTGTAGTTCAAGTAATCTCAGATTACACAATATTTAATTAACTATTGCATATTTTGTCCAGAATTATAGGGAACAGATGTGTTCACTCAGGGAAAATACAAGACAGAAACAGAATCACCTTTTACAACACGATTGGGAGCATCAGTAATCCCATTGTTTGGAGAATGTTTGTGTGGCGGGTGAGGAATTATAGCTTGTTTCATAACTCGTGCCCAAATTTTAAAATCGATAGCTTTTTAACCGTTTGTTGTAAGTTGTTCAAAATTTGCATGTAAAGTTATAATGATTAGAACCAAACAGGGAATTAATTTCATTAAAAAAAAACATTTGGTTATTATTGTTGCTTATTTGATTTATATAAATTTATAACGACCCATTGATGTAGTCAAAACTTAATGTTTACAGTATTTTAAGTTAAAAATAGCGAGTAAAAATCCATACACAGTAAAATTGACGTGTTTGCACGCTTTTACCGTGGTTTTTTGACACAATTAGACACTTGTAAAAAACACGAGAAATTGTGTGTTCCATTTCCGCTCATTCATAGGTGAAATCGTGGAACGATAACATTTATCATGAGTCTTAAAATGAAATTCTGCAGTTTACAAAACATCGCAATAAAACTGTAGGACTATTTTTTGCAAAGAGGCTAAACGAGGAAGATTATTTCATTCTTTAGAAAACCCTGAGAATAGGACAAGACACATTTTGGATTTATCTAAAAGGTCATTTAATCGCTGGATTCAAGCACGTGACCGTCAATGTTCAAAATATACAAAATCACAAGGAAGAGCAAAAATGTTGGATAATTTCGACAGTGAACTTATTAGAAGTGAAATTCGCAAAATGTTGGGTATGAATGAAACTGTTACAATAAGAAAATTAAAAGTATCGCTGAAAAAGAACAACAGTATTGAAATATCAAAGTCTACATTATGGAGGAATGTGAGAGCTGCAGGCTTTACATTCAGAAAGTATTCCAATGGACGAAACATCATCTGTTAGAAGCCACATATAGTAGTCATGAGAAGCAAGTGCTTACGTAAAGTAAAAGAGGTGCGCAAGCAAGGTTATGATATTGTGTACTTGGATGAAACATGGATCAATGCTCACCACACTAACCAAAGGGAATGGCAGTCATCAGATGGAAAGATTAAGAGATTAATACCTAGAAGCAAAGGACAGCGCTTGATAATTGCTCATGCAGGTAGTCGACAAGATGGACTAATACAGAATGCAGAGCTCATTTTTCTTTCAAAATCCATAGACATTCGGGATTATCACTCCGAGATGAATGGTCACATATTTAGACATTGGATTGAAAATTCTGTTCTCCCATCACTAGATCGACCATCTTGCCTAATAATGGACAATGCAGCGTACCACAGCATTGTTGCACTTAAAGATAAAGTCCCGACGTCACCCAGTACAAAAGATGCTATTAAGATATGGCTCACAAAGGAACACATACAATTTAATAACATGTACTTAAAACCTGAATTACTATCTCTAGTAAAGCAAAAACAAAAGACAAAGATTTTTCAAATAGATAAGATTATCCAAGAGCACGGTAATATAAGTTTGAGGCTGCCACCTTACCATGCTCATTTAAATCCAATAGAACTAATCTGGGCTAAATTAAAAGGACAAGTGGCAGATGAAAATACAACATTCAAAATATGCGATGTAAAGACTCTTGCTAATCTCGCTTTATTAAATATAGACAAAGATTATTGGGCTAAATGTGAAGACCACGTCTTAAAACAGGAAGAGGAATATTGGAAAAATGATGGTTTGTGGAATGTTCAACCCCAAACAGTTATTAATCTTTTAGACTCGTCTGATTCAGAATGAAAGTATATAGCCCCCACAATGTTGGCCCCTATATTACCTTAAATTAGTTCAACAAACGGTCCTTATCAGGACCACACAACTATGAAAATTGGACATACAGGTATACCTTGATATTATCGTCCGTCCTCGAACTGAGAAGACAATAATTCTCCTGGTGTTTTGTCTTATTAGGTTATTTCCCCATTACGGCCACGCCTTTACCTAGTGAAAATTAATCATAGACCAGCAACTACGGTAATTTCTATTATTTAGGGGTTCACAATTTACAATTTTGACAAACATCAAAGAAATTCACCGCTTTAAGAAAACTGCAGCTGCAAGATATTTGTTAAATATACATTTAAAGGGTCTTTTGCATTCTAATAACATTTGGAAAATTTTTGGGCCTTATTAATACATAATATAGATGGTGGTTACACCCACAATCAACTATGGATTTACTAGGGCTCACGGACAGAAAAAGAACTCGACAAATATTCCAACTAACGTGACGTTTTCAGCTGTGGGAGCTATAAACTCCTGACGTCACACTACCAACAATCGCCCCTGCTTGCAAAGCTGAACGCGTCACGCCAGTTGGAGGTTTTCCGGGGATTCCCTCTCAGCCAGCAGGCCTAAGTAAATCTATAGTTAGCATGCATTTAATAACGCCTGCGAGTCATAGCCAACTATTGATTTCCGAAGGCAAGAGCTGACAGGAAATTCCCGGAAAACCTCCAAATCAACCTGACGTTTTAAGCTTCGCAAATAGTGATGGTTGTGAGTAGAGTGACATCAACCGACTATCGCTCCTATAGCTGATAACGTCACGCTATTTTGAGGGTTATCTTGTTTACATTTTCTGCCCGCAGACCTTTGCAAGTCTATAAATAGGTATGTTCGGGCTGACATGGTTTTCTCTAAATCAGAAAAAGCTTGTGACGTTCTATAGCAAAGCCGGCTACATAGAATTCCCTTTCTCTTCTCTGAGAGGATTTTCCCGAAAACAGCCAATGCTCGTGACGTCTTAACCTAAACAAGCTATAGGCGGCTGACATCATATTACCCCAACCACTCCTGCTCTCAAAGCTGAAAACCTCAAGCTCTGGATAATCCCAGTTTAGCTCGTGGGCCTTAACAAAACTATAATAGGCTGGAGTGTGAGATATAGCAGCCACGTCAATAAATGTCTGTGAGTGGCTTCTAAGATGTTAATAAAAACCATATCAACTACTGTACTACTATAAATTATACTAACGATACAGATAACAATTTGAGAGGTTGTATTGTATTTAAGGCTGCTCCTTTGGTTGGTATTTCCCTATTCACGATATAAATATGTTGAAGATAAACACAGAGTTATTTTATCCTGGAAGAAACCTTAACCGAACACACTCATCAGATCCCATAAAACTATGAAAACATAGCGTTATAAGCTTTCTCATTGTAAGAAACAAGTCTAAAGCCTAAAGCTGGGTGGGCAGCCTACGGCCAGGGGACCAAAAATGGCTCGCCAAGCAATCTTTACGGACTCGCGAAGTTAATTAAAAATGTTTCATATACTCTGATTTTGCATAGAAAAATAAAGAATTAAAAGTAATACACAGATGCATATTAATTTGTTTAAAATGTATGGGATTATAGAAAAAAAAACAACAGTGATTTGCTTTCCAGTATAACAAAAAGGGAAATGATACCAAACCTTTTGATCGTGCCAGTCCATGAAGATCAGTGACTTTGATAATGAGATGCACAGTCGACCTTTTCTACAAAAAGTTGGATCATGAATCGCTCAATTTTAGGCAACAGCAGTCTCTTGTACTTTTGGCAATTCTGCGAGAGTAAAAGGATGATGTAGCTTTGTCTTTGATATCGGTCCGTAAAAGGGGAAGGTATCAAGGTGGTTTTACAGGATAGTAAGTACTTTTCTAAAAAAAAAACAGGAAAGACATTGAAAGATAGGAGCCAGTTGCCACTACTCAGTTGTTCAATGACACGATCTAGCAAAGAAAAGTTGATAAAGAATTTCAAACAATCCAAAATAGAAAATGTACAAAAAAGATAAACTTCGGATTATTTGCCTTTCTGTATAGCAATAGCCTAGTGTGTTGAATCTGTAGTGAAGGCACAACCCTCTCTTTAAACTGATAAGATATCCATTTAATACTGCTCAATTCTTTCTTTATTCTTTCTTGCTTTCTTTCTTTCTTTCCCTCTGTTATTCCACTTGTTCTTATTTTCGAATGTCAAATAATAATATGAATTCTGCACTATAATATATACATATATGAACTCCCAACAGCATTCGACTTTCGGTAACTTCATATTTTTCAGATGTGGTCCTCAGTATATGAAAAGTTGCCCACCAATAGTTTAAAGAAAGATAAGAGTAGATATTTGTGACAAGTTTCTTTGTTATTATTATTTCTTCATTGACAACTGTGAACCCAACATTATCAGCTCCATTTAGAGTACATCAAAGTGCTTCGATATTTTTATAGGAAAATACACCAAAATGCAACAAAGTCATGTTGTAGTTATTATTGTTTTAATATCTCTCTCTCTCTCTCTCTCTCTCTCTCTCTCTCTCTGCGATCATGTCTCAATCAGAGTAGGATCCCAGACTCTCTCATGACGTCAGCTGTCAGTTTAAGTGATTCGATTGCCCCATCTAGTTTCTCTTCCAGAGAGGTGGGCGTGGACCACATTGCTCTTCTCAGGTCTGTGTACTGGGGGCAATCCTATAGAACAAGTTTTGTTGTCATATTGTCCAGTGTACAGTGGCATTGGCTGGTTGTACCTATTTTGAATTTGGTGAACATATGTAATGTGTATATGTGTGTGTATGTAAACTAAAAAGTGTAGTGGGCGTAAAGGTGTGTGGAACGCAAATAGCTCCATGAGACACACCCACTGTATCTTTTATTTTTAATTATTAAATTTTTACATCCGAAACGTCTCAGCATTCTCAAAGCCATTGGACCGAGTGTAGCATGAACGACAAAATGAGGACAACGTTGCGCAAATTGTCCTCGTTGTAATCTAAATGAACAAACCATGAGAAATGTTTTAGAGACGTAATAATGAGAGAAAGCAACAGGAGAGGTCATAAAAAAAAAAAAAAGTAAAGTACCCCCCGTCACGCCAAGTGGCGTATAGGGAAATATAGTGTTAGTGACCCTATATTTTACAGACCTTCAGCACATGATTTTTGGGGTAATGTGGTCGGTATTACGCCCGTGCTGCTTTACTTTCCCAGAAAAAATCTGGTACCCATTTAAGGCTGGGTGAACCCGGAGCCGTCGGTTAGGATCGAACCCTACCCCTTGTCCGTAGTAGTCCAGTTCACTAACCACTGAGCTATCGCGGCTCCCACTAATTTTTAGGGAATTAGTAAAACCCAGGTGTCCTCGCCAGGGTACGAACCCCGGCTGTTGCCGTGGTAAGCCAACCGCCTATCGATTGCGCTAACCGGACACCCAGGAGAGGTCATGCAGCGTAAAAATAACCGTGAAATCTGAAACAATTGCAGAGCGTCAAATACTTGTGAATGTGTAAATTAGCAGTAGATAGTTGTGATAGTTTTTTCGGCCCTAAAACAACAACAAAAATAGGATTCTGGAATGTGCGAACAATGGCCGCTCCGACGAAACATGCACAGGTCGCGAGCGAGATGGACAGATACGATCTAGATATTTTAGGATTAAGCGAAATGCGCTGGCTTGGAACAGGTAGGAGATCTATTGATAATTGGAAGGACTGAGCGAATGTTTCCCAATAGAAACTGGGGTTAAACAAGGATGTATTTTATCGCCCTTGTTATTTGGAATTGTTATGGACTTCATAATGAAGAAATGCTGCACTGGTAATAAAGGCATCGAATGGATACAAGGAGACCATTTGGAGGACCTCGACTTTGCTGATGACATAGTTCTCATCAGCAGTCAGATAAAAACGATGCAGGAAAACACAAATGAACTATCATCAATAGCCAGCAAAATTGGGCTTGAGGTCAATCATGAAAAGACTAAAGTCATGAAAAGTTTAATTCCAACAAGTGACAAAATATACATGGAAAACAAACCAGTAGAAGAGATCGATCACTTTATCTATCTTGGAAGTCACATTGATCGAGAAGGGGATACGAGCAAAGAAATTAGAATCAGACTGGCTAAAGCAGCAATGTCTTTCAGAAGCCTTGAAAAGTTGTGGAAATCAAACTCATTAGCACAAACACAAAACTTAGGCTATTCAAATCAAATGTACTATCAACCCTTACGTATGCGTGTGAAAGCTGGAAAACAACAAGAGATATAGAAACAAAGTTGAACGCATTCGAAAATAAATGTCTAAGGAAAATACTTGGTATAGAATGGAACGAATTCAAAACAAACGAGGAAATTAGAGAAATCGCCAATCAACCACTAATATCTTCAGTAATAAAGAAAAGACGATGGTCATACGTTGGACATGTGATGAGAAGAGATAATAATCGAATAGCAAAGCAAGCCCTCATATGGGAAACAAAAGAAAAAGAGGAAGACCCAGGAGACACTGAGAAGAACATTGATGAGAGAGGCAAGAGCAGCAGGAATCGGCTCCCTCAATGAGATAGAACTGCTTGCACAGAACAGAGACAGATGGCGAGATTTAATAAAATATCTTTAAAAGAAAACTGCTAGAACAAAAATTCATATAGGAGAAGGTGTATCTTGGTCTACGCCCTATGGCCGGTTACGGCTCGAAAGGTCAATAGATAGATAGATAGAAATACTTGTGTACAATAATAACACCACACAGAAGATGCCCCACAAAAATTACAACAACAAAAACAGAATTGTTAAAAACGTTTGTCAGTGTTATAAATAATCCAGTTCTGACCTATTGAATAGAATCACGGATAGTAGACAAATAAATTAAAAGACGGTTATAAGCCGCATATATATATAATTTCTCAGAAAAATATCGAAAGTTCCCTGGACAGTTGAAATTAAAAACGGCCAAAATAGCATTTCAGAAAATGAAAAACATCTTGTATAGCAAGTCCATGTGTATAGAAGTGAGAATGAGAGTTTATCGATGTTATACAGAGCCTGAGAAAAATCGGAAATGAAGAAATGAGAAAGTTATGAATAATCCCCGCCATTGAATATATAAAGAAATAAAAGATAACATGGTTTGGCCACGTGATAAGGCAGAAAGATAAAAACACAACACAACGAGCCTTCAATAAACGTTGCGAGAACACCAGACCCAAGAGCGGACCACGAAAAAGATGGATTGACGGAATATTAGAAACACTAGGAAACATAATAACAGCAGAGGCGAACAGAAGAGCAAAAGACTTCAAATTATATCTCCTCTCGACGCTGAAAGGCAAATGAGGAAGGAAAGATGATGAAGATATATAGCCAATTCTGATCTATTGAATATAATCATGGACAGGAGACAAATAAATGTAAAGACGCTATAGGCCACATAGGATATCTCAGAAGAATGTTGAGCGTTCCGTGGACTGTTGAAGTGATCACGGAGAAAATTATCAGCGAGGCCAATACACAAAAAGAGCATCTAAAAAAAAAACACCAGAAAGAAACCATCGACATTTTTTGGTCACATCATTAGAAGAGGAAAATTGGAATCTTTGGTAACAATTTGTAGAATACGTGGAAAGAGAGATCGCAGACGACAAAAATAGAAGATATTAGATAGCTTGGTGTCATGTCACGGTAAACCGTCAACAACAGTTTTGATACTTTGCATTGAGGACGTATAATTATTTAATGACATAATCGCCTACTATTTGGCACTTGATAAATCCAACACACGAGCAAGTGAATGGTTAGTGAATATCCAACATACCAATGTCTCTATTGCTGAAACGCGTCAATGCTTGGACTGGCTTCATGTGACATTTTCAAACCCACCCAGGCAGTGACGTCGACAGTGTTGTCCTCATCGATGTTGCTGGCCCAGCAACAATAACAAGTGTGTGTGTGCGAATAATGCATTTTTTAAAAATGCCTTGCACAAATGAAAAAACAACTTTATCCTTACAAGATTTAATACGCCTAGTTCTACCGACATTACGCCAAGTTCTACCGACATTACCCCTAGTTCTACCGACATTACCCCTAGTTCTACCGACATCACGCCTAGTTCTACCGATATTACCCCTAGTTCTACCGACATTACCCCTAGTTCTACCGACATTACCCCTAGTTCTACCGACATTACGCCTAGTTCTACCGACATTACGCCTAGCTCTACTTGACATTACGTCTAGATCTACTAGCAATGTTTCGCTTTTCTTTAACACGCACTTTTGCTGTTTCATCAGGGGCAAATCGCAATTTCTGTCCACGTAACTGATGCAGATGTCCAATTTGATGACCACGTAGCCTACCTATCCCACAAAATACATCTTGTGCCGACAAAAACCAACACTTGGACAATGTTTACAATGTACAGCGGCGTATGGTAACATAATATACTTATTTTTGTGCACAAATTTATCCTTGGTCAGTAGTAATCTTCATCGTCATCGTCTTCTTCTTTTTCTTTATCCCATTACCCTGCGGGTCGTTGGGGCACCAGAGACAGACATCGTCAACCTTCACAGTTCTCTCTGTCTTCAGTCATTCTTTGGGACTCTGCAAAGTCGAAGTTTGTCCATTCTTTGATATTATCTTTCCATTACTTTCTCTCCATATCTCTCACTATTTCTCCTTATCCCTCCTTTCACAATTGTTTGCTTTAAAGTCTTTGATTATCCAGACGATCGAGATACCCGATCAAACTATTTCGTTGTGTCCTTCACAACAGTCAAAGATCATCATGTAACTCAATTGCTTGAAGGTATGTTGAAGGAAAAATAAACCTGTGTCCCGTGACATATGTTATTGTTGCATAAGAGTGAAATTAAGCTTCATTATACTTGGTGATGTATTTGGGGGTGAGGTGGCCAGTGCTCTCCTTGGATGTTATTTACCTTCCCCAAATCATTGAATCAAGTAGCCATTTTTTCACCTGAGTCGATTGCGCAATTCTAAGATGAGATCGAGCCCAATTTCAGTTCATCGTCAAGCCAGCGCGCTGCTATTACTCTTAAGATATTCTCAAATTTGTATGAGACAAACACAAATAATGCAGAAATAAATATGCGCACGAACAATGCTGTGTGAACCTCGCAATGAATGACTGATTTGACAGCCCGAACTATGTGAAGTGTTTAAAAGAAACAAAATTATAACTGAATGTGGCACCACTTTTGAGCTACATAGAGTGACGGCGAATAAAATAAATTGAAGTAGCTTCCATGTCAATATAAGGCACACAGAGAAAGTAGAAGAAAGCAGAGCTCGTGACAGACCCGAGAAACGACGACAAGGAACCGCTACAGCATGAAATGACCATTTACTGTGTGCTATGAAGAGAAACTTCTAATTGTTTTGGAAAAAAGCCAAGAAGAAGTGAAGAAAAAGAGGAAGAATTAGAAAACCAATCATGACGTCAGGCATCAATAGGTAACCGCATTTAGTAAGGCCACTATATCTTTACACAAGAAAGTCATGTCCTTCCATATCTCTCTTACCCATCCGTCATTTGTCAACGGTACAAATGTTCACTACAAACGTGCATGTCTGAACTGTTATCTCCATTGAATGTCTTTGAATCTCGAATGACTCGATGTTCATGATTTTTCCACAATGCTATCTTCATTGTGTGCCAGTTTGTGTGTTTGTTCGAATGGAGCAAGTGGTTGGGTGTAACGTACACTCCTACAAGGTATGGTGACAGCTTTACAAAAAAAAAGGAACACAACAAAATATTGACATTTCGATCTATACGCAACCGTCTTCAAAGAGCGAGAAGAATACAAACGGACAATAGAATAAAGATTAATTCTATTACATCCAGAATGCGCGGGACAGGCAAATCATGGAGAAATACAAAGAGGGATAAGAGATTAAACTCTTTCCGTACGTTCCACCGCATGGTGCGCCACGCTAAATTTTATTAGTGTGACGCCATCAAACCATATTCGTTTTGCATGTCTTGTATCAGCTGGATATTGGTGAAATCTAATACCCTGTTCAATTATCTAAACATTCATATATAATATGTTATATGTTAGATAAATATAAATATGTAGATTGATTCCTAAAACCATGAACAATTTTGTCTCTAAAATCTCTTCTGTTGCGTCGATAAAAAGCTTCCGTACGGACAAAGTTGATAAAACGAAAGGGAGATGTATTACATATAAGTCAAGTAAAAAGTAAAGGTTCCCTCCACGTCTTGCTAGGCGCTTGATGAATATGGTGTTAGTGACCATATTTTTCTATGACCACGGCACATTTTTTGGCTGATATGGTCGATATCACATCACAGTCTTTACTTCCTAGAATAATCTCTGGTACCCAATTTTAGAGGCTGTGTGAACTCCGGAGCCTGTCAGTCCGAAAAAAAAAATCTGCCCAATCTAGAACCCGAACACTTCTGACCACACTAACCACTCAGCCACCGAGGGTCCGTAATACATATAGGAGAATACAATTTGATAACATGCAAACATTAGTAAGCTAAAACATATTATACAATAAAACCGAGACTTAACTGAGGACCGATCTAAAAGCTTCTAGCGAGTAGATGACTATGAGTCAAATGTTGATGTGATGAGACCCGAGAAGGGAAGGGAGAAAAAAACAAACCCGTCACACGATTAGACGAGACGTCGGAAGCGATTGGGAGGTGGTAATCTGAGGTGTAAAAAAAAGTGGTCAAGAATGTGACGAGTAAGAGCCGAAGATAGAGAAGTGTTTATTATGGAGTGAAGCATGAGCAAACAAAGCCAGATGTGACTCGGGTAACAAAGGGATAAAGGTATAATAGGGGGGTTATGGAGGACTGGCGTAAACACGGGATGAGATATACAAGGAAAGTTGTGATGGTAGTGTGATTGACAGAAGTAGTATAATATCAGCTATATAGACATGGATAAAAAGATAAACATAGAGTAAAGTAGAACTGGAATGTAAAGTGAAGGAGGAGAAGCTGGCAGAAGACGTATTAATACGGTTTATAAATGCATTTATAAATAGAGTAAGCAAATAATAGCAGTGCTGCTGTAATTATAAATATTAGTTAGCAAATAGGGATCATGACTCCTGTAGAAGGGTGCCAACATACATACAAATATGTAGTGGAGACCCAGAGGATCGCCTGTGAAAATCACATCTGTGTTTAAAGGCCAAAACAGGAGCAGTGGAGAGAAGAATGAAAAGGAGAGAGGGGAATCGGAAGGGAGATGGAAATGAAAAAAAGAAAAGTGGAGATGGAAATGGAGAGAGAGAGGGAGAGGTAGTAGATTACCCATAATAAACGGATATATTGATCCCCCGTGGGGTGAGGCAGCCCGTCAGAGCGATCAGAAGATTCTCTAAGGTGAATCGGCTACGGCTGTCAGAAGAACATAACACCAGGCCAGTGACTTGCGTCTCGAGTGACGTCATACAAATGTTCACGACTTCTTTCTCGGAGGCTACCCCCAGTAGCATCCAATTTCAAATTTAAGGGCTATCAGGGTAAGGTGGATGTCAAAGTCACTGGCCTAGTGTCATGTTCTTCTGACAGCCGTAGCCGATTCTCCATAGAGAATCTTCTGATCGCTTTGATGGGCTGCCTCACCCCACGGGGGATTAATGTATCCCTTTCTCATGGGTAATCTATTACCCCTCCCCCATCCCTCTCTTCTTCTTTAATTTCCATCTTCCTTCCGGTTCCCCTCCTCTTTCCCTCCATTCTTCTCTCCACTGCTACTATTTTGGCTCTTACACACTGATGTGATTTTCCCAGGAGATACCTAGGGTCACTATTACATATATGTAACATCAACTAAATGTGCCCTTAGTTAGGCGCAAAGTATAGCTACTAACACCATCTTCCCCATATGTTTATCAAAGCGTGGAGTGAATCTATATTTCATCTTCTTAAATAAGCTTTTTATGTGGGGATATGATTCTGGCGACGATTATACTAACGCTCTTTTTTAAAATTAGCTCTTTGTGTTATAATTCTACATTTAGGGTCCATATTTTGCAGGCATACTGTTATAGGAATATTGATATTTTCAGTGTACACTTAACTTAAGGTAATTGTATACATTAAAAAGCTGATTAATTAGTCTTTGTAAATTCCTTCCAGTTATGTTAGATCACAACATACATGATGTTTATAATTATTTTTCTTTGTAAAACAGGTTGACCGTTGAAGCCAAGGTCACCTGTAGCGAGAATTACTATGGTCTAAACTGTACAACCTACTGTAAGCCTATGAGTGGACAGTATATTTGTGACCAGGCGAATGGAGCAAAACTTTGTACAACTGGTAACTGATCGTAGCTGATTAGTTGGTTATACACTTGCTGTTTGTGTGTTGTTTGATTTGTCGTTACTTGCGTATTTACAACGTTCGATTCGCGTTTCCGGTAGATGATGATATGCTGAAACGTTTAATTTATCGTGTGTAGAATTTTTTCCCTACAAAGTAAAGCTGGCCGGTAGTGATCGTCTTCCCCCCCCCCCCACCCACCTTCCCCGAATGTATTTTATAATCACCAGCTTTAACGTTCCGCTGAAGTTTATTTCTCATTATAAGCATTAGCTGGTAGCTCGTTTCAAGAATCATCATCTTCATGTGCCGTACCAGTTGGCGTAGGCGATCATGTCCTTCCACAATCTTCTATCCACAGTGCATCGTATGAGTTCTGTTGTTGGCTGTTTTCCATGCCATGACACCAAGCTATCCAGTATTTTCTCTCTTTGTCGTCCGCGATATCTCTTTCCTTTTATTTTGCCAGTTGTAACCAAGTATTCCAACTTTCCTCTTCTCATGATGTGCCCAAAAAATGTTGATGTCTTCTTTCTGATGTTTTTTTTTAAAGAGCTGCCCTACCAAAGGAGGAGTAAGACATCTCCTTTCCTCCGCTAGTCTTCGGGACACCATTGGGCAAGTTGGAGCTCCCGTTTAGCCCCCCTATCAGGGTTGTGTGAAGCCAGTGGAGCAGGTGGTGGTGGATGGTGTTTTGGGAGCAGTCGACAAGTAGTGCCGGTTATGGTCCCCATACCGCGATAGCAGGCAGAGGATCTCATGTATAGAGACAATGGTTGCGATCTCCGACGAGTACAGTCACTGCCAAGAAGGAAAGGAATGGCAAACTACCTTCTTATATTGCCTGGACTAATCATGACAAATCACAATCTAATATCTACGTTTCAAGAATAGTGAACCAAAACTGTTTAAAATATCCACCTCCACTTTTGTAAGCCTGGAGACAGCCAAGCGAGCCGAAATTGTAGGAAGGCAACACAGTACTTAAAACGTCTTTGTGAGGACAGATCTGTTGGGCCGAAGGGTAAGAGATATAACACTGTGCTGTAAAAGACAGCACAACACAACTATTGCAACCTATATTGAATGCCTAGCCACTGAGGTTGTGACGTATTTTAGCATTCCCAGCTTGGGTGGTTGTGGGTAAAATGACGTCAGCCGTCTATAGCTAATAAGGCTGAAGACTTCATAAGCTTTTACAGCTTTCGGGAAAATCCTCGCAGCTCTTTGGCTTTCAATATAGGTTGCAATGATGTAACTATGCCTAATTAACGCCCTTTAATGGTGCACGATGAAGAGTAGTTGTTGATGGAACGTAGAAGAAGAATGTATCTTCAATGACTGCTGATAACTGTATACTACAGCTTATTTAGTTCTTTGCTTTAATAGCTCCTTAGTAAATTAACTAGTAATATTTGTGAATTATATTACTTGTTTGCAACTTTTTTTTATTTGTGTCTTTATCAGCCAGTCTAGCACTTTTAATTGCCTTCTTTTCATTAATTCTATGGTAATATATTTTGTTGTGTTTCCCAGTCTTACATTAAAGCAAAGAGTGCAGATTATATATATATTATGTTTATTCCCACTAAATTTCATCATAATAGAGTGCCATCTCCGCATTGAATGTTGGCTACCATGGAGCGCCATTCTGCATTAACTCTTGCTTTGATGGTGCAGATTGTCAGTAGTATACAATGTTGTAACTAAACCGCATTTGGCCGTAAATTAACAAAGCTATATAGCAGGCGCATTTCGCGCCTAATGTACACGAGAATCAAGGGGAGTTAATCGTGACATTTCGTGTCGGGATGTTGACCTCTGGTCCCGGTGACCCGGAAGTGACCTGTTTATGTCTGGTGTGTGCTGACTTTGGAGTTCTTGATGTACTTGATCGATAGTAACAGGTTTGTAGATTATACAACACCAATGAAAAACAATAGCATTAAATATAAAACAGAAAGCAAAAGATATACTTTATTCTTTTATTGTCTCAATAGGTGTATAACATACAGTGGATATTATATAACATTACAAACATATTTAGTACACTGAGTAAATATATAGTACAGGGATAACATTTATTTATAGCTATGTAGTTGGGTGTCTGCTTAGCTCTATGTCATAAATGAAGCATAAGGGGTGAAACTTTTAGAGATTGCGGAGTAGTCTAAGCTGGTAGTGTAAAGAGTTAAATATCTAGTGGCGTAGTCGAGACGTTATCATCAGCGACCTTTCTTTTTATATAGAAATAGGAAAGAGCTTTTCTTGTTTGACTGTAGGAAAATATGGAATTATTTAAGACTTTGAAACCTACATTTTCCCACCCTTAGCCTTTTGCGTAGCGAGAACCTCTAAAAACATATCTTAATCTAATTTGTTGTGTTGCTTGCTTAGCCCTTTACAACTGATTTTATCGTAATCCCCACTGCAGTGGTACGTCTTACTACATAAGCTAACAAGAGATGTCCCTTCGTACTCTAGTTTAAAAAGGCCAGGCGTTCGTTTGGTGTACGCTTTAACACCCTTACAGTTTATACAGTCTGTTTTGTTAGTATGTTCATCGCAAAACTCGACAGGAAACTAGTCTTTATATACGCTATTAAACTCATCCCGCAGACCTGACTTAACTATGTCCTCTAACTTAGGTACACTTAAAGCCAAGTATAAACTATCAGTATCTGTTTCACATAACTGAAAGTCTGACCTATCTACAAACTTATCTAAGAACTCGAAATAAAAATCTAACATACGAAGTTTTGCATATTGATAGACAAAGAAACCGATTTGTAGGGGCAAGTCCCAAACAGTTTTCTTTTTCTCCATCTCAAAAGATCCTCCCCTATTTCACTCATCTTTTTAAACCGGGAACTATTAATCATTTTCGATATCTCATCCCCCTGAACATACGAGACAGCGCTATGATTGGCCTTATTAGTTAGAGTCTTCCCATAGGCTGAGTTTCCTAAGAGCTTCATCGTATCGCTTACTATAGATTGATTTTTCGTCTAGATCACCAGCCCTCCTAGCGTCAGAAACCATTTCGCCAAACTTTTTAAAACAACTAGACGGTTGATATTCTATCACTTGATAAATTTTTGTTACCGCCAAGCCGTGGTCTAAATACCATTTTAACAGTGGTGTTGCCAACAAAATTTTTTCCCCGAACATAACTACCGATTAGGGTGCGACGAGGGGTTGACAACAAGTTATGTTTGAGGGCGCAGAAACAAAGGAGGGAAGGTCAGAAATCAAAGAGGGGAAACCTAGGAGGCAAGGTCAGAAACCTAGGAGGCAAGGGCAGAAACCAAAGAGGCAAGGGCAGAAACCCAAGAGGGAAGGTCAGAAACCTAGGAGGCAAGGTCAGAAACCTAGGAGGCAAGGTCAGAAACCTAGGAGGCAAAGGCAGGAACCAAAGAGGCAAAGGCAGAAACCAAAGAGGCAAGGGCAGAAACCTAGGAGGCAAGGTCAGAAACCAAGGAGGGAAGGTCAGAAACCAAAGAGGGGAAACCTAGGAGACAAGGTCAGAAACCTAGGAGGCAAGGGCAGAAACCTAGGAGGCAAGGGCAGAAACCTTGGAGGCAAGGACAGAAACCTAGGAGGCGAGGTCAGAAACCTAGGAGGCAAGGTCAGAAACCAAAGCGGGAAGGTCAGAAACCTAGGAGGCAAGGTCAGAAACCTAGGAGGCAAGGGCAAAAACCTAGGAGGCAAGTGCAGAAACCTAGGAGGCAAGAGCAGAAACCTAAGAGGCAAGGGCAGAAACCTAGGAGGCAAGGTCAGAAACCTAGGAGGCAAGGGCAGAAACCAAAGAGGCAAGGGCAGAAACCTAGGAGGCAAGGGCAGAAACCTAGGAGGCAAGGGCATACACCTACGAGGCAAGGTCAGAAACCTAGAAGGCCTGGGCAGAAACCTAGGAGGCACCTCGATGAATAGCTAGACAACCGAAGAAGCAGAGATTATCATTGTAAACTTTAGAATGGGAATCGGTTTGAAGGATATTAATACCTTGATTTGATGCAATGTAGTGTGGGATATCTAGCAGACACCCTATAGGATAATCTTGAAGTTTATAGACATAAACACTCGTACTGACTAAGGCTTCCAAGGTGTATTTGGTTGTCTCCCTATTATTGTCTGTATAACCTAATATATCACTTTCATTTAATCTATCGATAAACGTTTCAAAGTCATTTCTGTTGTTAACTAACAAGGGTTTGTCTAACCCTGTCGCGTTATTTGAGCTTGCGTGAAAGTAACGCAGCCCCTGTGTCTCTCTATGTCTTAAAACTAGATGATGACTATAATTTTAGGTTACACAAATAACACGTGGATACTAAAAAAAGCAACGTTTCGAAAATAGGTTACTAAAGTAACATACTATAACATTAAAGATCTAAGATAACACTTACTTTTATGTGTTTGAAGGTACGAGACACATCCATGGTCAACAACTGTAAGCGAAAGTCTGATTACAAGCTTCACAGATATATACACTTGAAACACCAGAAGTGTTACTAAAAATAGAACTGACCTCTGAGGCAATACCGGATGTGTTACTAAAATAGTTTTTGACCGCTGACGCAATGCCCGTGGAGTTTCTAAAAATAGATTTTGACGTATGATGGCAATTTTATGAGTTTACATCCTGACCATTTTTGGTGACTACGCCCCTGAATTCGACGAAAAGCGTAAATTTTCATTCTAGGCATACCCCAAACTTTATTTTAGACATCCCCATACCAAAAATTTACTTAAAAATCACTTTTGAAATTGTTACCCCCTTATCATTTTTGAGGGTTACGCCCATGGAATCGATAAAAATCGTAATTTTAGCACGTAGGCTTACCTACATCCCCATACCAACAATTAACTTAAAAATCACTTTTGAAATTGTTACCCCCTTACAATTTTTGAGGGTTACACCCATGAAATCGGTGAAAATCGTAAATTTTCACTCTAGGCATACCCCAAACTTTATTTTAGACATCCCCACACCAAAAATTAACTTAAAAATCACTTTTGAAATTGTTACCCCCTTACCATTTTTGAGGGTTACGCCCATGGAATCGATAAAAATCGTAAATTTAGCACGCAGGCTTACCTAAAACTTTATTTTAGACATCCCCATTGCAAAAATTAACTTAAAAATCACTTTTGAAATTGTTACCCCCCTTAACATTTTTGAGGGTTACGCCCCTGAAATCGATAAAAATCGTAAATTTAGCACGTAGGCTTACTTAAAACTTTATTTTAGACATCCCCATACCAAAATTTACTTAAAAATCACTTTTTAAATTGTTACCCCACCCCCCCCCTTAACATTTTTGAGGGATACGCCCCTGAAATCGATAAAAAATTGAAATATAACCTCATGGGATACCTCCCACATAATATTTGACACCCCTACATATCAAATTCCAACAAAAAAACAACAAAAAGCTAGTAGTAGGGGAGATACTTGCATTAATAGGAAAGTACAAATATACAATTTATTTCCGGTCTGTGATCGTTACCCTATGCTATAGTCATTGAGAGCGCCTTTCGTGGAAGACACTACTGCAATAGCCAATTTTTTAGTTGGCTGCGTGGCAGTGTACCAAGCGTTCGGCTTCTCGTGGCAAGGCGCGGTGCCACTGAGTACGGGTTCGATCCCACTTCGGACCATATATTGTTCTTCGTTTTTTTCTATTGTTGTTTGTCTGTCAATTTTTCCGAGTGCTAACACATACTTCTTTGTTCTATTATTCCCTATTATCGCTTCGGAAGTTCCCCATATAATAATATTTATGTATTATTATTTGTACCCAGTATATTACCACTGGGAACTACTATTCGTGCTGTTTCGTCCAATAAATGTTTGTCTACAACACAAGTATTCAGCCCTACTGGGAGATACTTGCATTAATAGGAAAGTACAAATATACAATTTATTTCCGGTCTGTGATCGTTACCCTATGCTATAGTCATTGAGAGCGCCTTTCGTGGAAGACACTACTGCAATAGCCAATTTTTTAGTTGGCTGCGTGGCAGTGTACCAAGCGTTCGGCTTCTCGTGGCAAGGCGCGGTGCCACTGAGTACGGGTTCGATCCCACTTCGGACCATATATTGTTCTTCGTTTTTTTCTATTGTTGTTTGTCTGTCAATTTTTCCGAGTGCTAACACATACTTCTTTGTTCTATTATTCCCTAGTAGTAGGTGTGGCTGTTTAACCACCTAAAAGTGCACGCACATGCACCGAAAGACAATAGATTTGGCACCGATACTGTTTCGTGCAGTATCAGTGCCAAAACCGCACGAGAAGTAGTATGTTCGGGTATGTTCACCGCCACACCTACTACTAGCTTTTTGTTGTTTTTTTTGTTGGAATTTGATATGTAGGGGTGTCAAATATTATGTGGGAGGTATGCCTTGAGGTTATATTTCAATTTTTTATCGATTTCAGGGGCGTAACCCTCAAAAATTTTAAGGGGGGTAACAATTTAAAAAGTGATTTTTAAGTAAATTTTGGTATGGGGATGTCTAAAATAAAGTTTTAAGTAAGCCTACGTGCTAAATTTACGATTTTTATCTATTTCAGGGGCGTAACCCTAAAAAATGGTAAGGGGTGTAACAATTTCAAAAGTGATTTTTAAGTTAATTTTTGCAATGGGGATGTCTAAAATAAAGTTTTAGGTAAGCCTGCGTGCTAAATTTACGATTTTTATCGATTCCATGGGCGTAACCCTCAAAAATGGTAAGGGGGTAACAATTTCAAAAGTGATTTTTAAGTTAATTTTTGGTGTGGGGATGTCTAAAATAAAGTTTTAGGTAAGCCTAAGTGCTAAAATTACGATTTTTATCGATTCCATGGGCGTAACCCTCAAAAATGATAAGGGGGGGTTACAATTTCAAAAGTGATTTTTAAGTAAATTTTTGGTATGGGGATGTCTAAAATAAAGTTTGGGGTATGCCTAGAGTGAAAATTTACGCTTTTCGTCGAATTCAGGGGCGTAGTCACCAAAATGGTCAGGAGGTAAACTCATAAAATTGCCATCATACGTCAAAATCTATTTTTTAGAAACTCCACGGGCATTGCGTCAGCGGTCAAAAACTATTTTTAGTAACACATCCGGTATTGCCTCAGAGGTCAGTTCTATTTTTAGTAACACTTCTGGTGTTTCAAGTGTATACATCTGTGAAGCTTGTAATCAGACTTTCGCTTACAGTTGTTGACCATGGATGTGTCTCGTACCTTCAAACACATAAAAGTAAGTGTTATCTTAGATCTTTAATGTTATAGTATGTTACTTTAGTAACCTATTTTCGAAACGTTGGTTTTTTTAGTATCCACGTGTTATTTGTGTTACCTAAAATTATAGTAATCATCTAGTTTTAAGACATAGAGAGACACAGGGGCTGCGTTACTTTCACGCAAGCTCAAATAACGCGACAGGGTTAGACAAACCCTTGTTAGTTAACAACAGAAATGACTTTGAAACGTTTATCGATAGATTAAATGAAAGTGATATATTAGGTTATACAGACAAAAATATGGAGACAACCAAATACACCTTGGAAGCCTTAGTCAGTACGAGTGTTTATGTCTATAAACTTAAAGATTATCCTATAGGGTGTCTGCTAGATATCCCACACTACATTGCATCAAATCAAGGTATTAATATCCTTCAAACCGATTCCCATTCTAAAGTTTACAATGATAATCTCTGCTTCTTCGGTTGTCTAGCTGTCCATCGAGGTGCCTCCTAGGTTTCTGCCCATGCCTCCTAGGTTTCTGACCTTGCTTCGTAGGTTTATGCCCTTGCCTCCTAGGTTTCTGCCCTTGCCTCCTAGGTTTCTGCCCTTGCCTCTTTGGTTTCTGCCCTTGCCTCCTAGGTTTCTGACCTTGCCTCCTAGGTTTCTGACCTTGCCTCCTAGGTTTCTGACCTTGCCTCCTAGGTTTCTGACCTTGCCTCCTAGGTTTCTGCCCTTGCCTCCTAGGTTTCTGACCTTGCCTCCTATGTTTCTGTCCTTGCCTCTTAGGTTTCTGCCCTTGCCTCTTAGGTTACTGCCCTTGCCTCTTTGGTTTCTGCCCTTGCCTCCTAGGTTTCTGACCTTGCCTCCTAGGTTTCTGTCCTTGCCTCCTAGGTTTCTGTCCTTGCCTCCTAGTTTTCTGTCCTTGCCTCCTAGGTTTCTGTCTTTGCCTCTTAGGTTTCTGCCCTTGCCTCTTAGGTTTCTGCCCTTGCCTCCTAGGTTTCTGACCTTGCCTCCTAGGTTTCTGACCTTGCCTCCTAGGTTTCTGACCTTCCCGCTTTGGTTTCTGACCTTGCCTCCTAGGTTTCTGACCTCGCCTCCTAGGTTTCTGTCCTTGCCTCCTAGGTTTCTGCCCTTGCCTCTTTGGTTTCTGCCCTTGCCTCCTAGGTTTCTGACCTTGCCTCCTAGGTTTCCCCTCTTTGATTTCTGACCTTCCCTCCTTGGTTTCTGCGCCCTCAAACATAACTTGTTGTCAACCCCTCGTCGCACCCTAATCGGTAGTTATGTCGGGGAAAAAATTTTGTTGGCAACACCACTGTTAAAATGGTATTTAGACCACGGCTTGGCGGTAACAAAAATTTATCAAGTGATAGAATATCAACCGTCTAGTTGTTTTAAAAAGTTTGGCGAAATGGTTTCTGACGCTAGGAGGGCTGGTGATCTAGACGAAAAATCAATCTATAGTAAGCGATACGATGAAGCTCTTAGGAAACTCAGCCTATGGGAAGACTCTAACTAATAAGGCCAATCATAGCGCTGTCTCGTATGTTCAGGGGGATGAGATATCGAAAATGATTAATAGTTCCCGGTTTAAAAAGATGAGTGAAATAGTGGAGGATCTTTTGAGATGGAGAAAAAGAAAACTGTTTGGGACTTGCCCCTACAAATCGGTTTCTTCGTCTATCAATATGCAAAACTTCGTATGTTAGATTTTTATTTCGAGTTCTTAGATAAGTTTGTAGATAGGTCAGACTTTCAGTTATGTGAAACAGATACTGATAGTTTATACTTGGCTTTAAGTGTACCTAAGTTAGAGGACATAGTTAAGTCAGGTCTGCGGGATGAGTTTAATAGCGTATATAAAGACTAGTTTCCTGTCGAGTTTTGCGATGAACATACTAACAAAACAGACTGTATAAACTGTAAGGGTGTTAAAGCGTACACCAAACGAACGCCTGGCCTTTTTAAACTAGAGTACGAAGGGACATCTCTTGTTAGCTTATGTAGTAAAACGTACCACTGCAGTGGGGATTACGATAAAATCAGTTGTAAAGGGCTAAGCAAGCAACACAACAAATTAGATTAAGATATGTTTTTAGAGGTTCTCGCTACGCAAAAGGCTAAGGGTGGGAAAAATGTAGGTTTCAAAGTCTTAAATAATTCCATATTTTCCTACAGTCAAACAAGAAATGCTCTTTCCTATTTCTATATAAAAAGAAAGGTCGCTGATGATAACGTCTCGACTACGCCACTAGATATTTAACTCTTTACACTACCAGCTTAGACTACTCCGCAATCTCTAAAAGTTTCACCCCTTATGCTTCATTTATGACATAGAGCTAAGCAGACACCCAACTACATAGCTATAAATAAATGTTATCCCTGTACTATATATTTACTCAGTGTACTAAATATGTTTGTAATGTTATATAATATCCACTGTATGTTATACACCTATTGAGACAATAAAAGAATAAAGTATATCTTTTGCTTTCTGTTTTATATTTAATGCTATTGTTTTTCATTGGTGTTGTATACTCTACAAACCTGTTACTATCGATCAAGTACATCAAGAACTCCAAAGTCAGCACACACCAGACATAAACAGGTCACTTCCGGGGTCACCGGGACCAGAGGTCAACATCCCGACACGAAATGTCACGATTAACTCCCCTTGATTCTCGTGTACATTAGGCGCGAAATGCGCCTGCTATATAGCTTTGTTAATTTACGGCCAAATGCGGTTTAGTTACAACATTGTATACTACTGTTGTCATATGCTGACTTGTTTATCTTTTGATGTTTCTCGTCCATGTTAGTCTTGGTCTACCTCTGCCTCTTTTATCTTGTATTTTCCCTTCCAAAATTACTTTAAGTAGGCTTATGTGTCTTTTAACATGCCCAAAAAATCTGATTTGTCTTGTTTGCTTGCTTGCTTACGTTCGCCCGATGACTGAAGTATTCTAGAGTATTCGTAACCTGTAGAATTCCTCTTCGTCACCCGCCCTTAAAATGACGTTAAGTGGACGTATCTGCGTTGTATTGTGGTTTGCAGTATAACTGTTTTATTTGCGTCTTTCGGCCCCACGCATCCGACTTCAGCACGACATTTTGAGTACCGGGTTATCTTCCCTCTTCGATCCCTGCACGCTACTAGACAAGTTAGTCTTTTACTGGAGGCACCACGGAGAGGTGGAGCAGGGTCTGGATGGTTTTGGTTCACCGATCCTGGTGCAAGCCATCAGCTGTGGGTCGCTGACAACTTCCAGCTCTGGTGCTGGGAGGCGCGCCTTCACATCCATTTGTCTTGTTTGAAGTGTGTTTAGTAATTCTCTTTTCATTTTTAGTTGTTTTAAAACTTCATCTTTTGTTTTCTTTTCTGTCCATCCTATTCTTCTATAAATCCACATTTTAAAGGCTTCAATTTCTGTTTTGTTTTCTTGTCTAATGTCCATGTTCTGCAGCTTACCTGCCTGTTGAGAAGATATAACATTTTGCTATTCTTAGTGTTAGCCTTGGTGTTATTTGTTTTGATGTTAGTATATTGATTTTTCATACCATTAAAATTACCGTTTGCCATTCCTATTCTTTTGTTTTGGTGTTCAGTACCTCCAGAATAGATTATTTTGTGTTCATCAGAATATAAATCCTCTGATCCAGTGTATCTCATTAGTAAATGTAAACCCATTCTTTTTATTTCCTGTTTGATGTTTTCCAGTTTACCCTTCTGCATGAATGTTCTCACATTCCAAGTACCTGTCTTTAGAGTCTGTAACAAGAAAAAGAGTTCTTGAATGTTATGTAGAGCCAGTCTTAACATATGGATGTGAATCATGAACAATAGGACAACAGACAAGAAAATCACTGGAGTCTGTAGAAATGTGGTTTTACAGAAGAATGTTGAGAATGCCATGGACAGCCAAGAATAGTAATGAAAACGTTCTGAAAGAGGTCAAAACGAAAAGAGAGCTAATTTCCAATATTAGGAAGAAACAATCATCATTTTTTGGCCATGTAATGAGAAGAGAACAGCTGGAATATATTGTAACAACTGGGAAAATTGAGGGACGAAGAGGTAGAGGAAAGCAAAGAGAAAGGATACCAGACAGCTTATTAAGACAATGGCTTGGCAGAAGGTCAACAACAGAAATGATAAATAACTGTTGTGATCGAAAGTTGTGGAGAGACATGATCACCTACGCCAGCAGGCTCGGTACTTGATGATGATAATAATTATTTTGCTTATTTCAGTTTTACATTTTCCACCATTGTGGATTCAATGTCCATGGTAGCTGTAGCTCTGAACTGTCTCTAGGTCTGTTCCTCCAACTTTGATTCCCACTTGTAGGTTTTGAGTATTATCTTTGTTTATGATCATAGTTTTAGTCTTCTTGATATTCATATCTAATCCATATTTTTTGCTTGTGATGTATATTTCACCGAGTAATTGTTGTAGATATCTACAACATATTTAAGCATCTCTAGCATATTTAAGGTTATTGATTATCTTTCCATTAATGTTTAGGGTTGGCATTTATGTGATGATTTTAAAGATTTGCTCAGTGATTGAACAAGCTTGGTGATAGGATGCATCCCTGTGTCCAAGTGATAGGATGCATCCCTGTGTTCAGGTGATATGATGCATCCTTGTGTCCATGTAATAGGATGTAACCCTGAAAGGATGCATCCCACTAAATCTACAGCATTTAAATGCCATTTGCAGATTTATTTTTGTTTCAAACATAAACGGTAACTGCTGAACAATGATGACTCTTTTCTTCTGATGTTGGTAACAAATTTTATGTTTATTTTGTTTTATTTTTCAGCTGTCCAATGAATTGTTAACATTCTTCTGTAAAACAATATTCTGTGGACTTCAAAGATTTCCTTTTCTGTAATACGATTATTGTCCAGTATTCATTTCCCATATGCTTGGACTGGTTGTACTAAATGTGAGGAATTATATTTTCTTACTTCCATTGTTGAAAATTGGTTGTGTAATATTCTTTTCAACTTTTTTTTGTGTGCAGCATTTACTTGAACCATTCTGCACCTAATCTCTGCTTCATACCATTTTATGCTGTTATTGTTCTCATATGTTTTAATTCCTTCTTTTCTTCCTTATTTGCTTTTCAGCGTCGAGGGAATATATCATTTGCGGTCTTTTGCTCTTCATTTTGCTTCTCCGGTTGTTATGTTTCCTAGTGTTTTCTAATATTCCATCAGTTCATCTTTTTCATTGTCGGCCCCTTGGTTTGGTGTTCTCACAACGTTTATTCAAATCTCGTTGTATTGTAATTGTGATCGTTCTCTCTTATCACATGTCAAAATAATTGTATCTGTTGCTTCTTTATGTATTTAATTATGATCATTATTCCTACCATTATTATGAGTTCCTCATTTCTGATCTTATCGCCCAGGTTGTTTCCAGTCATGGGTCTAACACATTTCATTTCTGTGGTGATTGTTTCTAATTATTGTTCTTGTGTCTTAGAGTCCAGATCTAGCATTGGTAGCAACAACATTGGAATGAACATTATATTGCAGAGTGCCCGTTTTGCTTCTTGTGTTATTTTTTTGTTGGACAGTAATAGTGAACAGCTATCCGATGATATGACAAGCTTTTGTAGCATATAGAATCTATTTCTGCCTCTTGTAAATTATCATTTGACTTCCAAGTTATTTGAATTCCTCCATTTGTGTAAATCGACTGCCGTCTATCGTTATGTTGTGGTTGTGTTTTTCTTTGTGACGTTCACGACTTCTGTCTCATTGAATTCATTGATATGTTTTTAATCTGCCCTACTTTAATTCGGCTGTGTGTCGGCGGAATAGTTTTCTTTGCTGCAACTATTACTTCTGTCTTTTTACTGTTGAGGCTAGCACCTTTAATTGTGCTGTCCGTCACTATAATATCAGTCCTTTTTCTAGTGCACATTTTCACTCTTAGCGATTAAGACTGTTTAAAGGGCATTATTTCAGTATGTTTATATTCTCATAAGACGAACATGGCTGACCACCGTGAAAGAGATTGGAGCCTCATCACGTACCAGTCCAGAGGAAGCCATGGAGAGTCGGAGAAATTCGAACTTATGTCGGAGGAAAGATCTTAAAATAAGTACTTGGAATGTTAGGACTCTATATCAACAAGGGAAATTGGAAAATCTAATTCAAGAAGCAGAACGAATAAATATAGATATTTTAGGCATATCAGAGACTAGATGGAAGGAATGTGGGTACATTGAAGACGAAAAATATACATTTATATACTCAGGAAACACAACAGAACATCAAAGGGGGGTAGGAATACTGATAAAAAGAGAGCTACAAAAATATATAAGTACTCACTGGACATACAGTGATAGGATTATACTACTCAAGTTGAAAGCAAAACCATTCGACATAACAATAATACAGACATATGCACCTACTAAAGACTACACAGATGAACAAATAGAGGCATACTATGAAGACCTAAATAAAGTTATGAAGCAAGTGAAATCTTCAGACATCTTGATTGTAATGGGTGACATGAACGCTAAAGTAGGAAAAGGTAGATATAAGACAATTATAGGAAATCATGGTTTAGGAAAAAGAAATGACAGAGGAGAAAGATTAATACAATTCTGTGAAGAAAACAGGCTGATAATATGTAACACCTACTTTGAGCAAGAGAAAAGGAAACTATACACATGGAAAAGCCCTGGAGATAGGAAGAGGAATCAAATAGATTACATAATGATAAAAGAAAGGTTCCGTAACAGCGTAAAGAAAGCCAAAACCTACCCAGGAGCAGATATTAATTCTGATCACAATCCTGTAATGATTAAAATGAAAATCAAACTAAAGAGAAACAAGCAAAAATCTGATTCATCAACAAACCCACTCGACATAACAGCTTTAAATCAAAAAGATATTAAAGATACCTATACAATACAAGTAAAGAACACATACCAGAAGCTGCTAGAAGAAGGAATTGAACAATACAGAAGAGAAAATCCTGATGAAAAAGTAACAACCAAATGGCAATGCATAAAGAAAAGCATACAAAAAGCCTGCGACACCTTACCCAAAAGAGAAAAGAACAAAAAACAAAAATGGATAACTAACACCATCTTAGAAAAAATGGAAGAAAGGAGACAAGCGAAGAACACTGCCCAATACAATAAAATAGATAATGAGATACGCAAAATGTGCAAAAAGGCAAAAGAAGACTGGCTCAGCCAAAAATGTAGAGAAATAGAAACTATGGAAAGCAAACAAGACCTAAGAGGAATGCACACAGAAATAAAGAGAATGACTAATAAAAATAAAAAAGCCACAGAAGGTGGATGCATTGCAGACAAAAAAGGAAAAATGCTAACAGACAATAAGGATATCATAGATAGATGGCAGGAATATATAACAGAACTATTTCATGATCAAAGGGACAAGAAACCAGTTATAAAATGTACATCAGGCTATAAAATCTTAAAATCTGAGGTGGAAAAAGCTATAAAAACAATGAAAAGGGGAAAAGCAGCAGGACCTGAAAGCATACAGATAGAGATGATACAGGCACTTGAAGATTTTGGCATTGAAGTGATTACAGACATATGCAACGACATATACCACACAGGATACATACCAAATGAACTAAAAACATCAACTTTCATTGCATTGCCTAAAAAGAATGGTGCAGTTGAATGCAGTGACTTTAGAACAATAAGCCTAATGAGCCATGTTACAAAAATCTTGCTAAAAGTTATACAAGGAAGGATTCAGAATAAAATCAATACTGAATTAGATGAGCAGCAATTTGGATTTAGGAAAAATAGCGGGACAAAAGAAGCCATATTCTGCATGAGAACATTAATCGAAAAATACACAGAAGTAAACAAACCAATATATGCCTGCTTCATAGACTACACCAAAGCTTTTGATAGAGTACACCACAAACAACTTATAGAATGCCTAAAAGAGATACATCTAGATGACATGGATATACGACTAATATGCAATCTATACTGGGAGCAAACAGCAATAATAAAATATAACAAAGAGTTCTCTACACCCATTGATATAAAAAGAGGAGTAAGACAAGGATGCATCCTATCACCAAGCTTGTTCAATCTATACACTGAGCAAATCTTTAAAAACATCATAGAGATGCCAGGCCTACAAATTAATGGAAAGATAATCAATAACCTAAGATATGCTGACGATACTGTACTACTAGCAGAAAATCCTAACGACCTACAACAATTACTTAATGAAATAAACACGACAAGCAAAAAATATGGACTAGATATGAATATCAAAAAGACTAAAACTATGATCATAAACAAAGAAAATACTCAAAACCCACAAGTGGATATCAAAATTGAAGGAATAGACCTTGAGACAGTTCAGAACTATAACTACCTTGGACATACTATAACCAGTGATGGAAAATGTACAACTGAAATAAACAAAAGAATAGGAATGGCAAAAAGTAATTTTAATGTCATGAAGGACATACTAACATCAAAACAAATAACACCAGAACTAAAACTAAGAATAGCAAAATGTTACATCTTCTCAATATTCCTATATGGTGCTGAAACATGGACATTAGACAAGAAAACAGAACAGAGAATTGAAGCCTTTGAAATGTGGATATATAGAAGAATAGGTAGAATTGGATGGAAGGAAAAGAAAACAAATGACAAAGTCTTAAAACAACTAAAAATGAAAAGAGAACTTCTGAACACAATTAGAACAAGACAAATGCGATTCTTAGGCCATGTTAAAAGACACAACAGCCTACTGAAAGTGATCCTGGAGGGGAAAATACAAGGTAAAAGAGGCAGAGGCAGACCAAGATTAACATGGACGAGTAACATCAAAAGATGGACAAATCAACCGATGACAACCTGCACCATCAAAGCAAGAGATAGAGCAAAATGGCGCTCCATGGTAGCCAACCTTCGTTGCGGAGACGGCACTCAATGATGATGATGATTATATTCTCATACTTTATCATTTTCATGTTTTTCTAATTTTGCCCTAACCAATACAGTTGCTATTATTAGTTGCCTTGGAAAACAATGTTAGTTATCTATTCTATGTACCTGAACTAGCCGTCTGGGTATGCTCATGGTATCTTGCACGTGGAAGAATTAGTTGCTGAATTTTTAAATATTTTTTGTCATACATGAACAGCTCTTGAAAGACACAAACGTAAAATAAATATATGCGAAATGAAACATGTAAGAAAAGAGTATAAACAAAACTAGAAGACATCAAATTAGAAATAAAACATTGAAAAAATGGTGGGTGTAACATCGGTTAATTACAACAACAAAGAATAAAATAGTTTGAGCATCTGATCAGAATGAAGCAACTTGCAGCCCACGCATACTGCATGAAAACATGAGGCTATGGCGCAATCGGGAAATCTATAAAGAGATGGGTAGATGGAATTAAAGAAACATTGAACATTTCAGCACGACAACAACTCAAGCTACACAACTAACGAAGACCATGCTGAGACATATTTCTCCTCTTTACGACGCTAGACGGCACTAGCAATTAGTTAAATGAAGAAAATAATTTGTTTTTAAAAATGCAGGCTATATATGCTTGCGTAAATGCGTGCAAACGTCGAGCTGCATGATCCATTTGCACTAACTATTAAGAAACCGAAAACCGGACGTACTAAATGTTGTAAAATCAAATAAATTCTGTCAGCCGCAATTAATCTTCCACCTCTGCATTAATTTTTCTGTTTTAAAAGTATACATAGTAATGAAACTATATATAGGACTATAGTCCCCTTCCCAACTGTGTAATTTTATTTTAGTATAGTTCGCAGTATAGTTCGTTGGCATTGATAATTGGATAGCTTGAGCTGCCATCTGAAATGTTTTTGAAAGACTTTCTGATTATGCATTTAATTATTTTTACCTCGATTGTCCTTTCACCTTGCAGCCTAATATATCTTCGTGTAATATGCTCGTGATTCAGGTTGGCTAGTTTTCAATCTGGTTAGATGACCACACTAAACATGTTATTATTTCGCGTTTGAATGTTGATTGGAATGTTTACATTTATTACCAGGTTGGACTGGAACTGACTGTACCACCAAAAACAGCTGCCTGTCAAACCCTTGTCAAAATGGAGGGGTTTGTAAAAACGTGTTGTTTGGTTTACTTGCACCTGTCCTTTGGGATTCAAAGGGAATGTGTGCCAACAAGACATCAATGAATGTCTGAACCCGGGTGTTTGTAGTCATGGCGACTGTGTAAACACAATAGGATCTTATGAGTGCAACTGTCATACAGGTTAGTTTACATAATTATCATAAATTATCATATGATAATAGTATCATACTGCACATATCTAAGGGAAATTCATTATCATCATATGTCATATAGTTTGATATAGAGCGGTTGTATATGTAAAAAAGTGTAATATTATACAGTATATAATAAATTTTGTTATTTTAAACTCTAGAAATATTATAATACAATTATCAGCACAACTTATCATAAAACAATGACCTGCCTAGACTGACGACAGTAGCCCTAAGTGACTCAAGAAGTGTTCTCAAGAAGATCTTAATTGGATGTGCTTGATGGCAGGAGTTGACGACACGGAATAATGAAGACTGACAACAATCTGCTTATTGTTTGTTCCAAGGCATTCAAGCAAAAGAGGAATTGATTATTGATTATCAGAGAGACTTGTTGACCTGGCTTTTTTGGAAAGTGAACAATCAATGAACTGAACTAGACTGATGACCTGAAAGCTCACAGAGAGGCAGAACAAGTAAATGATTCAAACGTGTATTATGAATTATCAACATTTATTACATTGCAAGCAAACCAAATTAATATATTTATACTGATCAGAATGTAGTTATAACTCTTAATGTATTAAATGTATTTTATTATATAACTATTAAGTATCGTTTTATATGTTACTCACACTGTGATTTATGTTACTGTGATTTATGTTAATTGTTCTCTTTTGTGTGACCAACTGAAACACTCATTTATAACAGATGGTACTGATGTTCGTACAGTATAAGTTATGTTATTGAAAGTGATGTCTAATATTATATATATATTTTTTTCAACAGGATATACTGGAAAACAATGTGACTCTGATATCAACGATTGTCTTTCTTCTCCTTGTCAAAATGGTGCCAATTGTACTGATCTCATTGGTGGTTTCCTGTGTCATTGTCCTGTTAGTTTTACAGGTCAGACTTGTATGAAGCATGTAGTATATTGTTAACTTGTGCATTTTTGTGTGTGGATCTCATTAACATTATTAATGGCAATCTGTTAGAGAACAGTAAAGGCATAAATACAGAGTGAGGATCAGATGTGAAGCAAATAAAACAATAAAATTGCACCAAGTAATTTTCAGGAATTTTCCCAATTTGATAGTGTATATGGAGAAACAAACTCATAATGTTACAGTCAAACATTACTCCCTCACATTCTTGTTTATGGTAACAAAATGTTGAGCTTCATTTCATGATAAATGCTTGAGATTGCAGGAACAGTTCTTTACTCCATTGTAGAGGAGCTCTATGATTAAGACACTGAAGATACCTGTGTGGTATTCATATTTATATTTATTATTCTTGAAATTCTTATTTTTTAATTATAACATTAGGAATTAATATGATCTATTTTGGGGTTGTTATTGTGTCAGATTTCGTTGCTTATTGTCACTATAGAAAACATTTGGCCACAACATTGGTACTGTGGTTAGGGCTACCAGAAGATACAAATTAAAAGCAGGACATTTCACCTAATAGAGCAGAACATTTCATCTAATAGAGCAGAACATTTTCATTTTAAAAAGCAGGACATTTTATTAGAAAAATAAATAACTTTCATAAGAAATGCAAGTTGTGACATTATGAGGGTTATTTTTAGTACTTTATATAATAAGATGAAAGCTGGTTGGTGGACACAGGACTCATACCTAAAATGTAGAACTTACCCGTTGAAATCCTGGTCTAGCAACCATAATTATGGTGTGTCATTCTCATGCATTATTAAACTGTTACAATACATTTTTTAAAACATTCTAACAAAGTGCTCTTCCAAGGAGAAGTTTTGTCACAAACACTGCTTGTCACAAACACTGCCTATCACAAATAAAGCTTATCACAAGCACTGCTTGTAACAAACACTGCTTGTCATCATAAACACTGCTTGTCACAAACACTGCTTGTCACAAACACTGCTTGTCACAAACACTGCTTGTCATCACAAACATTGCTTGTCACAAACACTGCTTGTTACAAACACTGCTTGTCATCATAAACAATGCTTGTCACAAACACTGCCTATCACAAATAAAGTTTATCACAAACACTGCTTGTCACAAACACTGCTTGTCATCACAAACATTGCTTGTCACAAACACTGCTTGCCATCATAAACACTACTTGTCACAAACACTGCGTCATCATAAACACTACTTGTCACAAACACTGCCTATCACAAATAAAGTTTATCACAAACACTGCCTGTCACAAACACTGCTTGTCATCACAAACATTGCTTGTCACAAACACTGCTTGTTACAAACACTGCTTGTCATCACAAACACTGCTTGTCACAAACACTGCCTATCACAAATAAAGTTTATCACAAACACTGCTTGTCACAAACGCTGCTTGTCATCACAAACACTGCTTGTCACCACAAACACTGCTTGTCATTATAAACACTGCTTGTCATCACAAACACTGCTTGTCACAAACACTGCTTATCACAAACACTCCTTATCACAAACAATGCTTGTCATCACAAACACTGCTTGTCATCACAAACACTGCTTGTCATCACAAATATTGCTTGTCACAAACACTGCTTGTCATCACAAACACTGTTTGTCATAACGAATACTGCTTGTCACAAACACTGCTTATCACAAACACTGCTTTTCATCACATATATTGCTTATCATAAACACTGCTTATCACAAACACTGCTTGTCATCACAAACACTGCTTATCACAAACACTGCTCATCACCAACACTATGTCTCACAAGCACTACTTGTCACAACAAACACTGCTTATCACAAACACTGCTTGTCATTAGAAACACTGCTTGTCATTATAGACACTGTTTGTCATCACAAACACTGCTTGTCACAAACACTGCTTATAACAAACACTGCTTATCACAAACACTGCTTGTCATCACAAACACTGCTTATCAAAAACACTGCTTATCACAAATACTGCTTTTCATCACAAACAATGCTTGTCATCAAAAATACTGCTTGTCACAAACACTGCTTATCACAAAACACTGCTTATCACAAACACTGCTTGTCATTATAAAGACTGCTTGTCATCACAAACACTGCTTGTCATCACAAGTACTGCTTGTCACAAACACTGCTTGTCACAAACACTGCTTGTCATTATAAAGACTGCTTGTCATCACAAACACTGCTTGTCATCACAGGTACTGCTTGTCACAAACACTACTTATCACAAACACTGCATATCACAAACACTGCTTGTCACAAACACTGTTTGTCATCACAAGAACTGCTTATCACAAACACTGCATATCACAAACACTGATTGTCACAAACACTGTTTGTCATCACAAACACTGCTTGTCACAAACACTGCTCATCACCAGCACTACTTCTCACAAGCACTGCTTGTCACCACAAACACTGCTTGTCACCACAAACACTGCTTATCACAAACACTGCTTGTCATCACAAACATTGCTTGTCACAAACACTGCTTGTCACAAACACTGCTTGTCACAAACACTGCCTATCACAAATAACACTTATCACAAACACTGCTTGTCACAAACACTGTTTGTCATCACAAACATTGCTTGTCACAAACACTGCTTGTCATAAACACTGCTTATTACCAACACTGCTCAAAACAAACAATGCTTTGTCACAAACACTGCTCATCACCAACACTACTTCTCACAAACACTGCTTGTCACCACAAACACTGCTTGTCACTACAAACACTGCTTATCACAAAAACTGCTTATCACCAACACTACTTCTCACAAACACTGCTTGTCACCACAAACACTGCTTATCACAAACACTCCTTGTCACCACAAACACTGCTTATCACAAATACTGCTTATCACCAACACTACTTCTCACAAACACTGCTTGTCACCACAAACACTGCTTGTCATTATAAACATGCTTGTCATCACAATTACTGCTTGTCACAAACACTGCTTGTCATCACAAACACTGCTTATCAAAAACACTGCTTATCACAAATACTGCTTTTCATCACAAACAATGCTTGTCATCAAAAATACTGCTTGTCACAAACACTGCTTATCACAAACACTGCTTATCACAAACACTGCTTGTCATTATAAAGACTGCTTGTCATCACAAACACTGCTTGTCATCACAAGTACTGCTTGTCACAAACACTGCTTGTCACAAACACTGCTTGTCATTATAAAGACTGCTTGTCATCACAAACACTGCTTGTCATCACAGGTACTGCTTGTCACAAACACTACTTATCACAAACACTGCATATCACAAACACTGCTTGTCACAAACACTGTTTGTCATCACAAGAACTGCTTATCACAAACACTGCATATCACAAACACTGATTGTCACAAACACTGTTTGTCATCACAAACACTGCTTGTCACAAACACTGCTCATCACCAGCACTACTTCTCACAAGCACTGCTTGTCACCACAAACACTGCTTGTCACCACAAACACTGCTTATCACAAACACTGCTTGTCATCACAAACATTGCTTGTCACAAACACTGCTTGTCACAAACACTGCTTGTCACAAACACTGCCTATCACAAATAACACTTATCACAAACACTGCTTGTCACAAACACTGTTTGTCATCACAAACATTGCTTGTCACAAACACTGCTTGTCATAAACACTGCTTATTACCAACACTGCTCAAAACAAACAATGCTTTGTCACAAACACTGCTCATCACCAACACTACTTCTCACAAACACTGCTTGTCACCACAAACACTGCTTGTCACTACAAACACTGCTTATCACAAAAACTGCTTATCACCAACACTACTTCTCACAAACACTGCTTGTCACCACAAACACTGCTTATCACAAACACTCCTTGTCACCACAAACACTGCTTATCACAAATACTGCTTATCACCAACACTACTTCTCACAAACACTGCTTGTCACCACAAACACTGCTTATCACAAACACTGCTTGTCATTATAAACATGCTTGTCATCACAATTACTGCTTGTCACAAACACTGCTTATCACAAACACTGCTTGTCATCACAAACACTGCTTGGTATCACAAATACTGCTTGTCACAAACATTACTTATCATCACAAACACTGCTTGTCATCACAAATACTGCTTATCACAAACACTGCTTTTCATCACAAGTACTGCTTATCAGAAACACTGCTTATCTCAAACACTGCTTATCACAAACACTGCTTGTCATCACAAACACTGCTTGTCACAAACACTGCTCATCACCAACACTATGTCTCACAAGCACTGCTTGTCACCACAAAAACTGCTTATCACAAACACTGCTTGTCATTAGAAACACTGATTGTCATTATAAACACTGTTTGTCATCACAAACACTGCTTGTCATCACAAATACCTCTTGTCATCACAAACACTGCTTGTCACAAACACTGCTCATCACCAACACTGCTTGTCACAAACACTGCTTATCAGCAACACTGCCTGTCATAAACACTACTTCTTACCAACATAGCTTCTCACAAACACTGCTTGTCGTTATAAACACTGTTTGTCTTCATAAACACTGCTTGTCTTCACAAACACTGCTTGTCATCACAAACACTGCTTGTCATCACAAATACTGCTTGTCACAAACACTGCTTATCACAAACACTGCTTTTCATCACAAATACTGATTGTCATTATAAACCCTGTTTGTCATCACAAACACTGCTTGTCATCACAAATACCTCTTGTCATCACAAACACTGCTTGTCACAAACACTGCTCATCACCAACACTGCTTGTCACAAACACTGCTTATCAGCATCACTGCTTGTCATAAACACTACTTCTTACCAACATAGCTTCTCACAAACACTGCTTGTCGTTATAAACACTGTTTGTCTTCATAAACACTGCTTGTCATCACAAACACTGCTTGTCATCACAAACACTGCTTGTCATCACAAATACTGCTTGTCACAAACACTGCTTATCACAAACACTGCTTTTCATCACAAATACTGCTTGTCATCACAAACACTGCTTGTCATCACAAACACTGCTTGTCATCACAAACACTTCTTGTCATCAGAAATACTGCTTATCACAAACACTGCTTATCACAAACACTGCATATCACAAACACTCCTTATCAGAAAGAGTGCATGTAATCACAAATACTGCTTGTCACAAACACTGCTTATCACCAACACTACTTCTCACAAACACTGCTTGTCACCACAAACACTGCTTGTCACCACAAACACTATTTATCACAAACACTGCTTATCACAAACACTGCTTTTCATCACAAATACTGCTTGTCATCACAAACACTGCTTGTCATCACAAACACTGCTTGTCATCAGAAATACTGCTTATCACAAACACTGCTTATCACAAACACTGCATATCACAAACACTCCTTATCAGAAAGAGTGCATGTAATCACAAATACTGCTTGTCACAAACACTGCTTATCACCAACACTACTTCTCACAAACACTGCTTGTCACCACAAACACTGCTTGTCACCACAAACACTACTTATCACAAACACTGCTTATCACAAACACTGCTTATCACAAACACTACTTGTCATCACAAACACTGCTTATCATCACAAATACTGCTTGTCACAAACACTGCTTGTCATCACAAATACTGCTTGTCACAAACACTGCTTGTCGCAAACACTGCTTTTCATCACAAATACTGCTTATTACAAACACTGCTTATCACAAATACTGCTTTTCATCACAAATACTGCTTGTCACAAACACTGCCTATCACCAACACTACTTCTCACAAACACTGCTTTTCACCACAAACACTGCTTGTCACCACAAACACTGCTTATCACAAACACTGCTTGTCTTTATAAACACTGCTTGTCATCACAAATACTGCTTGTCACAAACAATGCTTATCACAAACACTGCTTGTAATCACAAACACTGCTTGTCATCACAAATACTGCTTGTCACAAACACTGCTTATCACCAACACTACTTCTCACAAACACTGCTTATCACAAACACTGCATATCACAAACACTGCTTGTCACAAACACTGCTTGTCATCACAAATATTGCTTGTCACAAACACTGCTCAACACCAACTCTATTTCTCACAAGCACTGCTTTTCACCACAAACACTGCTTGTCACCACACACACTGCTTATCACAAACACTGCTCATCATCACAAACACTGCTTGTCATTATAAAACTGTTTGCCATCACAAACACTGCTTGTTATCACAAATACTGCTTGTCATCATAAACACTGCTTGTCACAAACACTGCTTCTTACCAACATATCTTCTCACAAACACTGCTTAGTTTTATTTCTTCATTATTTTCTCTTCTTTGGTCCCTTCTTAGGTGTAAGCTAACTATACCACTCTTCAACCATCCACTCTTAAGAGGATGTTTAATGGGCACACATGTGTTGTGTTGTGGTATCCACCAATCTGCTATATTTGTGTCTTTTGGTCCAATATATGCGACATCAACATTACATTTTTGATTACTGGATTTGCGTTTCCTGATTGATCCCAACTCACTTACCCAGATTAGCTAGTTTGTTTACAGGCCACTACAAGGAGGCGGAGTAGTAAAACAGAGTGAATTTAACAGGATTATTTATGCATTGAGCTACAAATGTAATAATATTGTAATGTTCACTTTTCAATCCTGTACAACCAATTTTGAAGACTAATTTGACTTGGACATTATGCAGTCTCCATTACAATCTTCTTTATTTGTCTTTTACATGTGAAAGAATGCAGTGAGTCAGTTTTTTTACATGTTAAAGAATGCAGTGAGTCAGTTTTTTTACATGTTAAAGAATGCAGTGAGTCAGTTTTTTTACATGTTAAAGAATGCAGTGAGTCAGTTTTTTTACATGTTAAAGAATGCAGTGAGTAGTTCTTCTACATGTTAAATAATGCAGTGAATCAGTTCTTTTACAACATGTTAAATAATGCAGTGAGTCAGTTCTGACAGTTTTCTCACACTGGGTGGATCACAAAACAGCTTCTTCTAACTTAATGATTGTAGTGTTACCACAGACATATTAACATGCTGCTAGCCCATTAGTGGATTTAATTTCAACTAAAATGTAGTCAAATTTACATTTTTCATCCTTTCACCAAGCCTGCAATAATGGCCAGATTTTGTGAAGGTAGGCCCACTCTTTGCTGAATGGAGGGACTTTGTACTGCCTTATAAGATGTATTTCCACTTGTGTCTATTTTACTGTGTTCTTTCTTGGAGGTGGGTTCTGTATGCAGACAATGGGTACAGTCATTGAAGAAGTAAAAAATATGTAAAGTTACCTTTGTCTAAGTCCCTGAACATGCGGGAGTTCAGGGAAATGAAAGAGTGGACAGGTTTGCTAGCTCTGCTATCGTTGAAGACGGTCAACCAATGTATTTTGGGGGAATTCATCAATGCCCTACGAGATGTGGGAAGGGCACAGGACTTTGACAACCATGAGTCCACATCGCTTCTTCGGATGAAAAAGATGAGAGTTAATATGAGCACCACCAGAAATGAGAAACTTTAGTGGACATATGAGAAGACTTATCAACCAACACAGAACTGGAGTCGTCAGTTGCTAGACACTCTGGGACTTTGCTGGCGAGGGGATCTGAGCATCTATCGATATGTTCAAAGTGCAATGATAATGATCTGCAAAAAAACTAAATAACTCAATACTGTGCTCTTTCTATGGCTAGTCTCCATTAATTCCTCTGTTATGATGTTTTCTATACATTTAAATATAATTAATTAAATTAACACTTTTTCTATAAATTTTCCAGATTTCTTTGTCATACTTTTATACTTATTTTCATGCATGTGTGTAAAATGTAAAATTTACTTCTTCCTACAGGAATGAACTGTGAGGAAAACATCAATGAGTGCTTTAATGAGATATGTAGAAATGGAGCTAATTGCACTGACCTGCATGGCAGTTTTGACTGTAAATGCTCACCTTTTTGGCAAGGAAGAACCTGCGAGGAAAATGTTAATGAGTGCCTATCTGATCCCTGCAAGAATGGTGCAACTTGTGAGAATATTAATGAAGGGTTCCTGTGTACCTGTCCAGCTGAGTTTACAGGAAGTCTCTGTGAGGCAGATGTAAACGAATGTGATGTGGAGAATATATGTGAGAACAATTCAACATGCCACAACAGCTTTGGCAGCTTTACCTGTGATTGTTTGGAAGGATGGACAGGGACCAGATGTGAGGAAGACATTAATGAGTGTGACAAAAGTCACTGCTCTAATTTAGGGACCTGCACCAACACACAGGGTGGCTTTACCTGTGATTGTTTGGAAGGATGGAAAGGGACCAGATGTGAGGAAGACATCAATGAGTGTGACAAAAGTTACTGCTTCAATTTAGGGACCTGCACCAACACACAGGGTGGCTTTACCTGTGATTGTTTAGAAGGATGGACAGGGACCAGATGTGAGGAAGACATCAATGAGTGTGACAAAAGTCACTGCTATAATTTAGGGACCTGCACCAACACACAGGGTGGCTTTACCTGTGATTGTTTGGAAGGATGGACAGGGACCAGATGTGAGGAAGACATCAATGAGTGTGACAAAAGTCACTGCTATAATTTAGGGACCTGCACCAACACACAGGGTGGCTTTACCTGTGATTGTTTGGAAGGATGGACAGGGACCAGATGTGAGGAGGACATCGATGAATGCCTGCCTTCTCCTTGTGAAAATGGTGCCAAATGTACTGATCATATTGGTGGCTTTCACTGTCATTGTCTTGATGGTTTTACAGGTAACATCATTGTATGTACTAATGTTCTCTTATTTTGTTGAATTTGTGTGTTGCTATAATTAAAGATTTGATAAAAGATCTTTACAAGGATTGAAAACTGCTAGAATAAAAATTTAGAATAGAGAAAGAGTATCTGGGTCTATGCCCTATGAGCCAGTATGGCTCGAAAGGTCAATAGATAGATAGATATAATTAAAGATCAGCTCATTTTTTTAAGTTATTGCAAGTACCAGAGAGTTTGTTCACTGTTCACATGTGATTGTGATGTTGATGAAGTGTTTGAGTAATCCCTGTAAATACAGAGCATTTGTCAGAGTCTACTTGGAAGTTACATGTGTGATTGTGAGGGAGGATACACAGAAGTGTTAAATACAAATGAAACCAACAATATTCTTCTCTTCATTAACTTCTAACAAGATTATTTGTGTACTGAGCTACAAATGAAATAATTATGTGATGTTCACCTTTCAATCTTGTACATTCAATTTTGAAGGCTAAATTGATTTGGAAATTATCCAGACTCCATTGCAATCTTATTTAGCTGTCTTTTACATGTTAAAGAATGCAGTGAGTCAGTTCTTTTACAATATGTTAAAGAATGTAGTAAGTTCTTTTACATGTTAAAGAATGTAGTGAATAAGTTCTTATAAAACATGTTAAATAATGCTGTAAGTTTTTTCACAACATGTTAAAGAATGCAGTGAGTCAGTTCTTTTAGAACATGTTAAAGAATACTGTGAGTCAGTTCTTTAGCAATATGTTAAATAATGCAGTGAGTCAGTTCTTTAACAACATGTTAAAGAATGCAGTGAGTCAGTTTTCATATTTTCTCACACTTGATGGATCACAAAATGGCTCCTTCTAACTTAATGATTGCAGTGTTACCATAGACACCTTAACATGCTGCTAGTCCTTTAGTGGATTTAATTTCAACTAAAATTTATGTAAAATTTACATTTTCCATCATTTAATCAAGTAAATGCCTGCAGTAATGGCAAAACATGGGGCACTTTGTGAAGGAAGTGCCCCACTCTTTACTGAATGGAGGGACTTTGTACTGCCCTACAAGATGTACCTTCACTTGTGTGTATTGTATTTTACTGTGCTCTTTCTATGGCAGGTCTCCATTAATTCCTCTGTTGTGATGTCCACATAAATTTAAGTAGTTAATTAAATTAACACTTTTTCCATAAAATTTGCCAGGTTTTAATAATTATTTTCCTACCATGTGTAAAATGTAAAATTTACTTTTCCCTACAGGAATGAACTGTGAGGAAAACATCAATGAGTGCTTTGATGAGATATGTAAAAACGGAGCTGGTTGTACTGACCAGCATGGCAGTTTTTACTGCAAATGTTCACCTTTTTGGCAAGGAAAAACCTGCGAGGAAAATGTCAATGAGTGCCTATCTGATCCCTGCAAGAATGGTGCAACTTGTGTTAACATTAATGAAGGATTCTGGTGTGATTGTCCAGCTGAGTTTGAAGGAAGTCTCTGTGAGGCAGATGTGAACGAATGTGATCTGGAGAATGCGTGTGAGAACAATTCAACATGCCACAACAGCTTTGGCAGCTTTACCTGTGATTGTTGGAAGGATGGACAGGGACCAGATGTGAGGAAGACATTAATGAGTGTGACAAAAGTCACTGCTCTAATTTAGGGACCTGCACCAACACACAGGGTGGCTTTACCTGTGATTGTTTGGAAGGATGGAAAGGGACCAGATGTGAGGAAGACATCAATGAGTGTGACAAAAGTTACTGCTTAAATTTAGGGACCTGCACCAACACACAGGGTGGCTTTACCTGTGATTGTTTGGAAGGATGGAAAGGAACCAGATGTGAGGAAGACATCAATGAGTGTGACAAAAGTTACTGCTTAAATTTAGGGACCTGCACCAACACACAGGGTGGCTTTACCTGTGATTGTTTAGAAGGATGGACAGGGACGAGATGTGAGGAAGACATCAATGAGTGTGACAAAAGTCACTGCTATAATTTAGGAAACTGCACCAACACACATGGTGGCTTTAACTGTGATTGTCCCATGAATTGGAAAGGGGTCAGATGTGAAGAAGATGTGAATGAATGTGACGTGGAGGTGTCACCCTGTAGAAATAATGCAACATGCATTAATACAATTGGTACATTCAACTGTGAATGTCAGAAATACTGGACAGGACATTTGTGCAGTGAAGATTTAAATGAGTGTCTACAGTTTCCAGATATTTGTAGAACAAGAGAAAACTCAAGTGATATCGAGAAATCAAAAGGTGAACACATTATATGTCAGAATTCAAATCCTGGGTATCTCTGCACCTGTGCTGAAGGGTGGACAGGACGAATGTGTGATGAGGACATTAATGAGTGTATTGAGGACTTGTCCCTGTGCTCATCTGTTGCTAATGCTACAGAAGGTAATTTCACTGGCTTGGACAGTTGGACTCCCTCCCACAGAGTGTGCATGAACACCTATCCTGGCTCTGTGTGTATCTGTTCTAAAGGTTGGGCTGGTCAAGATTGTGAACTTGATGTAGGTGAGTACACTTTACACTTTCATTCAGTTTCACAGAAAGCGTTACTTTATACTTTTCTTTATATTATAACTATCTAAAACAATTAGTTTATTTTGTAATGTAAATTTATGTTTTTATTTTTTTTTTTTTTTATCTCCTCCAAATGGTTGCAAAAATATGTATACAAGTGTAAATTGTTACCATTTAATTAAGGTTTTCTTGTTCTTAGCAGCAATGGTTTAATTCATAATTCTGTGATTTGGTTCCACATTCCCATATCTCATGGTAGGATTGATCTGATCAAATGCTTTGTCTAATAAGAGACAGTTGATAAATGCCGTGGTTCAGTGTGCAAATTGCATAAGTATAAACTATTTTTATAGTTGAAAATAGAATAACAGAATGTAAGACACTGTTGGGTATATTTCAAATAGTTATTCCTACCCAAACTTTTATCATTTAAAAATTATTTAACAAAAATATTTGCCATATTAAACTAAAAATGATTTAATGTTTTCAGGAAGTCACAACAGAGTTTGGTAAGTGGAGTGGTCTAATGTGGACAGGTTTGATTCTAAATGATAGCTCCTAGGTTCAGCCACTTTAAAATTGGTATCACAATCTGTTCCTGAGAAAGGACTAGTTTAGTGCTGACCATTTTATCCAAATAGTGTTTAAATGATCACAAAAATATGGGCTCTAACACCACATTCCCTTTATCTTATGGGGTCTTTCATCCTTTTTTTTCTTGTTTGCTTTGCATTTTTAAAGATAAAACATACATCAAACCTCACCTTTATTTTTTTTATTTCAATTTTTTAATTATGAGTAATAAATTCTACTTTCATGATCAGTAATGCTAAACTAAATAGCAGGCCAAATGTATATATAAACAAATCCTTCTGTTATATTGAACAGCTGTCCCTTCATTTATTTAATTTTGCAGATGCATCAACACCATTTTACTTGGCATGTCAAAACCCTGGTAATGTGACAATCAATGAAGTTCTGAGGCAATTGATTCTGGATACTCAGTTGTTTCAGGGAAAGGAGATAACAGTGAGTCACAGGCCAGGAATAGAAATGTCCATTAAGGGGTAGGTACAACTATTCATTCAATAGAGAATTATGAGCAGTTAGGTGTTTAATTTTATATGCTTATTTTATCTTATTATTTGAACATTTTTTTTAAATTTTGAAAAGGTGTAACACTTCAAATACTAAGTTGTTCTATAGTAAATTAGTGTCATCATCATCATCAATTACCATGCCTGCTGGTGTAGGTGATCATGTCTCTTCAATTCTTTCTATCCCCACAGCTGTTTATCAATTTTGACATTAATTTCTTACCAAATCATTACCTTAAACCATCTTGAATTTTCTCTCTGTTTTCCTCTATCTCTTCTTTCCTTAATTTGATCAATGGCTGAATAATTATGATTGGTTTCTTCTATTGTTTCTTTCTGATGTTGAGAATTAGCTTCTTTATGCTTTGGCCTTTTTCAGAATATCCTCCTTACTCTTTTTAGCTGTCCATGGTTTTTCAACTTTCTTCTTTAAAACCATAATTATGTGGCATCTAATAATTTTTGTATCTGTTCTCCTATTGTCCAGGAGTCTTAGCCATAAGGACTGGCTCAATTAACATGAAAGAACTATTGTTTTTTTTTTCCATTCACAAAAATGGATTCCATAACATCTTTCTTATTCTTTGGAATGTTGCCTTTGCTGAGCTATTCTGCACTTCACTTCTGTTATTTATCTACCGTTCAAAGTTAAGATAGTTTCCAGATATTAAAATTATTTGGCCTGTTATAATCATCATCATCATCAAGTACCAGGCCTGTTGACGTAGGTGATCATGACTCTCCATAACTTTCGATCACGACAGTTATTTATCATTTCTGTTGTTGACCTTCTGCCAAGCCATTCTCTTAAGCTGTCTGGTATTTTTTCTCTTTACTTCCCTCTATCTCTTTGCCCCTCAATTTTCCCAGTTGTTACAATATATTCCAGTTGTTCTCTTCTCATTACATGGCCAAAAAATGATGATTGTATCTTCCTAATATTGGAAATAAGCTCTCTTTTCACTTTGACCTCTTTCAGAACATTTTCACTACTCTTCTTAGCTGTCCATGGTATTGACAAAAATGGATTCCATAACATCTTTCTTATTCTTTGGAATGTTGCCTTTGCTGAGCTATTCTGCACTTCACTTCTGTTATTTATCTACCGTTCAAAGTTAAGATAGTTTCCAGATATTAAAATTATTTGGCCTGTTATAATCATCATCATCATCAAGTACCAGGCCTGTTGACGTAGGTGATCATGACTCTCCATAACTTTCGATCACGACAGTTATTTATAATTTCTGTTGTTGACCTTCTGCCAAGCCATTCTCTTAAGCTGTCTGGTATTTTTTCTCTTTACTTCCCTCTATCTCTTTGCCCCTCAATTTTCCCAGTTGTTACAATATATTCCAGCTGTTCTCTTCTCATTACATGGCCAAAAAATGATGATTGTATCTTCCTAATATTGGAAATAAGCTCTCTTTTCACTTTGACCTCTTTCAGAACATTTTCACTACTCTTCTTAGCTGTCCATGGTATTGACAAAAATGGATTCCATAACATCTTTCTTATTCTTTGGAATGTTGCCTTTGCTGAGCTATTCTGCACTTCACTTCTGTTATTTATCTACCGTTCAAAGTTAAGATAGTTTCCAGATATTAAAATTATTTGGCCTGTTATAATCATCATCATCATCAAGTACCAGGCCTGTTGACGTAGGTGATCATGACTCTCCATAACTTTCGATCACGACAGTTATTTATCATTTCTGTTGTTGACCTTCTGCCAAGCCATTCTCTTAAGCTGTCTGGTATTTTTTCTCTTTACTTCCCTCTATCTCTTTGCCCCTCAATTTTCCCAGTTGTTACAATATATTCCAGTTGTTCTCTTCTCATTACATGGCCAAAAAATGATGATTGTATCTTCCTAATATTGGAAATAAGCTCTCTTTTCACTTTGACCTCTTTCAGAACATTTTCACTACTCTTCTTAGCTGTCCATGGTATTGACAAAAATGGATTCCATAACATCTTTCTTATTCTTTGGAATGTTGCCTTTGCTGATCTATTCTGCACTTCACTTCTGTTATTTATCTACCGTTCAAAGTTAAGATAGTTTCCAGATATTAAAATTATTTGGCCTGTTATAATCATCATCATCATCAAGTACCAGGCCTGTTGACGTAGGTGATCATGACTCTCCATAACTTTCGATCACGACAGTTATTTATCATTTCTGTTGTTGACCTTCTGCCAAGCCATTCTCTTAAGCTGTCTGGTATTTTTTCTCTTTACTTCCCTCTATCTCTTTGCCCCTCAATTTTCCCAGTTGTTACAATATATTCCAGTTGTTCTCTTCTCATTACATGGCCAAAAAATGATGATTGTATCTTCCTAATATTGGAAATAAGCTCTCTTTTCACTTTGACCTCTTTCAGAACATTTTCACTACTCTTCTTAGCTGTCCAAGGTATTGACAAAAATGGATTCCATAACATCTTTCTTATTCTTTGGAATGTTGCCTTTGCTGAGCTATTCTGCACTTCACTTCTGTTATTTATCTACCGTTCAAAGTTAAGATAGTTTCCAGATATTAAAATTATTTGGCCTGTTATAATCATCATCATCATCAAGTACCAGGCCTGTTGACGTAGGTGATCATGGCTCTCCATAACTTTCGATCACGACAGTTATTTATCATTTCTGTTGTTGACCTTCTGCCAAGCCATTCTCTTAAGCTGTCTGGTATTTTTTCTCTTTACTTCCCTCTATCTCTTTGCCCCTCAATTTTCCCAGTTGTTACAATATATTCCAGTTGTTCTCTTCTCATTACATGGCCAAAAAATGATGATTGTATCTTCCTAATATTGGAAATAAGCTCTCTTTTCACTTTGACCTCTTTCAGAACATTTTCACTACTCTTCTTAGCTGTCCATGGTATTGACAAAAATGGATTCCATAACATCTTTCTTATTCTTTGGAATGTTGCCTTTGCTGAGCTATTCTGCACTTCACTTCTGTTATTTATCTACCGTTCAAAGTTAAGATAGTTTCCAGATATTAAAATTATTTGGCCTGTTATAATCATCATCATCATCAAGTACCAGGCCTGTTGACGTAGGTGATCATGACTCTCCATAACTTTCGATCACGACAGTTATTTATCATTTCTGTTGTTGACCTTCTGCCAAGCCATTCTCTTAAGCTGTCTGGTATTTTTTCTCTTTACTTCCCTCTATCTCTTTGCCCCTCAATTTTCCCAGTTGTTACAATATATTCCAGTTGTTCTCTTCTCATTACATGGCCAAAAAATGATGATTGTATCTTCCTAATATTGGAAATAAGCTCTCTTTTCACTTTGACCTCTTTCAGAACATTTTCACTACTCTTCTAAGCTGTCTATGGTATTCTGAACATTCTTCTGTAGAACCACATTTCTACAGACTCCAGTGATTTTCTTGTCTGTTGTCCTATTGTCCATGATTCACATCCATATGTTAAGACTGGCTCTACATAACATTTAAGAACTCTTTTTCTTGTTTCTATTGTCAAAAATGGATTGCATAGTATCTTCCTCATTTTTTAGAAAGCTGCTTTTGCCTGAGCCATTCTGCACCTCGCCTCTTGTGTACATCTGTTATAATACTGTTCCATTTACTTTAATTGTGCCTTTAGTAGATGTCTTTTACTTTCTTCTAGCTATCACTTCTATCTTTTTTGGTTTTAAGGCTAAGGTCTTTATTTTTATTTTATGTCACTAATGTCAATCATTTTCTATAACTCACCTTCATCATCATCATCATGTGTCATACCGGTTGGCGTAGGCGATCAAGTCCTTCCACAATCTTTTATGTACTGTGCATCGTATCAGTTCTGTTGTTGATTGTTTTCCATGCCATGACACCAAGCTATCCAGTATTTTCTCTCTTTGTCATCCGCAATCTCTCTTTCCTTTATTTTTCCAGTTGTAACCAAGTATTCCAACTTTCCTCTTCTCATGATGTGCCCGAAAAATGTTGATTGTTTCTTTGTGATGATTTTTAGGAGCTCTCTTTTTGTGTTGGCCTCTGAGAATTTTCTTATTGGTCTTTTTAGCTGTCCAGGGAACTTTCAACATTCTTCTGAGAAATCCCATCTCTGTGGCCTCTAATCGTCTTTTCATTTGTAACACACCTTCACTGTTAGTGATTAAGATCATGTCATCAAGATTGTTTATATTGTGACTATCAACTGATATTCCGAGTATGTCTTTTATGGATGGTAGTTTAATCTCGCTACACATATTAAATAATTGTTTTGCTTTTCTTTTGTGCAAAGAGGTTGGGAGGGAGGAGGGCTCAAATTGGGCCATGAAGTGAACTTGTGGTCAACTGTCGGTCAACTGATCCTGACATGGCATCCACAGATCACCTTGTTCTCCCCAAACTGAAGATAACAATTCAAGATATGATCAGCAAAAATTTTGGATGATTTGAAAATATTTGAGAGAAAAAAAATATTTAAAAGAAAAATTAATTGTACTTAAGTATGCACTTTACATTTTGAAGGCACCAAACAAAACATTTTAAATAAAAGTAATGCTAGATTTGAAATATTTACTTTTGTTTTTACTTTGTTTAGTCTTTATTTGTTCTGTTGTTTCCTTTAGCTGCTATTTTAGATCAGAGAAATGTCTAAATAAAAAATCAATGAAATTTTGCTCTGTTGATTATTTTCACAGACAAGTGGTTACATCCATCTATCCAACTGTGACAATCAATGGCAAGTTAATGTCTGATCATGAGACTGCTTATATTTTCAACTCAGTGACTCATGAGATCGATGAATATTTAAACTGTTCTCTTTTCCTAAACATGTCACACAGAAATCCCAACTCTTCTACATTGCCAACGGTATGTACTCAGCTCAATTCCAACATATTCTTTGTGTTTCCTTGTTTCAGGTTTTATGCTAGTGTCTACAACCGAAACAACTAAAGAAATAAGACAAATATATAACCAATATTATTTATGTAGTACAGAAACAGGACATACTATCTTTTACAAACTGTTTAAGATGAAAATTGAAAAAAATATTTGACTCTTCAATTTTAATTTTCTTACTTTGAAGGTGGTGCATGAATCAAACTGATCAGTCATAATTGTGTCAAAATCTTTCATTTCCTTTCAATGGAATCCATTTGAGTTTTCTATTGTTGAAGCCCATTTCTGCAAATATCCAATATAAGTGTTGTAAAACTTTGGAGTATATACATTTTTGCTCTAACCCACTCTCATTGAGGGATTCTAATGATTCTCTTAGTCTCACAGACACAAACTCTTTCTCAAGTTTATTCAGTTACAACACAAATAAATTATTTCAATGACTTCTATGGCACACATGTTTTCTTTTTTCAAGTTCAGAATATACAAACACATTAAATTGAAGAAACCACAAGTCTGTCAGCTTATTTTCATACAAGTTTCTTATAATTGAGGGAACACTTTTTAGAGATTGTGAATGAATGGAAGCTTCAATGTGGGAACACATTTTAGTGGTTGTGAGTGAATGGAAGCTTCAATGTGGGAACACATTTTAGTGGTTGTGAATGAATGTAAGTTTCAATGTGGGAACACTTTTTAGAGATTGTGAATGAGTGTAAGCTTCAATGTGGGAACACTTTTTAGTGGTTGTGAATGAATGTAAGCTTCAATGTGGGAACATTTTTCAGCATTCAGCATCCAGCGACTGACAACTCCAGTTCTGTGTTGGTTGATAATTTGTCTTATACACCCACTAAGTTTCTCGTTTCTGGCTGTGCCCATCATAACCCCCCTCCACATGCTGAAATAAGGGAAATGACCATGCAACCATTTATCTTGAATACAATTAAGAAAGAAGATGACATATGTCAGGCATTTATTTAGAAGAAATGATCAGAGAATTACTAAGTAGGTTCTCAAATTGGAAACATCAAGTCAGAGAAAAAATGAGGATGACGTCGCGAAACACTGAAAAGTACTCTTACAAAAGAGGATATATTGGCAGGCATAGACTCTCTATAATTTAATAGCTTGCCCAGAATAGAGACAATTGACAAGAGACTCTATGAGCCCTATATGCCCTTCGGCACTGAAAGGATCAAGAATAGAGAATTATTTCTATAAATTATCAAGGTTTCTGAAAGTCAATGCTGCCATTTATATATCTTTAGTGTGTGTTCTGGCAAAGTTCATAGAGACAATAGGAGCTGAATTTTTGGATCTTAAATAATTTTTCAAATCAAACGTAATACCAACCCTTAGGTATGCATGTGTGAGCTGAAAAACAACAAGAGACACAGAAACAAAGTTGAACACATTTGAAAATAAATGTCTAAGAAAAATACTTGGTATAGCGTGGAACGAATTCAAAACAAACGAGGAAATTAGAGAAATCGTCAATCAACCACTAATATCTTCAGTAATCAAGAAATGACGATGGTCATATGTTGGACATATGATGAAAAGAGATAATAACCAAATAACAAAGCAAGCCCTCATGTGGGAAACAACAGGTAAGAGGAAAAGAGGCTGACCCAGAGAGGCACTGAGAAGAACATTGATCAGAGAGGCAAGAGCAGCAGGAATCGGCTCCCTCAGTGAGATAGAGTTGCTTGCACAAAACAGAGACAAATGGCAAGATTTGATAAAAGATCTTTACAAGAATTGAAAATTGCTAGAATAAAAATTTAGATAAGAGAAAGAGTATCTGGATCTATGCCCTATGGGCTGGCTATGGCTCGAAAGGTAGATAGAAATCATTTTTCCCTCACAATTATGTGCACAGGTGTCCCTCACCGCACAAGCAGATAACTCCATCTTCTGAGGTACTCATATTTTATCTGTCATTGAGTAATTGACATTTCAAGCTAAGCCTCACTGCTGAAACCAGGGGTGGTTGCCACAAAGAGAAATCACAAGTTTGAGTCCCCCATTTATATTCTGATTCTAATTTATTTCTTTGTGTTTCCTTGGTGTATGCAACTTCCAAGCAATAATATAGAAAAACATACCAAATAACAAGAAAGATATAATGCAAAGACTATATTGACTGAAAACTAAAGTTTGCATTCCTCTGTGTAGTGTTTTGACATCAATTCAGAGTTGTACTAAAATTACCAGACAGCTTAAGGAAATGGCTTGACAGAATATCAAAAAAAGGAAATGATAAATAACTGTTGAGATTGAAAATTGTGGAGATACATGATCACCTATGTATATAATGATACTTGACTTGATTAAATTTTAGTCAAGACTGCACATGATTATTAACACATTTCTTTTGTTTTATTTGAATTTATTTAGAAGTGTAGAAATGTAACTGTTTCACTTTTTTTACTTGGCAGAATAATAATCTCAGCTGGTATCCTTGGTTATTTACAGCCTGTACTTTGTTTGTGTTTGCTGTTGTTGTGGCAATTACCATAAAAAATTACAGGTAAAAATATTTGCAAGACTTACTTGAGCTGTATGCTTATTACAACAGTTAGTCTGTTAGAGATGATGTAATAAGTACAAAATAGATATGTGAAATGTTGGATTGGAAAATATTGAATACATTATAGGTAGTTGTAGATAAAACTGTACCAGCTTTATCTCTTAAATTTGATGAATTGTAAGTTCTTTAAGTACATTATGTCAATATTTGTTACTGTTTTAGTTCATTTACATAAGTCTCTTTCTCTTTCAAATTGAATTTTGTTTGTGGATTATCTGATCATTTTAGATTTCATTCAAAATATCAAATACGACTGAACCATATACATTTAGCTTTAGTCTGTTACACAAAAATAAACATTTTTGTTATGGTAGTTTTCCCATTGTTTTGGGTCTAGGTGGTTATCCGGTGACACTGAGGTAATTTGGGAGGGGAGTTAACAGTGAGACACTACTGCTAGATTAAATTCTATCTATCTATCTATCTATTGACCTTTCGTGCCGTAGCCGGCCCATAGGGCATAGACCCAGATACTCCTTCTCTTATCTAAATTGTTATTCTAGCAGTTTTAAATCCTTGTAAAGATCTTTTATCAAATCTCGCCATTTATCTCTGTTTAAATTAGACCCCAGAAAATATATTTTATGCATCATCATTTTTCTACAGCAGAATCACATCATACAACATACAGAAGATTGAAGAAAAATTTCTGGAGTCCAGCAGATCATTCAGCAATATGATGAATAAAGAATCTACTATTGCTGCTGTCCAGCTGGATGTTCATTACAATTCTGCAAATTATGCTTTATTTTTCAAAGACACCATGTTAGTCCAACAAACTGAGGTAATAATTGTTAGCCTATTTGGAATGTACTGACATTTTAAAATTGAAATGATGAGTAGGTCCCTATTCTAATCTATTATTACAGCATTTATTCCATTTCTAATATCTGCTAGTAGATTTCAGTGAAGCTTAAGTGTGAAAGCTGCTTGACCAGCACAGTTTCCATATTGTGGACAAGTTGTAGCTTTTCTTCATCACAAGAAAAATAAAGCTTCAGCCTACTGGCATTTAAATCCCTATCAATCTGACACCCTAGTCCAGCCAAATTTATACTAGTGGAAAGGGGGGGGGGAGACGCACAGGGCTTTACTCTAGACAGGTTCTACCAAGCTGGACAGGTATTAATTTAAGGAAGAGAAACTAAAATAATGGCTCCATGATCCTCTAAGTTAAGGGTAACAGCTGAAGACTGACAACACTTTCACTCATGTATTTATGACCATTATCATCACATACTGCACTTGTAGAAGTGAAAAGAGAAATTGAACTTAATAATCCACAGCAAAATGGGCCAAGGTTACCAGACCAGACAATGTGGGCGAAATATTTAAAATATTGGACAATAGAAATAAAAGTGAGACCAGACAGTGTGGACAGAGAGACACGTAGTGAGAGAAAGGAGTGGCCAGTATATAAAAAGACATCTAGAGACCATAAAACGAGTAGAGAGAAGCAGACAAGCATAGAGACACTGATTAGCGAGCAACAAATAGCAGAGAGCAATTAGAAAGGCTACTGTTGGTATAGACGAATAAGAATTTAATAAATAGCAGATATAGTTAATCCACAATAGACGGGTGTATAGATACTTAGAAGTGTGATCTGTGATGTGTTTAATAATTCCAGGAGTATATTCAAGTCCAGCAGCTTTCCAGACCACCTGGTAGTATTATTATAACATTATTGACTCTACTAAGTTTTAACCTACAATTCATATATCGTCTATTGACTTTATTAAGTGCTAATATAATGTGTGACTACAGGACTGTAACAATAATGTATAAATAAATGTGTTTTCGTGTTATGAAATGCCTCAAGCGTTTGTTGACTGTCAAGTACAAATGTTACTTGAATGTGTTAAAGAAAGATGAACAACCTATATAAAGAACAAAGAAACAATGTACGAGAGACACTATATTTAAAATACACAATCTTTCCTACAATGGTATAAAGCAGTCGCTTTAAAAAAATGCTTAAAATTCAATTACAATTTACAGGGCTTCAAGGATAAAACAAACCTTCTCGCTTTACTATTTACTATCAAATAAGTTCAAGTATCAAGTAAAGCATAAAATAAACACTTCTTTACACGCTGTCACAAAGTTTACATTTGTAATATTTGCACCAGGCAATGACATATATCCTGATTTAAAAAAAAATTCCAATTTTTTGTTTTAAAATGACAGCTTTCTTGATTCTTCCCATGCTGTTAGACGTCGCATTTGGCTCACAGTGTTTCTCGCCACCCACCTCTATTCTGAGTGAGATGTTCGATCTTATTTAATGAGTCCATGCCTGCCAACTTTGCTTCTCCTATAAGTGTTCTTTTTATTGTCTCGTTAGGTCTTTCTCTTTTTCTGTATCCTGTTTCCCATAGAAGAGCCTGTTTTGGAATTCTCAACACATGTTTGACATGTGTCCATATTCTTTCCTTCATTGTAGATGAAATCTTTGGTTCCATGGCCATTTCTCTTATTTCAGTATTAATCTTGAGCTCATTCCATTGTATGCAGAGTATTTTTCTTAGGCATTTGTTTTCAAAAGCTTTTTAGTCTTTTTCTAAATCTCTATTGATATTTGCCAGCTTTCACATGCATAGGTAAGAAATGACAACTGCATGACACATAAATGTCAGAAGCAGTATTCTGGCTGAATTTTTCATATCTAAAGGTTGTGCACCTGAAGAGATTCACAATCACCTGAGAACTGTGTAGAGATAATAGGTTGAAGTTGTAGAAACTGCTAAGGGGACATGACAATCTCTTCAAGAATGGAGAAATATCAGTTATAAACCACAAAGTGGAAACAATATAGTTTCCTCTGCCTATTCTTCTCCGAGTTTTTCTAGTTGTCACAATATATCCCAACTCTTCCCTACTCACAATATGGTCACAAATATGATGATTGTTTACTTGGAAACACATTTCTTTGATGTATTTTACTCTTATTAATTGTCTGTAGTATTATCAACATTCTTCTGTAAACCACATTTCTCAAATGGTTATCTTGTTTGTTATCCAATTGTCCAGGACAAAAGAGTCTAAAGCCCATTTAATTGAAGTGCTACACATGTATCTCAGTCTTCTCATACTGACTACATCTCTAGTAGGTCTATTCATAAAATGTATGTCAAAATGTTTGTCAGCAATATGGTTTCATCTAGAAATTGGTCAACATAATGACTACTAAGTGTCATCTAGAAATTGGTCAACATAATGACTACTAAGTGTCATCTAGAAATTGGTCAACATAATGACTACTAAGTGTCATCTAGAAATTGGTCAACATAATGACTACTAAGTGTCATCTAGAAATTGGTCAACATAATGACTACTAACTATTGTTCAGAATATCAAAATCAGATCATTTGTCCGCATGTCACAGCCAACAGGCCTAAACAAGTTAATATTCCAAGAAACAGGTAATTGTTACAGGGAACAACTAATGGTTCCAAGGAACAGTTAATGATCAGAGAAGCGACTCAAATAAAAGAAATAGATGGGAAGACAATATTAACATGTGGACAGACCTATCAAAGATAATATTTCAAGGCACAGTTAAGTTTAGAGATTGAGATAGGAAAAAAAAGAAACGGAAAGACAACATAAAAAATGAACATAGTATTACTTTGTAGTCACACAAATATCTTCATTAAATAGAAAGGAATTGAAGAAAGTGATAGCCAATGTCAGCACAAATACTTCCTTGACACAGAAGGTCAAATTTAATCGCAAGATATGCCTTTGACAACAATGTCAATTTATGGTTATTTTGACTACAATTAAAACGTTATTCTTTTTTTATTGTGCAGACTATTGTCTTGTTTTAAATAGATTATTTCAACAAAAACTACCACTGTACTCATTTTCTTATGCCCATTTTATTGAAAAATATAAAAAGTTTAAAATTTGTGGAAAAAAATAACACATTGAGAATAAAAATTGAACAATCTTAGCTAATGTGACATGAAAGAGTGAATGCAGCACAGATGCAGTAGCACGAAATAAAGTCAGTAAAATATACACATTTTTCTGAGTATTTGTGTCATTAACCAAAAATCCTCATTTTTTATTTCAGCCTGCAGAAGGATGGGAAGAAGAGATTACAACAGTATATAATAACTTATATGGACAAACGAACGATTTTGCAGAACCACACATATATGAGAATGAATAAACTATTTTTTGTAGAAATCTCTTACACATTTTTCTTGTCCAAAAAAAATTAACAAACCAATTGAAATGATATATCAATCATATTTCTTGTGCATGAGAAATGAATAAACTAACTGAAATGATACATCAACCACATTTCTTGTGTAAGAGATATGAAAGAGTGGCAGTGGTTAGGGAACTGGTTTACTGAAAACATTAGGTTAGATTAATCCTGCTTTTTCTGCAATATGTGCCATTTTGGCAAGTAAGGTTTCTGTTTTTTGAGATTGTGGTTCTGCCCTATGTGCCGTCTTCGGCTCAAAAGGACGATAGATAGATAGATAGATAGATAGATAGATAGATAGATGGATGGATGGATGGATGGATGGACGGACGGACGGACGGACGGACGGACGGACGGACGGACGGAAGGGCGGGCGGGCGGGCGGGCGGACGGGCGGGCGGGCGGACGGACGGATGGATGGAATCCTTTTTGGCTTCTTAGTTCACCCTTCATCCAGAATTAAATGAATGATGGGTACTTTTCTATGTAAGAAAGAGCTTAATGGTGACCTTATTGCTTAGAAATTTGTCAATTGTTAAAATAAACAGGGGAACTGAAACCATATTCTTATCTGGTCTTAGGGTTAACAGGATTCTTTCCTTTTTTGTTATGAGAAATGAGCAAAATAATTGAATGGATAAATTCTACATATTTCTTATTTTAATAAAAGTACAGAAACCAGAAAAATAAAACTTAATTGATAATATACTCAGAAAAAAGATGATTGTGTAAACTTTGTGACAAATGAGATAGTTATGTAAAATAGGATAAACAGCAAATCTGAGATATATCAAAATTCATCATCATCATCAAGTATCGTGCCTTCTGGCATAGGTGATCATATCTCTCCAAAACTTTTGATCTCGACAGTTATTTATCATTTCCGTTGTTGACCTTCTACCAAGCCATTCTCTTAAGTTGTCTGGTATCTTTTCTCTTTGCTTCCCTCTATTTCTTCGTCCCTCAATTTTTCCAGTTGTTACAATATATTCCACCTGTTCCCTTTCATTTATATCAAAATAATTATAATGAAATGATGTGTAAATTGTTTACTCTGTATGCTATATTATGTCGACATAAAGTGTACAAGAAAATGCTTAATGATGGTAGTGGTTTGTTTCAGCCTGAGATATATTTTATATGTAATTTCTTTTTATATTTCAATAATTTAAAAAAAACCTCACTGCATTCTAGACAGGCATATTAGTGCTCTGACCATCTCTACAGATACAACAAATACCAACTGATAGTTCCTGCAGCCTAACAGTTACATGCTTCAAGTTTCTCTTGGTTTACTGACCTTACACAATCCTCAGTTTCAACACTTAGTCACGATACACTGAGTAATATACTGAGGATGGAATCTGAGCACTATAGATCCGTCCATCGTGCAATGAAGATGTTCAAATGACAAACTTATTCCCAACTTGAGAAATTCCCCATTTTTGGAATCTTATAGACGTACTTTCATTACTCAGTATGTCACGTATCAATAATCGAGAGGCCAGATTATCTTTGCTGTCATCTCTACTGTCAGGTTATTGTTTAACATTAAAAGAGTATGCTCTGAACAGTTTCATTTTTCTCTTGTATATGATCATCATACTTAGACAGTATTATAACCTACTTACAATTCATTACACTCTAATCATGTTTTCAGTTTTGTTATTTGTTTTTGTATATAGAACTATGATCATTGTGCATAGACAGTATTATAACCAACTTAGAGAATCCATTACACTCCAATCTCCTTTTCAGTTTTGTTGTTTGCTTTTGTATATAGAACTATGATCACTATACCTGGACAGTATTAAGACCCACTTGCAGTTCATTACACTCCGATATTCTTTTAGATTTTGCAGGAAGATCCCAGCCCTGTACATGAACTCTGTAGCACTGCACATGAACTCTGTAGCACTGCACATGAACTCTGTAGCACTGGTGAAGGTCCATGTGACAATTCCAGAAAATTAACAAATATAATTTATAGATGGCAGAAAATTTACTGTTTTGAATTTTTATTCAGTTGCATACAGTCCAATGTTTAGCTGCAAAGAATTCTTTAATGTACTAAATTGGAATAAAAGAGGTATTATCATGTTATATGTTAGATGTCATCACGGGAATGATTTGAAAATTGATCACAGCATCACTGAATTTATATCTTACTAAAAAAAAAACAACCTAATTGCTTTGCATGGAGATTCCAGAGTACTTTAGTCCAAGAAATTATCAGCTCTACTTCAACTTTTCAGCTATCAAATTTATTTTAGCAGCCAAATTTGTGCTGGTTAATGCAGGACATTGCTTGTTCAATAGTCATTATCTTTTTATTTTTATTTCTAAATTTAGTTTAGTTTAGTCAGCAAGTCATTCTTAATGCACATTGAACAAGTCCATAAGTCCTCAGATATTTTCTGAAGTAAATTCCTCAATGTTTTGTGACTAAAATCATTGTTGTTTTGTGTTGATTGATAAGTCTTCTTTGGATTCTTGCAGAGCACTAACGTCACTCACATCCCCCACATTGACATGATATTCATGCACTCTGTTCATGGTTGTGGATTCTGAGTCATTTCTTTTAGTTGTGTTTGTGTCCAGCATCCCAGAGGGCATTGTTGTTGTTGTTATGGATCCAGTAACCTTTGAGCTGATGCCCTTCGGCCCAATGCCATGTAATAATATCTGCAGGTATTTTTAAGTTCTGCTGTTGTTCCGTACAGAGTATTCCATTTGGAGGGTCTTTGAGGAAGTATTGTTGTTCTAATGTCAGTGAGCTCTGGACATTGAAACAGGTGGTGTTCTACAGTTTCTTGTGGGTGATTACAGAGTGGACATACGGGGGTATGGTTTTGTTGTATTCTATTAATGTGGTTATTTAGCATAACATGTCCTGTTCTCAGTCTGAAGATGGTGGTTTGGTCTCTTCTTGTTAGGTTGTTGATGTTGTCTTGTGGATTTGGTCTTGCCATATATTTAAAAAGCTCTCTCCCTGTTTTCCCTAAGGCCCATCCATTCAGCCACTCCTCCTTACTGTTGGATTTTATTACTTGTTTGGCTGTGTCCAGTGTGATGGATGTATGTATCTGTGTCTGTTTGGATCCTCTCTTAGCTAATGTATCTGCCTTATCATTTCCTGGTATATTTGAGTGTCCTGGGATCCATTGCATTACCAATCTTATGTTATGTGTTTCAATGAGTTTGTCTGTGTCTATGATAAGCTGTGTGAGTTCTGTTTTGTTCGTGTTGTTTTCCAGTGCTTGCAGAGCCGATTTGGAATCCGTAAATATAACTGTGTTTTTCTTTGATGGTGTGGTATCGAAAATCGTATTTAAATGATAAATTGCTGTTTCAATAGCTGTTATTTCTGCTTCATAATTGTTACAGACTTCACCACAAGGGCCACAAATTTCTTCTGCTGTTCCATCTGGATAATGTATTAGTATTCCATATCCAGCTTTTGAAGTAGCGTTAGTGGCTGCACCATCTGTGTATATATGTATCCAGTCATCTGGATAAGTATCTATTGTTTTCCTTGCTGCTAGTGTTACTGATACTGGGTCTGCTTTTTTACCTGTTCTGTTACATATCTCTACATTTATTTCAGGTTTTTTATAATTCGTACTTGGTGGCATTTCTTTGATGACTCTTGATGTTTGTAGTCGTTTTTTCAGGTAGATGGAATTTCTTTTGTATATTTCTAACATGTTGTAATACTGACACCTGTTTAATTCTTTGTTTTGGAGTCCATGTATCTACTAATTTTCTGTTAGGGTGGTCCTTCTCCATTCTTTTTTGTCTTTCATAGAGAACCATAGCGGCTTTGTTTCTCCTCAACTCTAAAGGTTCCACATTGCAGTGGATTTCGCAGGCTGCAACTGGAGTGGACCTCATTGCACCGCTGATGAGTCGTAATGCATTATTTTGTATCTTGTCCAGTGCCATGTTAGTTGTTTTGCTGCATGTCACTAGGAGCGAGCTACCATGATCCAAAACAGAGCGAACATATCCCAGATAGAGATTTCTAAGTGTTTCTTTATCTGCTCCCCATAAGGTGCTGGAAAGCCTTTTCATTAGTTGAAGTCTTTGTGTTGCTTTCTTAGCAAGATTCTCTACGTGTTTCTTCAGGTTCAGTTGCCGGTCTAGTTGTATTCCTAAGTATGTAGGGTGTACCTCTTTTTGAAGACTATTGTGTTGGAGATTGAGTTTGATGTTTGCCTTAGCTATTTTGTTACTTCTAGTAAATACTGTATATACTGTTTTCTGTACATTTATTTTTATTTTCCAGGTATTACAGTATTCTTCTAGGTATCTCAGGTCTTTGTTTAGTTGTGCTTCAGCTGTTCTAATATTTTCGTTAGTACTCCACATGACCAGATCGTCCGCATATAGAGCTTTTTTATTTATCAAGGTTTTGGTCAGATCATTGATATATATCAAAAAAAGGGTACAACTGAGTGGTGATCCCTGTGGTAATCCTTCTTCTAGCACCTCTTTGTCTGAAATGGATTCATTTAATTTAGTTTGTATTTTTCTGTCAACTAGGAAATATTTGACCCATTTGTACAGTTTCCCATGTATTCCGGCATCTCTCATCTTCAATAAAAGCCCCTTACGCCAGACTCTATCATAAGCCTGCTGCAGGTCTACTAGGATGGCTAGAGTATGTTGTCTCTTCTGAAATCCATCTTGGACCTGTTGTATTAACCTGAGGATTTGGTCTTCTATGTTATTGCCTGCCCTGAAACCAGCTTGTTCGTAGCACAGAGTATTAGAGGTTTCCAGATACCAGTATAGTCTGCTATTGACCATACTCTCAGCTATTTTACCTATGCATGATGTTAAGGATAGGGGACGATAGCTTCCGGGGTCATCTGGAGGCTTGTTCTTTTTGAGCAATGGCACTATATAGGCATTTCTCCATATCTTGGGAATTTTGCTTTCTTTCCATGACTTGTTGATCAGTCTGAGTAATGTTTCTTTCCCTGACTTGCCGAGATGCTTTATCATCTCATTGTGTACCTTGTCAGGGCCTGGAGATTTTCTACATTTTAATTTTCTTAATGCCTTTTCTAGTTCCCTCATGTTAAAATCTTCTTCAAATATTGCAGCATTTGTTATTGGGGCTCTTTCAATTAATTTTAAATTATGTAGCTGAATTTTATCGCTATCTGTAAGTTTGTTCGCTCTGATGACTGAAGCAAAGTAACTATTAAATTTTTTAACTATATTTTTTTTAGAGTTGATGATTTCATTATTAAATTTGATTGGTTTAGGGTTTGGTTCTCTTTTATCACCAGACAGATGTTGCATAAGTCTCCAGGCTTTATTTCCTTCATGTCGCAAATCGAGTTTACTGCATGTTTCTTGCCATTTCTCTTTCTTTGCTTTTTAGTAACTAGTTTGACCTTAGCACTAGCCTTGTTATAGCTTATTTTATTATTCAAAGTTGGGTTCTGCTCAAGTATTGTTCTGGCTTTCTTTCTTTCTGATACTGCTGTCTCCAGTTCTGTGTTCCAAAATGGTCGATATTGTGTTCTACATCCTTTAGGTATAGTTTGTTCTGCAGTGTTGAGTATTATTTGTGTGAACATCTCGTTTAATTTTTCTACGCTGTTGTCTGTCAGATTGTTCAGGAGTTGGTCGGATTTTTCTTGATATAGCTTCCAGTCAGCTTTCTTGAAATTCCATCTTGTTCTCTGTTTTGTTTGGATTTTTGTTGTTTTTGTATCTACTATGGTGACTATGGGTCTGTGATCACTACCTATGTCATCAATAACTTCAATGTGGCAGTAGCTTATGAGATCAGCAGAGCAAATGGTCAGATCAGGTCTACTAAGGGAGAGATGAGCTCTATGTAGGAGAGTTGGTGTTGATTCTGTGTCCTGCATGATTGTAAGATTAGTTGATTGGCAAAGATCTTCTATGTATTTTCCTGTGGGATTTGAGTTAGAATATCCCCATTGTGTTGAATGTCCATTAAAATCTCCAGCCAAGATAGTTCTATGGTAGTTGACTTGATCAAGTTCTGTTATGTTACAATTTGTGCCTGGTGGGTTGTAAACATTATAAATATTATATTTGCTGGATGCAAACCAAATTGTGGCTTTCTGAACATCTGTTAGTTCTGCATTATTTAGTGGAACTACATCTCCCTGTATATTGTTTTTGATGTAGGTGATTATACCCCTGCAGTTGTTGGTGCACTTACATGGATAGCTGGTGTAACCTGTTATATGTGTGTCTATGTTCTTGTGTAGTGTTTCCTGCAGTAGGACAATATGGATCTGGTATTTGTACATGATTTTGGTTAGTTCTGTTTTCTTGTTTTTGAGGCCTGAAATATTAAGTTGTAGTATGTTTAATTTATTTGTTTTTTCTCTCTGACCAATCTTCATGCTCTTTCTTCCATTAAAATATTTATATATTGAACTTTGTTGGATCCGAGGTTTCTGGTTATTATATGAGTTGTTTGTGTTTCTTCCAGTAGCTAATTTATCGCACAGTCCAGCCTGGTCGCTCACTGTCTGGCGCGGACCTTGTTGACCGAGGCGGCGTCCGAGCTCGTATTGATTTATATTCTTGTTGTACATGGCATTGTTAAAACTGGGGGACCTGTGGGCTATCTTCCTACCCCAGGGTGAAGGTTTTGCAAATCCTCGCCTCAATTCCATCCATGGCATGTATTGTGTCTCTGTCTCTGCTGACATATCATCCATCCATTTGTTCACTTTCTAGGCCCTGTATTCAAGCAGGATTCACAACAGCCCATTCCCCGCCACCTACTGTCACTGGCACTTACTCCGTTCATTCAGGCGTATCTCATGGGGGCCAAATGTATCGACAGAGGATCGCCACGTCCTGGGTCACTTGTGTCTGTGCTATGTACTACAGGACTGTTGAAGGGAACATGATGGACTCCTTGTCAGTACTAGAGTCATTTGTCTTCAAGTATGTCTGTTGATGGTCTCGAGGCGGTTTCGCTGAAGCTCTCACCCTGTCCACAGGGGGTTCCTATAGAAATAGTAATAAGATAGAAGACAAGACACTCACTCAAGGGAGAGTGAGGGTGATTAGATGAGGGCAATGGCGTATACCACATGTTGGTTGGCTCTAGCCCTGCATCTATAGGGGCTCACCTCCTCCGACCCAGTTATACCACTGGGAACTCGGTCGCGCCCAAGACCAACTTTGCGATAACAGAGGGACCACGTGTAGGTGTGGCCTTGGGCACAGTGGCCCAGTGGAGTTGAATTTAGTCCATCAAAACCAGAGAGGATTTTGTCAAAACAGAGAGTTTTGTCATCCGACATCCACTGAGCCTGGCAAATGAGAGGCTATGAACGCTTCAAATACCTTTTGGTGATGTCAAGTGCGGACATCACACACCCCCCCCCCCCAGAGGGCATTCAGAATGTCATCATGGTCCATTGCCCTTCCACACTCAACATCAGCCAAACTGACAAGTCTGTCAACATGCTCATTACCTCTTACATCTGTGTGCCCTGGCACAAAAAAAGATGCAGACTTTTGTTAGAATAGACCTCTCCAGTAACTCTAACTAATTCCATCGAGCCCAGCCAGTTTTGATCTTTCTGAGGAATCATGGCAGCAGCATAAATTGAGCAGCATAATTTTATTCTCTAATATCAGGGGCTGGCCCTGTCTGTTACTGAATATTTGCTGGCTATCCTGACTCTCAGCAATACGCAAACTGGAAATGTTAAGAAATGATGCAAAGTGCAAAATCCTTGGGTGCACAAAAGATATTGAGTGTAGGGTGATATGTTACTTCATCAATTTTTCCAACATGGCAAACAGAATATGACTTTGTCGAGCATGAGCCTACATTCAGATCAGTGCAGACCCACATCATCCACTATACCATGAATTTATTAGCACAAAAGGCAGCAGATTACGAAGAGGAAAATCATAGACAGAGTAGACTAGAGATATTGTTCAGCAGATGTGTTCAATCAAGGATATAAAACCCTAGGAAGAATTGGTAAAAGTGCCATCACAGTGCAATGCACCCTTTCCCGTCATCATAACATTGGGCAGAGAATGTAGAAAAAAGAACCCTTTGGTTATCGAGACAGAAGTGCAAGCCCTGATTTTCAAGAGCTCTTCTGAGAGTGAGGAGCCGCGATAGCTCAGTGATTAGTGCACTGGACTACTAAGGACAAGAGGTCGGGTTCGATCCTGATCGACGGCTTCCAGGTTCACCCAGGCTTAAATGGGTACCAGATTTTTTCCTGGAAACTAAAGCAGCGCGGGCATAATACTGACCACATTACCCCAAAAATCACGTGTCGGAGGTCTGTAAAAATTATGGTCACTAACACCACATTCCCTATATGCCACTTGGCGTGACGGGGGGGGGGGGGGGGCTCTTTACTTTACTTTACTCTGAGAGTGAGGTAATCATTCACACAAATTGGTTTGTTATTTGAAGTTTATGGAAGTTATGGTCTTCCAAGGCTCATGTTGACGGTAGAACTGTGAAGGCAGTTCAAATAATGGCTGCCACTAAAGCATTAGCATGGCTTGAGACACAGACATATAAACATGTGTGTTTCCTCAGTACCCAAAGAGAATGCTCAGAAAAATCACAACTTTCTGTCTTAATCTAATAAATACTTCTCTTCATAGCCCTCTATTAAATGCATGTTAATATGTGGGTGTAGGTGGTTTGTGTTGTTGTTTACAGCAAGCTGTGAGTTCTGTGCTTTTTGGCCCAACACATTCGAATTCAGGATGGTATTTTTGAGTACTTGATTGTCTTCCCTATATAATCCTTACCTATCTAACTATCTATTGACCGTTCGAGCCATAGCCGGCCCATAGATCATAGACCTAGATACTCTTTCTCTTATCTAAATTTCCATTCTAGCAGTTTTCAATCCTTCTAAGGATATTTTATCAAATCTCGCCATTTGTCTCTGTTCTGTGCAAGCAACTCTATCTCACTGAGGGAGCTGATTCCTGCTGCTCTTGCCTCTCTGATCAATGTTCTTGTCAATGTCTCTCTGGGTCGACCTCTTTTCCTCTTACCTGTTGTTTCCCACATGAGGTCTTGCTTTGTAATTCGGTTGTTACCTCTCTTCATCACGTGTCCAACATATGACCATCATCTTTTCTTGATTACTGAAGATATTAGTAGTTGATTGGTGATTTCTCTAATTTCTTTGCTTGTTTTGAATTCGTTCCACTCTATACCAAGTATTTTCCTTACTTCCAAATTACAACAATCTGCTCATTTACTTGTGACTTTACTCAAATTTACTCAAATGTAACCCCTACCTACATGGCCAAAAAAGTTGTTTGTTTCCAGAGGCACCTGGAGGAGGTGAAACAGGATCTTGATGAACTCATTGATCCTGACAGCAAACAGCTATAAGTTATTGACCATCATCAATATATTTTGGTTTCCAACATTTTAGCAGCACTAGTCATGGAACATAATTATGTCTAAAATCCAAGGCATTTTTCAGCTGGGACTGTTCAAAATATGTTCTATAGTCCGTTCAGATTCGTTTGCCGAGATGTTATGATTTATAATTCAAAAAGTTCTTGATGATTTCACATGATTTTTGGCATACGGTGTTAAAATGTCCATGTCACGAGAACATATGTGTTACTCGATGTCTAGCTATAACGGTTTTCTTAAAGCGGCGAATTCCTTTGATCTTTGCCCATGTAACTATTATTTTGACCCTAATCAAAATGTTTTACAGTAATCTAGTGCAACGATGACCCATAGGCGTGTCCATAAAATTTTACTTGGTGGCAAGTATACAAATTTTAAATTATATATAGAACTTTTGTTCGTAGAGTCAATTTGATATAGTTCCATGCTCTTGGTGTGAGTTTCCCAAATGTTGTCGCTGCCTTTCAAATACGTACATTTAGTTCCTCATCTAAGGAAAGTGTGGCTGTAATAGTGGATCCAAGATAGCTGAACTTCTGTACTGACTCAAGCAGGCTTCCATTCAAAGTAATGGTTGTTGGTTTGCTTATAACATATTTTTGATTGCTTGGGTGGTCTTGAACAATAAACGGTTAAACAAATCAACTAGGAAATTTTGCAAATCAAACTATTTATCTGTAGACTTAATCAGAGCAATGATCATTCAGAATCAGACGAGTCAAATAGGTCGATTACTGCTTTCGACTGAACCATCCTTTTTCCAATATTCCTCTTCTTGCCGTAACACATGATCCTCACATTTTACCCAGTAGTCTTTATTTATATTTGATAGAGCCTGATTTGTAAGTGTCTCAACATCGCATAATTTGAAAGTTTTATTTGTATATGCTACGTGTCCTTTAACTTTTGCCCAAACTAGTTCTATAGGATTTAAGTGTGCATGATATGGAGGTAGTCTCAAACATCTATGGCCATGTTCTTGAATTAACTTGTCTATTTTAAATATCTTTGTACGTTGTGTCTGTTTTACAAGGCTAAGCAATTTGGGTTTCAAGTAGCTGTCGTTAACTTGTATGTGTTCTTTTATGAGCCACGTTTTGATTGCATCTTTTGTACTTGATGATGTTGGGATTCTATCTTCTACGTTAACTACGTTATGGTATGAAGCATTGTCCATTATCAGACAAGAAGGTCGATCTAATATTGGAAAGATACTTTTCTCGATCCAGTCTTTAAATATTTGCCCATTCATTTCGGAGTGGTAGTCTCTATTGTCTATGGATTTTGAAATGAAAACGAGATGAGCATTCTGCAACAACCCATTATGTCTGCTACCTGCATGTGCAACTATCAAACGTTGCCCTTTACTGCTTGGTACTGATCTTTTAATACTTCCATCTGCTAACTGCCATTCCTTTTCATTTGTATGATGAGCGTTGATCCAAGTTTCATCTAAATAAACAATATCATAATCATTTTCGCGCATTTCCTTCACTTCACGTAAATACTTGCTTCTAAGAGCTACTAGATGTGGCTTCTCACAAATAATGTTTTTTCCACCAGCATACTTTCTAAAGGTGAAGCCTGCACTTCTTAATATTTTCCATAATGAAGTTTTTAATATTTCAATGTCGTTGTTAGTTTTCAGCCAAAGCTTCAACTTTCTAAGTGTCACTTCTTCGTTTATATCAAACATTCGACAGATTTCTCTTTTTACTAGGTCCTTATCAAAACTGTCTAACGTTTCTTTCCTTCCTTGCTTTCTTGCATTTGTTGGCAATAAATATCCGCTTCCTTTAACTATTCGATCAAATGAACGTTTACACAAACCTAAAATATGCATTGTTCTCTTCTCAGGGTTTGATAAAGAACAATAAAGATGTCCCTTTTTACGCTCTCTGCAGAAGTATTGATAAATCTTTATAGCAATGTTATGCTCAGTAAAATATTTTGCCTTTATATTCATTCTCACATAGACTTGCAGAAAATAATATGGATAGTGCCGCCTCCTTTCTGTAAATATTGAGATTTGCCTCTGAATTATGACTCGAACTCGAGTCTACGGCCGTGATTTTGACATCACATAATTTCCGGTTTCGGCTAAAATGTCATTTTGTGCTAAACAGGAAATTTCATATGTAACATTTCTTTATAAAAATTTATAGTGGAAACATAACTATTTTAGGACGGTGCGCATTCAGCCGTGAAGGTCATGCCTATATGTTAAAGAATCAGCTGTGAGATGTAAGCATCTACATAATCCCGCCGGTGTTTATAATATCGATTAACTTTTTTTTAATATAGGTTAAATAAGGCATCTTTGAAACTGGATCACATTTCTTTGATAAAAAAATATTTTTATAGCGACATTAGTATTCTAAACCTAACTTCAAAAGATCAATGCAAATGAACAATAAGTTTTTGAAAAAAATAAATTAATGTCTAGGCAAACGAATCTGAACGGACTATAGTAGATGTTTAGGGACTATAGCGGTAAATGAACTTCACAACTCACATACTGGCAGTTTTTAATTTTTATTTTATAAATGTAATATAATATAATAAAATGTATTATCTGCCTTTGAGACGATATGAGAGCTGGAAAACAACAACATAAATAGAAATTATATGCATTCAAATACAAATGTCTCAGGAAAATACTTTTTATACCACGAAATGAATACAATACTGGTGAGAAATAAGAGAAATGCACAAAGTATCCAAAAATATCATGTATAGTCAAAAAAAGAACATGGTCATATGTTGGCTGTGTGATAAGTTGAAACAAGACAGTCTCAAAGTAAGACATCAGTTAATCAGACATCAGTAACCATCTTTGTCTCAAAAGGACAATAGAGATGGATAGATATAATACAAATATAATAGTATAATATAATTTAATAAATACAAACTTTATTTTACAAATATAAGTACACTGGAGCTTGGAAGCCTGATGTATTATGATTTTCTTATTTTATGAGATGGTGTAACAAAATCTTGTAAACTTTATGTTAGAAAGAAAATCCTGCTTAAAGCTATTAAATTATTTATGGAATACTCCCTACATTTCTATGTAAGCTCATGTATATGAAATGTTATATTTATTTTATATTGTATATCAATAAATTATGATGTTAACTACAATGAAAGGTGAAGAAATTTTTATTTTATGATCTTTTTATTATTAATGTTGCTAGTGTAACTCTTTTTCATTGTATTTTCTTTTTATTTGCCTTTGTCTGTTTCAAGTGCTATGAATGGTTTTTCTCAGCATCTCATCCTACATGTGAGCTTTCTTTTCTGTTATTTATTTAAGGGTTATCTGTCTGACATTTATAACAGTAAGATGGTTGAAATATATCCTTGATCAGTTGTTGTTTTGTTTAGCAATTTCATGTTTAGGTGTTTTTGAATGATGGTCTTTGAACACTTTCTTTTAATTTTGATTTTATTTAATCTGGTACGAGGTGAAAATGTTTCCCATGTACATGAATTCTTTAATGTGTTTAAGATAGGTATCATTGTCATGGCTATTAATTGGACTTATGTCATCTATTTATCTTCATTGTTTATTTCTTGAATGTCATATTGAACATTTAATACAATAACTTGCACAATAATAAACTGTACAATAATTTTGGTACAATAACTAAGTTACTCAAATGCACATTTAAAAAAGAATAATATGTTGCAATTATGTGGTTATGTTAGGATTATTATTACTGTACTCCAGACACATCTATGGGTGCTCCAATCTTCTACTTTTCATCTTGAAATATAAGTAGTTACGTGGTGTTGTATTTATTTTCAGAAAAACTCATGAAACTCTTACTTAATACCGGACTGATGTAACACCTGGAAGAAAAACTATCCCAATATCACAACACCTTGGCTTCTGACAACATAGATCTATCAAAGACCAAACTACTCCTAATATCACAACACCTTGGCTTCTGACAACATAGATCTATCAAAGACCAAACTACTCCTAATATCACAACACCTTGGCTTCCGACAACATAGATCTATCAAAGACCAAACTACTCCTAATATCACAACACCTTGGCTTCTGACAATGTAGATCTATCAAAGACCAAACTACTCCTAATATCACAACACCTTGGCTTCTGACAATGTAGATCTATCAAAGACCAAACTACTCCTAATATCACAACACCTTGGCTTCTGACAACATAGATCTATCAAAGACCAAACTACTCCTAATATCACAACACCTTGGCTTCTGACAATATAGATCTATCAAAGACCGACCAAATCATCCACAAAGTACAGAAACTAGAAGATGCTTTCAAAAAGAGGAAAAAAAACACTCTAGCAGTCTGGGTAGATTTTAAAAAGCCATTTTATAAAGTTTGGAAAGAGGGATTGAAAGCCAAGATGTGAAGACATCATATTTGTTGGAGAATATACATGGATTAATTACAACCTTGAAAACACAACGGCCAGAGTACAAATAAATGGGTGGACCAGCCAGAGTACAAGTAAATGGGTGGACCAGTCAGAGTACTAGTAAATGAGCAGACCAGCCAGAGTACAAGTAAATGAGCAGACCAGCCAGAGTACAAGTAAATGGGTGGACCAGCCAGAGTACAAGTAAATGGGTGGACCAGCCAGAGTACAAGTAAATGAGCAGACCAGCCGGAGTACAAGTAAATGGGTGGACCAGCCAGAGTACAAGTAAATGAGCAGACCAGCCAGAGTACAAGTAAATGGGTGGACCAGCCAGAGTACAAGTAAATGTGTAATAGAGTATAGCTAGTGAGAACATGGGGGCAGGTAACTTAGTTGTTACCCGCTTCTCAATAGATAATAGCAGTAACAAATAGTAGCGACCAGCAGTAATTAGGACATGAAGTTGAGGAATGGAAATTTTCTAGAATAACAAGTTGTAGAAACAAAGTTAAGAGAGTAAAGATTTATAGTGAAGGTAGACACACAGAGGTGAGGAAGGTAAAGTAGAATTATACAGAGAGTTTGGGTCCATGGAATTTTCCATGCAGCAGGTTGTGGAAATTAGAAGATGACGCAGTGTTTGTAAGGGTAGGGTCCTCAGACATAACAAGGACACCCACCAAGCTTAGTTAATGAAGGTCCAGAATTATCCCGGACATAATAGTTAATGGGATTTTCCACGATTTCCACAACAACAGGTTGTATAGACGCATGACTAGCACATGCATTGACCTCATGACTTTACTGTCCAGTAAACAGCTACCAGAAAAGGTCAGAGTCGTGAAATAATATTTATTTAAATAGGTTATAGAAGTCACGAAAATAAGCTGTTATTGTCAAAGTCTGAGACAGTTGAGACACAGGTCAGATTTTGGGAATTCAAGTCTCGGACACGAGGTTGCAAGTGATCAGGAGGGAGTCGCAATTTGTCACTTCGCGACAACTTTGCGACGATTTTAGTGGCTACTGATTTTTAAAAGTAGAGTTGTGGTTGAGTATTTAAACTTCAACACAACAGGAATTAAGTAAGTTAGTAGAGAAACAGAGAGAGAGAAGTCAGAATGTGGACTAAGTAAGCTTAGTCCGGCTTCGGCCGAACTGCCGAACGCAGTTAGTTAGAAGTTAAGTAGAACTTGAAGTGTTAAAATAAGAAGCTAGCAAGTCAGATCACAAGTTTAGTTAGTAAGTTTTCTTGATGTAGCAAAGCCAGTTATTTAGGAAGTTGGAATCTCCAAGTGTAGTTCAAGTCAGTTTAGAAGTTATTATTGATAGAGAGTTGATAGAACATATTATAAACTGAAGCTGTGAAATGTTTTTGAAAGATTCATAGAATTGTGCTTCAATATATTCTTACAAGTTCGTAAGTAGACAAATGAATAATGTTGTATGCAAGATTTGCACTTACGGACATTCAAATAGTCACCGACGATAGTCTCTTGAGTGTCCTGAATTAACGAAGATTAATTTAAGATAAATGCACGATCATGGGCCAATATTGATAATAGAGAAATCAATAAACTGATTATGATTTTATAATGAGAGAAAAAGAGTATGTCATGAATTACCTGTTGTGTTGGTCAATTAAATCAATGTGATGTGTTGTCAAGAAGTACAAAGATAATATCAACAAGTCAATAACATCAAGATAATAAATATACTATAACAAATGGGTGGACCAGCCAAAGTAAAGTAAATGAGCAGACCAGCCAGAGTACAAGTAAATGGATGGACCAGCCAAAGTAAAGTAAATGAGCAGACCAGTCAGAGCACACAAAAATTGGTGGACCAGCAGAACAAGAATTGGATCAGCGTGTTCCCCAAGGAGGAGTTTTGTCACCAACAGTATTTCTTGTGTACATAAATGACACGACAGAAACCATCCCAAAAAGAGTTCATAACTCCATATTTGAAAAGAACTTACATCTCTGCACCTGTGAAGAACACATCGTGACAGCAAGCAACCGAATGGAGTAGGCTCTGTCCTCTAGGGTCCAATAGATATGATGGTGGTCGTGGTGATGATGATGAGATTCTGATGGTGAAAGTGATGATAATGAAAGTGGTAGTAATTATGGTAATGATGATAGTGGTTGTGGTGATTGATGATGATGATGGTATTGATGGCGTTTTTGTGGATGATGATAATAGTGATAATGATGATTTCGACGAAATTCATGCCCTCACAGAATATGTGAACCCATCTTTCTGTGATTACTCAAGAGACTCACTCTGGTGCTAACAGGGCTCATGCTATCTACTTAGATCTTCCTGTGTGATATAGAAATATATTGGAGTTCTAATGGGACTTATTATAATACAGTCATAATGGTTCTATATACAAGAACAATAAGTAATAGTTTAGTTTAGTTTAGTTCAGTTCAGTTTAGTTTAGTTTAGTTTAGTTTACTAACGATTAATGGACGAATAATCTTACTGCACATCCAGTGGTTAGTGAACTGGACTACAAAGGACAAGGGTAGGGTTCGATCCCAAACGACGGCTTCCGGGTTTACCCAGCCTTAAATGGGTACCGGATTTTTTTCTGGGAAAGTAAAGCGGCACGGGCGTAATACCGACCACATTACCCCCAAAAATCAAGTGCTGAACGTCTGTAAAATTTATGGTCACTAACACCATATTCCCTATACGCCACTTGGCGTGACGTGGGTACTTTACTTTTTTTTACTTACATCGGACATGTCCGTAAGTGCGCAGATCTTCCCGGCATATTCCTCAGTGTGTGGAGACTGATGACTCCAGTTCTGTTTGATCTGTTATTCATCTGCATCTCCCCGCACAGCGCTCTGTTCTGTTTCCAAGTTGTGGCCTGATGTTTTTGCAGTCTGAACGTGATTGTACATTCTTGATCTTTGATTGAATCGTCAGCGCGCCCTGCCTCCCGAAGGGCATTCATTATGTCAGCCCGGTCCAATGTGTCAACCAAAGTAGCCATGCTATAAGCTCGTTCGTTTCCTCTCACGCTGGAATGTCCAGGAACGAAGATGAAATATATGCAAATCAGTACTGAGTGTTTTAATGACACCAACCGCTGCCCTCGTACAAAGCCGTCTTCGATTTTTTTCTGAGCATACTCATCGAGTGAAAATGACTGGGAACATCTGATCGCACATCATGGAGAACATGTATAGGGAATGGTATAACATCATTTGAGACTGTGCTAAGGCAAAACTTAGAAGAGAAAAGACTCATGAAAAAGGATGGAAAACCATGTGGATCAGTGGGCCTGACTTGTTCATCCTATGGTCATGTGTGTTTGTCAAACATTGGTAGAATTAGCCACGAGAAAAGCTGTTCAACAAAAAAAAAATCTTACAACAATACACAATAGTTTCCCCTATACCGTCTGACAAGACGAAAAGGGTCATAGTACTCATCGAATCACTAAGAAAGCACACTTTAGTAAAAGGTTGTGTTTTTAGTCAGGCCATTGCTTTAGTTAATGCCATGATCTCCTTGGTCAGACTACTGATAGTTACTGCGAAAGCACCACTTTCATCCTTTGTTGTTCTTTCTTTGACCTGAACTGTGGAAGCTCATGAGCTTTGACTGTGTCGAACAACGGATCCATCGGTGCAAATGATTGCCTCACCCTCAGTTGAACTTTCATAGATAAAGGCCTATAGCTCTGTTTCCACGACCACAGGGTTTTGGTGTCTGCATTCTCCGTTCAAAGTGATGCAAGCCAAAAAGGACATAGAGCCCTCTGCTGGCACCCGTATCCACTCTTCCACGAGTTAAATATTCCCAAGTGGACAAATTTGTTCAACAATATCCTCAGTCTGAAAACCACGATCTTCCTCTTTTGAGACTGCTGCTATTTCTCCTACCAATCTCACTGTGTAGTGGATGTTGTACATCAACATTGACTAGAGATAGGCATGTTCTCGGGACATCATATCGCCCTGCGTGATGTTGCTCTGATACATCCAAGTATGATGTGCATGGTCTTACTTTGTATTCGTTCTAGTCTATCAATATGTGTGTAGATGAGAGCCTGGATTGCTAGTGAATACTTAATAACCGAAACCTTCAGTCCTTGGTATAGGACAAGAAGGTGCTGTTAACGGTCCGTCACTGTCATTACCCTTTATGCTGATAGGCTCTTCCTAGCCTTCATAACATTTGATCTATGTGCTGCGTAAAAGCAAGACTTAGATCCAATTGTATTCCAGGTACCGTGATGTGTGGGTCCACACAACCTATGAACCCACGCTTGCCATCGATGTCGGTGAACCATGTCACAGCTGCCTACGCCGGGTTAACCAGTTCTCCTGCGTCACATCATCACCTGCTCAAATGAGTTAGTTCAGTCATGGGTTCTTTAGCAAACTGCTCCCTATCTTTACATTGGTGGTTCACCATGTCACCAGTGTAAGACAGTGTTCTTCGCTAGACCCGCAGTTGACTCACCTGTTGTTATCACAGCGTAAACGTTGAAAATCGCCGGATACAGGTGAGCCCTTTTGTAGGCAGGTATATATAGTTTTAGGTTCTGTAGTCCAAGTACTGTAAACGAGAACAACCTTCCTTTGGAAAAAGGCTGCTGGTTAAAAAGTAAGTAAAGTTTCCTTTCATGTTTTACTAGGGATTTGGGTAATGTGGTGTTAGTGACCTTATTTTTCCATAAACACGGCACATTTTAGGTTATGTGGTCGGTATGACGCCAGGTCGCCTTTACTTCCCAGAATAATCTCTGGTACCCATTTTTAGAGGCCGGGTAAACCCCGGAGCCATGTCGGTGCGAAAAAAAATCGGCCACTTCTGGGGATCAAACCTGGACCCTTCTAATCAGGAAGAGAGCATACTAACCACTTAGCCACCGAGGTTCCAGGCTGCAACTGATACACCGTTAAATTAAAGAGGACTGGGCTGATATCGAGCCATCTGCTGAGCCATTAAATGGTTTCCTGTTGAACGCGTCATGGAGATTGAGGTGAAGATTGCAATAACACCTGTCTCAACATGGGAAATAATCCCTCATAGACATCGTGGGCAAATCTGCAGCTGTACCCTAGGTCTCTCTACCAAGACGGTAGCCTCAAAGCGTAGATGAATGAAAACTAAAATGTTCAAATTAAAAGGTTCCTAGCAACTTTTTCTCCTGCAGCTTGCCCACGATGATCTTTTTCTACTTCTTCTACCTTTCAGCTCCCTGTGGAGCATAGGTCTTCAACAAACACTTAACAAGTCGTTCTGTTTCTTGCCATTCTTTTAAGATCATTCCATGTCTTCCCCATAATCTTCATCTCTGCTTCTATTTCTGCTATCTTCTCCAAGAATTCTTTGGTCTTCCTATTTGTTTTTTCCTCCTGGGGATTCCAAAAGAGGGCTGTTGTGTAATACGCTCAGTTGACTTCCGCAGTGTGTGTCCTATCCAGTGGCATCGTCTTCGCTGTATCTCTTTATCCATTGGTATTTGACTGGTACATTTACATAATTCTATGTCAGTGAATTTGTTCTGCCATTTCCATTCTTTTTATTCTGCGTAAGCATAATCTGATCACCGTGATCTGCATTGCGATTATTCGACAACTCTGAATTTTCTTGCGATCTTTCCAAAGCTTCGACAGAGGTATCAAAGTGCTGCTCAGATTCAGCTCAGATGCACAAACTCCGTAGCACCGACGAAAACTTTGTCCTGAAAACTGAAAACCTTCTTAGTCGCTTCTTAGTGACACGTGACAGTGGTCATATTCTTACCTCCCCCACTGTGGCCTGGGCCAGCTACACGGGCGAAAAACAGAAATAGCAAGTAAATATGGTCACATCTCTAGAATGGCATGTGACTACATAAAATATTAGACATGTGTAATAATATGATTAGTAATTAGAAAATAAGAAGAATGCAAGGAGCGAGAAAGATGGAAAGACAATAGATTGTTTTCTTAGGAGAAACACCTACAAAGATATGCCACCATGTCTAATGATCAAGGAAAATCAATATATAGAAGCAGTTTCGAACAAATGCACTGCATGTGGTGCTGAACATAGTGCGTACAATACATTATTGAGTTATTGAGTTATTTGCGGGTCATCATTATTGCACTCCGAACATGTCCATAGGTGCTCAGATCCCCTCCTCAGCAAGTTCCCCGGTGTCCAGCGACTGACAACTCCAGTTCTGTGTTGGTTGATAAGTCTTCTTACACGGTCACAAAGTTTCTCATTTCTGGCTGTGCCCACCTTAACTCCCATCTCCAGCATCCGAAGAAGTGACGTGGATCTGTGTTTATCGAAGTCCTGTGCTCTTCCAATATATCGGAAGGCATTGATGACGTCCGCCCGATCCATTGGTTGCCCGTCCTCAACGACAGCGTAGCTAGCCAACCTGTCCGCTCTTTCATTTTCCCGTACTCCCGCATGTCAAGGGACATAGACAAAGGTGACCTTATGTGTTTTGGACTTCAGCAATGACTCTACCAATTGCATGCGTGCTGAGCCCGCCTCCACGTTTTTTATCATGCTCATCGAATCACTCAGTATACATGCTTGGGTGTAGTCTTGTGACTCCAACCATTTGAATGACTTGGTCACTGCCATCACCTCCATTGTCATGCTACTCGTGGTCATGACGTATGCACCACTGTCTTCGTAGACTATTCTGTCAGCCGAGCGTTCTATAAATGCCTATGCACTTCTTTGGTGTCGTGTTACAGATCCGTCTGTATAGATGACTGAATCTTTCTCATTGGTGTTATCGCAGATGAGACCGTTGACCTCCACATTAACCACGACCGGGTTCTGTTCGCTACTTTTACTGTCGAGTGTGAAAATACACGAGAAAGTCCCCTTGAATGACGTAGGCACCGGTATCCACTCCTCGCCAACGTTGATATTGGTAAGCCCACAGACCTGTTTGATGACATCTTCTGCTCGGCCCACCCATGATTTGCCTCTTTTTAGCCTGGCACCTTTCCCTGTGTTGAGCACGTGGTGCAATGGATGCTCTTTATCTGTACTAATCTTCAGGTATGCTCGTGCTCTCCAAATCTTGATTCTGTCATCCATGGTTGGAAAGTCAAGAAGATACCTCATTGCTACACAGGGGGTGTCCCTTGTATATCCCATGATAATGCGCATGGCTTCATTTTGTATTTTCTCCAGCCTATCATTTTGAGTCGTACTGACAGTAAGAATTGCCAGGGCATACTAGATTGGTGCGAGGACTAAACCCTGGAACAGAAGAGTAAGTAGCCTCTGCTCGATGTTGGCAGCTGCCATGACCTTCAAGGCGGCTAATCCTATGCGGGATTTTGTTATCACATGGTTGACGTGGTCCCGAAAACACATGCTGCGATCAAACTTAACTCCGAGGTATGTCATCCATTTGTCCCTGGCCACCTCATCAGCTCTCATTCGTACTACCGGTGGGTCCGTATTAACGATACGATTGTTAAGGGAGAACCATGATGCTGATGCTTTATTAGGATTAACCAAGGCACCTGAAACCCCACACCAGGAAGAAATCCGACCGAGTTCGTCTTGCATTGTGGAGGCGATTCCCCGTCTGTCTCTTCCCTGTCCCAGAATATCATCAGCAAAAGTCATAGTTCTTCCCCTCCCATTCAGTTGTTGTTCCGTGATCGTTATTGTGTACACGTTAAATAGAACTGGTGACAATGGTGAGCCTTGTGCCAGCCCTGGACAAATGGATGTTGGCTCGGAAGACCAACTTCCACATCTGAGTGTCACCTACCTCTGAAACAGTGCCACAGCGATCCATCTAATGAGGAAGGGGGCACCGCCAGTTTGAGGAGCATGTGCATGAGGTATTCAAATGGTACCCTGTTGTATGCATCCTCCAGATCTATAGCAGCAGCACATGTCTCCTCTCGTCTGTGGAAGCCTTCGAAGACGCCATAGGCAAAGACTGCCGTGTTGAGCCATGTCTCTTTGTTATATCTATAACCTCCGAGTGTGGGTGGGAATGTGCGTTTCTGTTCAAGGTGACAGGTGAGGAAACGGGCAACTATTTTCTCCAGCAGCTTGCCAGCAGTGTTCTGCATTGTGATGATTCTGTAGGCACTGATCTGAGAATGGTCCTTGTTTGGCTTCGGTAGCGGTAGTAAGTAGCTGTGTAGCCACTCCTCCTTAATCTGGCCACTCCGAATGCTGGCATTAAACTCATTGGCCAGTTTTGTCAAGTTGTCGTCAGCTAAATCGCCTATGTAATCGTACCGAACACCATCTGGACCAGGAGCAGTGTTGTGTGACCTTTTAAGTGTCGAGCGAATGGTATCGGTTGTGATTGTAAGATCTTCTTCCAGCACTACATCCTTACACAATTTTGACAGCGATCCCCGTATCCTCATTCTTACAGCCTCATTTCTTTGGTCCACCTGCTCAATGTAGCGGGCAAGCAGGGCCTTCCCTTTGCTCTCATCAGATCTGTGCCATATCCGGCCTGTGCTCTGAAAGTCTGGTATGCCTCTGTGTCGTGTTGTGCCATTCATGCTCTGATGAAGGCGCCAGAATATGGCTAGCGATTTTTATGAGCACACTTTTTTTTACAGAAGTCATCCCATTTGGCATTCTTAGCCTGCTTAGCATATAGTTTAAAGTGCTTCATTTTTTGGTCAACCTCTTCTTTCAGACGCTTCTAGAACTCAGGTTGTGTTCTTCTATTCTTTCTGGCTTTCTGCCATGTCTTGGCCGTTTGTCTCTTGTTCCGTCAAGCTTCCTCGGCTTCTACGTTCCACCAGGGTGGCTGCGTCCATCTCTCCTGCCTCCTACGAGGGGAGCTCTGTTTCGGATGTCTTATTTTACTAATGACGTCCTGGTCTGTTTTCTCGTATGGAATGCGTGGAGCTGTTTTTTCTGGCTTCTATTTCTGCTTTTCTCAATTATGAGGACACATGGATAGTGATCACTTCCGTGGAATTCCAGTGCACTCCACTTGCAAACTGGTGAGAAGGTGGAAGACACCAGTGCCAGGTCTATGACACTATCAGAGTCCCCTGTTCGAGTGGACATACTGATTGCCCTTCCATCATTCAGGCAGACTAAATCGACTGACACTAGTGCGTTCTCTAGGACTTCTCCTTGCTTGTTGGTTATGACGTTACCCCACTGGTTACCTCCAGCATTAAAGTCTCCGCAGAAAATGACGTTCTTATCATCGAACTCTAAGAGATTCTGCCATTGTTGTGTGTTCACCTTACCATTACAGGTATACACATTTACAATTACGAAATGAACTGGGGTCTGCACCCTAACCGCATGTACCTGCAATTCTGCATTGTCCCACGCAGACATATCAACCTCAGCTGCCACCATATTGTTGCGCACAAGGATGGCCTGCCCAAGGTGTCGTCTATTGTAGAAACAATGAAAGCCAGGAGTACTTACTGTCCTGTCACTAAGAAGAGTTTCTTGTAAAACCATTATATCCGCTCCGCACAGTAGCTTATCAAGAATGGGCCGTCGTTGATTTATGGACCCACAATTCCAATATGTAACGCGCACATACTTTAGGCCTAGCCTCTCACACTTCGACATTTTAACGCCACCTCTTTTACCTTGTCGTGTTTTCCTTCTTCGATGTTTTCGTTTGGGCTGCATCTGAATACTTACCGTCGTCATAGTATCATAGATGATTTTGTCGCTGAACGTCGATGCTGTGGATGGTCTAGACTCACGTGCACTCACACAGTCGCACGGTCCAACCCGTTTCCACGTTATAGACTGGCCAACTCCAGTAAATCGCTCTGCAGCACGCGGATACACTGTGAGCCTTTTACAAATTAAATGAATTAAGCGTCCTTGACGACAGACCGGCGAAAACAATACATTAATAAGAAACAATGAAATTAGCCAATGGAAGAACAGCTCACAGAAATCAACGAGTAGGATGATAGCTCACATAAGTAATCTAATAGAAAAAACACATCATGGAGTCTATGACGTATATCTATCTATATAGCAAACTTCTCCGTGCCGCACGGCATTGGCGATCATACTCCGCTATATTTCTGTCAGATGCGTATGTCATTACAGCTCCTGGTTTCTGCCCCTAGCGCCACCTGGATATCACTATATGATACTCATCTCTTTGTCTTTATGTCTTTCTCTTTGAGTCAATCTTTCCGGTGACTGAGTTATTGAGTTATTTGCGGGTCGTCATTATTGCACTCCTAACATATCCATAGGTTCTCAGATCCCCTCATCAGCATGTCCCGCAGTGTCCAGCGACTGACGACTCCAGTTCTGTGTTGGTTGATAAGTCTTCTTACACGTTACACGCCCACTAAGTTTCTTGTTTCTGTTGTGCCCATCTTACCTCCCTACTCTTTCATCCGAAGGAGTGACGTGGACTCATTGTTGTCGAAGTCCTGTGTCCTTCCCACATCTCAGAGGGTATTGACGATGCCCCCCCCCCCACCCCCGATCCATTGGGTGACCGTCTTCAGTGACAGCGTAACTTGCCAACCTGTCCGCTCTTTCATTTCCCAGTACTCCTGCATGTCCTGCAACATCGACAAAGGTGACCATACGTATATTTTACTTCTGCAATGACTTGACCCATTGACTGCATCCACTTTTCTTATCATGCTCATCGAATCACTTAGTGTGCAGGCGTGGCTGTAGTCTTGTGAAGACCAGATTTGATTGAATCCTCAGCTGAAGGAGATGTGTCCGGTGATTACATCGTGACAATAAACTGCCAAACGGTGACATCACTAAAAGTGCCTCTAACCATCGCATCGTTGTACTCTAATTAGCTTCCTGATTGTACTTCCTTATATCGTGCTGTTACGGGCAGAAAGTGGCGATACAATGTCATGAAGCTTACCACCGATATCAATGGTTCAATCTCGACAAAACAATAACATAAAACAGTAACACGGAACACGAGCATTGTTGTTCAAGGGAATGCAAAATAGAAATAAAAATTAATTATAAAAATTATATAAAAAAAAGAAAAAATTAAATAATGCTAAAAACTGAACAAATAAAGGTAAAAAAAAAATTGGGATGGGACTTTCGAATCCTCGAATCTTGAAAAACATTCGACGTTTGAAAACTCGAATTTTCGCGTTTTTTTTTTTTTTTTTTTTTTTTTTTTTTTTTTTTTTTGTCATTCGAATCATTCTAATTCGAACCTTTAAAAAAACAGCTGTTACTTTGAAAATATTTGTTTTAACTCTGAACGTCCAATAAAAGTTTCACAAGCTAAATAAAGGCGAATGTTACAGTTTCTGTGGCATCGAGATCTGGCGGCTCTATGTGCCACGTTTCCAATGTGTCATCTGGCAGAATCTTCCAAGACTTTTTAGCAATGTGACTGCTCTCGAGAGGGTCTCTTGACAAATCTAGAAACTAACTCTTAATAGTTCTGTAGGTTTATGACAACTCATACCGATGTATATACACGTACACGACCAACGAAGTCTTTCAAGAGAACTACTTACTGAACATTTCATTTATATCTTCATGTTTAATCTACATTAACTTTTGAACAAATCCTTCCCCCTTCACCTCTAAACCTGCTTCAAATTAAACATGTGGGGGACTGGTTGGTCTCGTGGCAAGACGCCGACCACGAGACAGAGATGTTGTGGGTTCAAATCCCGGCTACACCGGTTGGGATTTTTACTTATGATTTCTCTCTGCGGCAACCACCCCTGGTTTCAGCAGCGAGGCCCGGCTTGAAACGGCAATTACTCATCGACGGAAAAAATATGAGTACCTCCGAAATCAGAGTTACCTGCCTGTGCGGCGAGGGACCCTTGTGCATACTGCTGCCAGGGAAAAACGGATTAACACACAAAATTCAGTTCCTAGTCTCTAGGGACTTCGTCAGAGGTAAAAGCTGGCGAACGAAAAAAAAAATTAACATGTTTTTGGAACTTCTGTTTTAACAGAAAAATGTTAAAAGTGTGAAATACTAATCAAATATTTTTGTGCCTAAAAATCGCGAGAAAATGGAAATGAACTATACTACTCTTTTTTCCCCTTTTTAAAAATATTTTGTTTATTTGGCGTTTGCAAGCTTTCCCATCTGGCGAAGTTCCTAACGAATAGGAACTGCATTTTGCGTGTGGATCCGTTTTCCCTGGCAGCCGTGTCAGGGATCCTTCGCCACACAGGTAGATTAACTCGTTCTTTGGAGGTACTCATATTTTATCCGTCAATGAGTAATTGACGTTTCAAGCCGGGCCTCGCTGCTGAGACTAGAGGTTGTTGCCACAAAGAGAAATCACAAATAAAAATCTCAACTGGTGCAGCTGGGATTTGAACCCACAATCTCTCTGTCTCGAGACCGGCATCTTGCCTAGAGACCAATTAAGGAGGCAAGACTGCGTTCTCGAGAACAACCATTCTCCCCCCCCCCCCCCCAACACAGATTGCAAATGTTACTTCTCTTTAAAAGATTTCATTTTAAGTAGACTTCCCCCCCCCCTCCCCCAACTTTGTTTTTTTCTACATATTATTTTTGATTTGAATGATACGAATTTAAGGAGATTCGAAGGATTCGAAAAAAAACCTTTTAGTATTGGGACCCCTTTCTGAGAAAATGTAGGATTCGTCCCACCTCTAATAGGAAGTAGTATTAAAGGTTATGTAAAATTAATCTCTAACGCATTTGCTGTCCTGATGCTATCTTAATCCTATTTATGCGAATCTATGTATTGCAACGACTGACCCGCAACATAACACACATTTTAAAATCGCTGAAGTGCATTAATAAGAGATAGCATTGTTGTGCAACAATTGCATGCCTTGAAGTGTTCAGCAATTGACACTGGTATGAAAACGATTACTTCCTCTTTCCCAACATCGTGTTTGTCTCCTCAACAAATGTTGGCTACAATTATGCGACATTCTACTCTATCTTTTACTTGCGTTCTGTAACTTATTTCTCGCTCAGCTTCTTGATATTGTTTGTCCTTTTAAATCCTTGTCTGGCTTTGTTTCTTTTTCATCTTTAAGAATGTTCACATTCTTCGCGGATGGCTTTCAGTATTCTATGTTTCTGGTTAAACAAAGATATAAAAAATACATACTCCTTGGTCATATAAATAGAAAACTCTTTTTTTTTAGTCTTTAGTTTGGATTGGCGTTGTTGCAATCGGGGCATTCCCACATCAGCTCTGGTGTCCGTTCCAGCAACCATCGTTATGTTCTTCTATTGATTGTTCTGAACTTGCATTGATTGAACATCTTGCATTCTTTGCACTGAGGATGCTTTTCCTGGTTTCACCCCTAGTGGCGCCGTGTTCCATCATCTGTGAGAGATGTTCTTTAGAGCCCTCGCAATGTCATATGTGTCCAACTTTAAGGTTTCCTGAGTAATGCTGGGCCCGGTTAACCTGTCAGCCATTTCATTGCCACGAACTCTTATCAACAAAACTGCTCAACCAAAGTGTTAAGATGCCATTAAATGGCAATGGACAAAAAGCTCACAGAATGTTTAATTGATACTCGGCGCTGAAAGGCAGATGAGGAAGGAAAGAAGAGGTAGAAGAAGAGGTTACCAATAAGTAACTGTAATTTAAAATTTTACAAAAGAGTTAGATATGAGTTGATCTGAATGGAAAGAGATTTGTCATTTATAAGTCCTGCTGGGAACATACAACAGAACAGTCAAAGAAAACAGCGGAGTATACGTGATGACCACGAGGAGAATGACGATGGAGGTGATGTCACTAACCAGGGCATTCATCTGGTTGGAGTCACAAGACTATATCCACGCCTGCATATTAAGTGATTCGATGAGCGTGATAAGAAATGTAGAGACGGGCTCTGTAGGGAGACAGTGGGTTGACTCATTGCAGAAGTCAACGATACGTAGTCACCATTATCTACGCCTCTGGGTATACGGGAGTCCGGGAACGCCGTGAGATAGCTCTTACTGGTGGAAGACCTAGTAACGTAGTACCAGTAGGCAGGACAAGACACACAGTTTTCCAGAGAGAGCGTATAGACGAAATCCAACTTCTCCATTAAAAGCTAGCAAGGTCAAGAAAGCCATTAAGACCCGACCAGTCACATCCAATGAATCAAAGGCTTCTGCTCCCATCAACTTGCACCGTGTCTCAACAACAATACGCAAAGACACATACCTCCATTACATATTAATGCCGAATTTAGCATTTTCTGGTACACAATTACAACTTCGGTAAGATCTCCTAATGCTTTTTCTGTCTGTCTTCCATTAAATCCGTGTGTCTTCCATTAAGTTTGTTTGTTTGTCTTCCATTAAGTTTGTTTGCTTGTCTTCCATTAAGTTTTTTTGTCTTCCATTAAGTTTGTATGTTTGTCTTCCACTAAGTTTGTTTGTTTGTCTTCCATTAAGTTTGTTTGTTTGTCTTGCATTAAGTTTGTTTGTTTTCCATTAAGTTTGTTTGTTTGTCTTCCATTAAGTTTGCTTGTTTGTCGTCCATTAAGTTTGCTTGTTTGTCTTCCATTAAATTTTTTTGTCTTCCATTAAGTTTGTTTGTCTTCAATTAAGTTTGTTTGTTTGTTTTCCATTAAGTTTGTTTGTTAGTCTTCCATTAAGTTTGTTTGTTTGTCTTCCATTAAGTTTGTTTGTCTTTCATTAAGTTTGTTTGTTTGTCTTCCACTAAGTTTGTTTGTTTGTCTTCCATTAAGTTTGTTTGTTTGTCTTGCATTAAGTTTGTTTGTTTTCCATTAAGTTTGTTTGTTTGTCTTCCGTTAAGTTTGCTTGTTTGTCGTCCATTAAGTTTGCTTGTTTGTCTTCCATTAAATTTTTTTGTCTTCCATTAAGTTTGTTTGTCTTCAATTAAGTTTGTTTGTTTTCCATTAAGTTTGTGTTTGTTTGTCTTCCATTAAGTTTGTTTGTTTGCCTTCCATTAAGTTTGTTTGTCTTCCATTAAGTGTGTTTGTCTTTCATTAAGTTTGTTTGTCTTCCATTAAGTTTGTTTGTCTTCCATTAAGTTTGTTTGTCATCCATCATGTTTGTTTGTCATCCATTTAGTTTGTTTGTCTTCCATTAAGTTTTTTGTTTGCCTTCCATTAAGTTTGTTTGTCATCCATCATGTTTGTTTGTCATCCATTAAGTTTGTTTGTCTTCCATTAAATTTTTTTGTCTTCCATTAAGTTTGTTTGTCTTCAATTAAGTTTGTTTGTTTTCCATTAAGTTTGTTTGTTTGTCTTCCATTAAGTTTGTTTGTTTGCCTTCCATTAAGTTTGTTTGTCTTCCATTAAGTGTGTTTGTCTTTCATTAAGTTTGTTTGTCTTCCATTAAGTTTGTTTGTCTTCCATTAAGTTTGTTTGTCATCCATCATGTTTGTTTGTCATCCATTTAGTTTGTTTGTCTTCCATTAAGTTTTTTGTTTGCCTTCCATTAAGTTTGTTTGTCTTCCATTAAGTTTGTTTGTTTGTCTTCAATTAAGTTTGTTTGTTTGTCTTCCAGTAAGTGTGTTTGCCTTCCAATAAGTTTGTCTGTTTGTCTTCCATTAAGATTGTTTGTCTTCCATTAAGTTTGTTTGTCTTTCATAAAGTTTGTTTGTCTTCCATTCAGTTTGTTGTATTTTGTCTTTCATTAAGTTTGTTTGTCTTCCATTAAGTTTGTTTGCTTTCCATTAGTTTGGTTGTCTTCCATTAAGTTTGTTTGTTTGTCTTTCATTAATGTGTGTTTGTTTGTCTTCCATTAAGTTTGTTTGTTTGTCTTTCATTAATGTGTGTTTGTTTGTCTTCCATTAAGTTTGTTTGTTTGTCTTCCATTAAGTTTGTTTGTCTTCCATTAAGTTTGTTTGTTTGTCTTCCATTAAGTTTGTTTGTTTGTCTTCCATTAAGTTTGTTTGTCTTCCATTAAGTTTAATTGTTTGTCTTCCATTAAGTTTGTTTGTCTTCCATTAAGTTTGTTTGTCTTCCATTAAGTTTGTTTGTCTTCCATTAAGTTTGTTTGTCTTCCATTAAGTTTGTTTGTCTTCCATTAAGTTTAATTGTTTGTCTTCCATTAAGTTTGTTTGTCTTCCATTAAGTTTGTTTGTCTTCCATTAAGTTTGTTTGTTTGTCTTCCATTAAGTTTGTTTGTCTTCCATTAAGTTTAATTGTTTGTCTTCCATTAAGTTTGTTTGTCTTCCATTAAGTTTGTTTGTCTTCCATTAAGTTTGTTTGTCTTCCATTAAGTTTGTTTGTCTTCCATTAAGTTTGTTTGTTTGTCTTCCATTTGGTTTGTTTATATCCATTATGTTTGTTGATTTGTCTTCCATTATGTTTGTTTGTCTGCCTATATCCTCAGGGCAAGAAGGACCTGGGTTCAGAGCCCAACAAAAACGGTGGTGATTTTGTTTAAAAAAAAAAGGAAATATTAATCCATGTCGTTACCTCCCCTGATATCTTGGTTAGTGAAATCCGATGTCTAACCCTCTTAGATAAAGGCAATAAACAGAAGGTCATGTGTACACACACGCACGTTAAAGAAGGTTCACAAAGAAAAGAAGAGGCCATAAATATGGCAGGTGCCCGGGCAAGACTGTCAACAGAAACCTACCTACATCGTGGTTCCGATGCCGTGCTACAGAGTTCGTGCATGTGGGCCAGTATTTTTCTCAAATTTTCTAGAGTGGGATATCAGAGCATGTGTGGTTTCGTCCGGTGTGTGCAGTGATGATGATTTTAAGTTCAACAACAAGAAAACACACACACACACCCACACACACACACACACACATATTTTTATGTCAATTTTAAAACGATGATTTCTCTTATTGCCGTGCATTATTAAACAGACAATATTTCTCTCTGGTTATTATTTTTCTCCTCGATTTATTTATGAAAACTTAACATTCCTGCACCGTAAGCACACGTATACACATCACACATAAAAATACGCACATATACACAAACATACACACACATGCTCTCATAAGCTGTGGTCTGTGCCATACTTAACTAGGAAGAGTCATCATCACATTTTTTAACTTGTTTATGTGTTTTTGTTTTTTTAAAGTGTATTGTATATAAATGTACTTCATATTCGTTATGTTTACCAAAGGAACATTTTGTTAGTGGATCTGAATGTAAATGAAGACTGTCGCCATGTATAGAAGTGGGGTCATTTGTTTGTACTTAAGTAGCGTCTTACAGGTAAGTCGGTTAGTTATGTAAAACTGTGCTTCTATAAAGATATCCCTTTATGGCTATTAGGACTCATACGGTGAGTGGAGAAAAGAATAGAGCCACTTTTACCTGCCATATATGCCGTAATAGAAGGCTAAGGAGGTTTGGAATCGTCGCCTGTGCATTAGATTAGGATAGGCACGAATCGACCTTGTCAACAGAATTTGCCGATTCATTTTGGGATGCTGTGACAAGCGATAGAGGGGATATGTGGGATTCCAGACTGCAGTGATACTGGTTCCATGAATAAAACAGAATTAAAGAGTAAAATTATTTCATTACCGCCACTAGTTTAATTCAAAAGTGCACATCTTTATATGCTACATATCTCATACAGACAGTGAAAATATGGATATCATTGGGAAAATCGGCATGGCACAAATGAAATGAAATAGATCTTGTTAATATATGTATGTATTACTATGAATATATTACGATTTGTGCATACTTTATTTTAATAAGTTAAATACGTATATACCTTAAACATTATCTGAGTGCTCTGTTCAGATCTGTATATATTGTTTTAAGCAGACTTCTTGAAGACTTGTTTACATTATTTTGAATAGACACTTTCTTCTTTGTACGTTTGTTAGGGGATCGCACTGCACTGTACAGGGAGCCGCTATAGCTCAGTGGTTAGTGAACTGGTCTACAAAGGATAAGAGGTAGGGTTCGATCCCAACCGATGGCTTCCGGTTCACCCAGCCTTTAATGGGTACCTGCATTTTTTTCTGGGAAAGTAAAGCGACACGCGCGTAATACCGACCAAATTATCCCAAAAATCATGTGCCGAAGGTCTATAAAATTTAGGATTACTAACACCATATTCCCTATACGCCACTTGGCGTGACGGGGATACTTTACTTTTTACTGTTTTTTTACTGCATTATACAGGTCACTTTGCATTACAGTGCATCACTCGTTTTTAGTGACAGTTTTCGTGACCTTTGATTTATTTAACGACCAATTCCTTCTATGTTCGGAGTGCAATGATGATGACCAGCTAATAACTCAACTCAATAACTCAATAATTCAGTTCCATCTACGATCATTTGAATGTGTATGTGTGTGTGTGTGTGTGTATGTGTGTGAGTACTTTGTCTACGCTTGTCTTTCTAGTCATTAATCATCAATATGGGCCTTGTCGGTTGTCGAAGGCGATCGTGACTTCCACAATTCTCTGTCCTCAGTGTATCGTGTCAATTCTATTGTTTACTGTTTACCGTTTCCACAGCGCTAAGCTATCCAGTATAGTCTCTCTCTGTCGTCAGAATCTCTTTTTCCCTGTATTTTGCCAGTTGTAACCAGGTATTCCAACATTCCTCTTCTCATGATGTACCCGAACAGTTGGTATCGTTTCTCTATGATGTTTTTATGAGTTCTTTTTTTGTGATGGACTCATTGAGATTTCCTTTTTAACTGCTCAGGGAACTCTGAACATTCCTCTAAGGAATTTCATCTATGTGGCCTCTAATCACCTTTTCATTTAATTGTCTGCTGTCCACAATTCACCACCATTGGTCATAGCTGGCTATTTATAGCACTGATGAACTCTCTTTCTCACGCCTAATGACATGGACAAGATTTATTTTTTATTTTCTGAAATGCTCCTCAACCATTAATTCACAACCTGCAATGAAGCAAAGGAAAGCATAAACCAAATTTCTCTCATTAGGAAATGTCACCAATAAATAATCATGAAAAGCAAGAAAAGGTAAACTGTCCACAGGAAAGCTCCAGTTGCAGATTTATAACGACCAAAGACCTACAAAGTAGAAGACCCTATTTGATGCAGAAGATGACTAGCCCTTATTTAAGTCAGTCCGATAAATGTATATTCAATAAAAACTAAAGGATTCGATAATCACCAGTCTATCCATCAATGATTTATCCCGTAGACCCCGATTGGGTTTTGTGGCATACCAAACATGACAGAGAAGTGGCTAGGGAATAAGACAAGCGTAGCATTACCGTGTCCAGCATAACAATAGAGATAGAAGCAGCAACGGCAGCGATAACATGGTTGGTTACACAGAATGTGGATCACGCAGTCTTGGTAACTGACTCGCAAAGTGTGCTACTGAAGATTGTCAGACAGTGTTTGCGACAGGAGTGGATGCAGCTCTTGGCTCTACGGGGAAAGCGTTAATCTGGGTTTACTGTTCAGGGCACGCTGGTGTGCAGGGCAATGAAATAGAAGATAAGTTCGCAGGCTGCACTGGGTGTGGCTTTCCTCTAGACTTACTCTTGGACAAAGAGGACATCGCCAAGTTTGTTCTTTATTATTTAAGAGAACGGGAGGATGATGGGTGGGACAATGATGCATACATTGAGAGACTGAGGAGTCTAAATGTGGAAAAGAGGTCTGGTCGATCTTGAGTTCTTAGTTGTAATTTTTATTAATTCTTGGATGGACGGTGGAACGGATATGGGAATCCGTTTGAAATCGATTGAAACCGATTCCATGAAAAGAATAAAATAAAATCACCAATCTGTGCCAGTAATGCCGAGTTCTACAATGTGCGTGAGAAAATGTACCTCCTGTCAAGCATTGACAAAATACGAGATAACTGAGTTCTCATCTACCGCGGAATTAATCATCTAGAACAGAACTTGCTAACATATGACTTTGCCGCATCGGGGTCACTCCCGGAGGTTCATGTTAATCAGGAGGGATTCATAATTTCACAAATTTACATTGCAAGGAGATCTTACAGTCTGTTGTTTGATGTGCGACGGGGATAGTCCGATGACTAAGTGTGTTTTATTTGTTCGAATTTGGAGTCAAGATGATGTCCTAGCATCATCAAGCGCTATACATTTTTATTTTAAATGACGATCATCATTTTTTGGAGGACGTGAACTTCTGGTCAATATGGTTGATAGGCGGCAGGAACCATTAAAGGCTATGTCTGAAAAGTGTTCCTTGTTGCAGTTTCCTCATATTTCAAGTTCATCTTGTTGCAGGAGCTACTTAGTTAAGTGTTCTGTGCACACTGTGAGCTGTGCATTTCATCTGTTTTGATCGTGGTTCGATATTCTAATTGTTTACGATGAATGATGATATCGTATGACGAGGAACAGATGGCTGCGTTCACTTTCTGTGCGGTTTCGCCTTATGTCTTTAGGCGTATGCTGAGACTGCTATGATGAGGACTACAGCTACCTTTCTTTGTTTTGGAGATGAGTTAGCAATTCCGATGATTCCACACGCATTGGCGGTTGAGCAATTATGGACTTTAATTCCTTTGCAGTGATACCGGGGCCTTCCATAACCATAATGGTCATATCATAGAAACATCATCACTATCAGCAGCTTAAAAATAAAAAGGACAAATCTGATACAAGTGCAACGCATCAAATACTTGGGTACAATAATAACATCAAATGGAGGATGAACTACAGAAATAAAAAGCAGAATAGCTCAGGCCAAAATAGCAATTCAGAAAATGAAAAATACTTTATGCAACAAATCTATATCAGTAGAAGTGATAAAGAGAGTTCATCGGTGCTATATAGAACCAATTCTGACCTATGGAAGCAAATCATGGACAGCAGACAAACAAATGAAACGACAATTTGAGGCCACAGAGATGGGATTTCTCTTAAGAATGTTGAAAGTTCCCTGGACAGCTAAAAAGACCGAATGAGGAAATTCTCAAAAAGCCAACGCATAAAAGGAACTCTTAAAAAACATCAGAAAGAAACAATCAACATTTTTCGGGCACATCATGAGAAGAGGAAGTTGGAATACATGGTTACAACTGGCAAAATAATAAAAAAGAGAGAGATAGCGGACGACAAAGAGAGAAAATACTGGATAGCTTGGTGTCATGGCATGGAAAACAGTCAACAACAGAACAGATACGATGCACTGTAGATAGAAGATTATGGAAGGACATGATCGCCTATGCCAACCGGTATGGCACATAATGACGATGATATATTTTTTTAATACGAAAGCGTTTGAAGAATAAAGTAGGGTTCCAAAAAATGAGGAAGTTACTGTGCAATCCATTTTTGACAATAAAGTTAAAAAAAAAAAAGGTAAAGTACACCCGTCACGCCAAGTAGCATGTAGGAAATATGGTGTTAGTGACCATAAATTTTACAGACCTTCGGCACATGACTTTTGGGGTAATGTGGTACCCATTAAAGGTTGGGTGAACCGGAAGCCGTCGGTTGGGATCGAACCCTACCTCTTGTATTTTTGACAATAGAAGAAAGAAAAAAAAGTTCTTAAATACTATGCAGAGCCAGTCTTAACATGTGGATGTGAATTGTGGACAGGGTGACAACAGACAAGAAGATCACTAGAGGCTGTAGAAATGTGGTTTAACAGAATAATGTTGAAAATACCATAGACAGCTCAGAAGGGCAATCAAAACGTTATGAAAGTGGCCAAAAGACATAAAATATCCAATATTAGAAAGAAACAATCATCGTGTTTTCTCCATGTTATAAGAAGGGGGACAGCTGGAATGTATTGTAACAACCGGGAAGTTGAGGGATGAAGAGATAGATGGAAGCAACGAGAAAGGATAGCAGACAGCTCAAGAGAATGGCTTGGCAGAAAGTGAACAACAGAAATGATAATTAACTGTCGTGATCGAGAGTTGTGGAGAGACATGACCACCTACGCCAGCAGGCTTAGTATTTGATGATGTTGAAGAATAAGGGAAACATATTTCAGAGTCATTGGTGTCTACAGATGCCAATTTAGAGCAAAATATAGTGGTAGGAAACTGCCAGTCTCCAGAGATATTGGATTAGCGCCCTTGTCAGATATGCGCATCTGGAGGCAGCAACGTTTTTCTGTTTGACTTCGATTGCTTTCAGACTAGCGTTTACTGTCGGCCTCCACCTGGGTCTGGCTTTAGCAATCTTTTCCCATTCAGTTACGTTCATATCACGAAACCCTCGCGTCTCGTTTGCAGACGTATTTGTAACGTAGAATGGGTCCTCCTTTATTTGTTTTGCCTATGGTTGGCTCTCCACAGATGATTTCTTTTGGAATGTATCCATCCCCTCTCACTCAGCACAGAAAGACCTAGCCATCTCCGAACACTAAGATGTGGGATTGTGAAAGTATTTGTTACCACGGCGCGATACAGAACTTTATGGTTCGCTATTTTGTTTCTCAGAGAGATACCAAGTTTGTGTCTCAGGCAGTACATGTGAAAATCATTCATTATTTTTTTTATGCGGTTTAGAAAGGCCATGTTTTGTTGGCCTATTTTACAAAACAGTTGGTCTGAATACTGGAACAGGCAGTGCTTCGACTGCGATGAAACTGACTCCATTAATAGAATAGAATAGAATAGAATAGAATAGAATAGAATAGAATAGAATAGAATAGAATAGAATAGAATAGAATAGAATAGAATTATAGTTCTGAAGTGATTGGGGAGAGTCTGTACAAAGTTACTTGGAAGGATGCAACGTGATAGTTATAATTGAGAAATTCTCAATCTCTTTCGGCGTTGGTCATTATGAGGAAAGTAAAGAATAGTGACACTGTGACCTTCCAGGCATGTCGTAAGAGGCGACTAAGGAGATTGATCGATGGCTTGACAAGCTGTCATTGTAAAAAGTATTGTTATGGAAACAGCCATAGATTTTAGAAGCAGTGATCTCTGCAATATGTGAAATTTTGGCACGCAAGGTTTCTGTTTTTGAGATTTTGGTTCTGCCCTATGTGCCGTCTTCGGCTCGAAAGGACAATAGATAGATAGTCCAAAGTGCAGGCGGTGGGACTCATTCTGAAGTGATTTCTTCATTTCTGTATCTCAACCAGGACGTGAAGTTGTAATAGTTGGACATGAGGGTCATGGGCAGGTCAGGTTATACCTCTTCAGTTGTTTCGCATAACAACAATCTCGTTGTATCTAAGTAGGACAAGTGGTTTTTGATGGGGTTATAGAGAGCTGGAACATGAATTGTAAAAAATGGAAATATGTGAACAAAAAAAATGTAAGTGGATGGTTAAAACTGGACGATATAGAATAACAATAGACGTCAGATTCGACAATGTAGCCAATGATGTTCAGAGCTAGGTAAACAACAGAAATATAAATGTTGCGGGGCCTAGGAAAGTAACTGGAAAGGGACGAGAATAAGAGGTAGGCAGAGAAGGCGATGGGGAGGTAACATCAAAGAATGGACAACCTTGACTTTGCTGAGTCCCATAAAAATTACTGAAATTAGAAAGCAGTATAGAAGGCTGACGGGAGCCGAGCGGACGAGTGGTTAGTGAACTGGACTACAAAGGAAAGAGGTAGGGCTCGATCCCAACCGACGGCTTCCGGGTTCACCCAGCCTTAAATTGGTACCGGATTTTTTCTGGGAAAGTAAAGCGGCACGGGGGTACTCCCGACCACATTACCCCAAAAATCATGTGCTGAAGGTCTGTAAAATGTATGGTCACTAACACAATATTCTCTACACGCGACTTGGCGTGACGGGGGCTCTTTCCTTTCTTACTTATAGAAGGCTGACAGCCTGTCATTGGTGTTTTAACGACCCGCGGGGTTAAGGGATGGAGAAGAAGAAAATAATAGTGGACTTGTGTCATTCACGAAAGATAATCATTTAATTCCCGTCTAAGAATCTTATAAAATGTTGCTTTCAACTCCATTTTGGTACGTCTAGGGTTTGCAACTTGTCGGTTTGAGTTTGCCTGCTTTGAGGTTTTACTGTCTCCTGGTGTATCTGTCTTTAGTGAGCTCTTCTAAATCAGTTTTGTTCAAGTTTTTGTAGAGGAGTTGCTGTAGTTGACAAGTAAGTTCATTACGACCAGTGGGATCTTGATTCAATTACCAAAGGCTGCACTTTTTATTCAGACCGACATGCCGCCTTTGAAAAATGGACACGAGATAATTTTTTTTTTCTTCTGGAAAGTATGGCGTCCACCCATTATACTGACCATATCATCAATAAAATGTGCCTTAATTGTTTTTTTTTACTAGTCACTTACATATATATATATATATATATATATATATATATATATGCACGAAGGCATTACTTGTGTGCAGTGTAGAAGAATTATGTTGATTCTGTTACAAGAGAGCCTCAACCATTGTTATTTTATACTGGGGTACAGTTTCCGAGGTGGTGTCCCTCCATCTTACTCTGAGTACCTCGGGCTCTGCTTCATTTTTAAGTTTTATATAGGCCTATGCATCGTATAGTATAAACGTGTTATAATGTAACTTTTTTTTTTAGTGGGATAGTGTCCATTTGACAAACTAAATGATAGCAGTCACACATTACAGCTTATGAAGAATATTAACTGCGTTAGTGTCAAAGACGTGCAATTACATCGGTACATTTATTGGTAATTTGGTCAACATAAAGCCAAGCATCTATATTTTTTCAGAGAAATGTTTAATACCCCTGCAGATACCGGGTCAGTGAAAAACAATTCTTTAAAATTGTGTAGGGAACAAGCAAATAATTGCAGTGCTACGGTAAAGCTGGTCTTGTAGGAGTGTACGTCACACCCCACAACTGGCTCCTTTAACATTTGGGAATCGAGTCTATGTCTACCTGGCCGTTCTAGAGAGACTTCGCTAATGGCGTAAAATAACGGAAATAACACATGTTCTGTCTTCTTTTTTAATTCATCATTTGCCTTTCAGCGTCGAGAGATATATTTGCGGTCTTTTGCTCTTCTGTTCGTCTCTGCTGCTGTTATGTTTCCTAGTGCTTCTAATATTATGTCAATTCATCTTTTCGTGGTCGCCCCATGGGTCTGGTGGTGTTGCAACGATTATTGAGAGCTCGTTGTGTTGTGTTGTTCATTGACGACCATGTACCTCCACATATTCCTCTTCAACGTGTTTCTAATCAGTTCTGCTGTTGGTTTCTTTACGTGTCAGATTGTTACGTTTTTTAGTATTATCTATCGTTGTCTTTCTTTGTTTTTCTTGACTTCTCCGTGTCTCTTGTTGTTAACAACTTTTTGGGCTTCCTCTTCTTCTGACGTAACAAAAAATGGTATATAGTTTTATTGTTCTCGTGTCAGATTATTACAATCAAGGTTATGGTTATGGTTACGGAAGGCCCAGGTATCACTGCAAACTAATTAAAATGCATAATAATTGCTCAACCGCCCATGCCAGTGGAATCATCCGAATTACTATCCCATCTCCCAAACAAAGAAAGGTAGTTGTAGTTCCCATCATAGCAGTCTCAGCACACGCCAATACAAAACAAAATCATTTAAAAATGAACTATAACTCTTGTTTCATTGTTTTGTTTTCTAGTTGGTTGGCAGTTACGCTTATTTCTCACTCAAGTTCTTAAATTTTGACAACCCTGGTTGTTGTGATGGGACCCTTTACTGTTTATCAGAATGCGACCACAAGTTCAACATTTGTGTTGATAACGTAAGAGGGTAAGTAATAATAAACAGTGGAGCCTCGAACTTCGAACGACCCTACCTTCGAAAGTTCCAGAGATCAGACGCCAAATTCCAGGTAATTTTGATCAAGAGTTCGAGTTAACTCTTTCCGTACGTTTCGCCGCATAGTGCGCCACTCCCGATTTGATTAGTGTCAAAGTCATCACACCATATTCTTTTTACACGTCTTGTATCATCTTGATATTGGTGAAATCTAATACCCTGTACAAGTATCTAAAAATTCATATATACTATGTTATATGTTGGATACATATGTAGATTGATTCTTAAAACCATGAACAATTTTTGTCTCTGAAATCTCTTCCGTTCCATCGATAAAAAGCTTGCGTACAGAAAGAGTTCATCCGAACTGTTTGTGCGTAGAAGCAATTGGAAACAAAAATGTCACCAGTAAATGCATTCGATGTTTCTGTTGTGCGCCCAAGTAATCTCTTGCGTTAAGCTCGTGTGTTTATTGTGCTTTCTCGCTTCATTGTTTTGTGTTTGGTCATATGCGACTCTATCTATTAACTAGAGCATCCAAGAAGATTGTGGAAGCAACGAAGTCTAGGAGGAAGATTGGAGTGTCGATGATTGAGAAGGGGGAGAGAACTTATTGTGGAGTATGAATCTGTACATGATGGATACAGAACAGAGGAAAAGTGAGCCGAAACACTCAATAGTTGTGCTAAGAGACAAGGGAACGAGAGAGGGGGGGGGGAGAAATTATTGTGGAGCATAAATCTGTACGGGACGATCTAGAACAGAAAAACTGAGCCGAAACGCTCAATAGCTGAGCTAAGAGACAAGGCAACGAGAGAGAGAGAGAGAGAGAGAGAGAGAGAGAGAGAGAGAGAGAGGGGGGGATTTTACATGAAAAATCATGCGCTGAAGGTCTATACAAATAATGGTCACTAACACCATATTCGCTATTGCGTTACTAGACGTGACGGGGCTCTTATCTAGATATTTTTTTTTTTTATTAACAAGCGCCTTATTTGCTAATAAACACAAATGGTTCCATAGATAATATAAATTTCCAAAAAAGGTTACTAGCTAAGTATTTTACGATTTTATTCTCTTGTTTTCACTCATAATAGAACAGAAAATAGGATAAACGTATTGACTGTACATTTCAAATAATATTGCACCGACACGAGCTTGTTACAATTTTATTTTCAAAGCACTAGAAGGCATTGTACGATAGATATGAAAGAACATTTATAAAAGTGCCCGCGTGTACATAAAAAGACTGTTATTCTATTGAAACAGCAATAGTGCAATTTGTTGTGTATGTAATTCCTAATCCGCAAAGACAGAAGTTGTGGAAAATTAATTTAAAATACCTACTAAACTTTCAATATTGCCAAATGTTTTCTACACATTTCAGAAACAATCTAAAATTGATTTCATACATGTCGTTTATTTATAGTACCGTACTGTAAAGCATTGGGGAGCCGCGATAGTTCAGTGGTTAGTGAACTGGACTACAAAGGACAAAGGCCGGGACCGACGGCTTCCAGGTTCACTCAGTCTTAAATGGGTACAGGATATTTTTATGGGAAAGTAAAGCGGCACGGGCGTAATACCAACAACATTACCCCAAAAATCATGTGCCGAAGATCTATAAAAACTATATGGTCACTAACACCATATTCCCTAAACGCCACTTGGCGTGGCGGGGGCTCTTTACTTTTTTTTTTTTTTACTATAAAGCATTAATTCCACACGATAACACATAATTTGAGAAAGGGCGTACAAGTCATCATATAATAGTGGCTTGTATTGATAATTAAAAAAAAATTATTACTTTTTTGCGTTGCCAGCTTTCGCATTTGGCGAAGTCCCTAGAGACTAGGAACTGAATGTTGCGATTTTATCAATTTTCCTGACAACCGTGTGCACAGGGTCCCTCACCGCACAGGCAGCTAACTCCGACTTCTGAGTCACTCATATTTTTTTTTCCGTCGATGAGTAAATGACGTGTCAAGCCGGGCCTCGCTGCTGAGACCATGGGTGATTCCCGCAGAAAGAAATCACAAATAAAAATCCCAACTGGTGCAGCCCGGATTTGAACTCACAACCTCTCTGTATCGAGACAAGTTACTTGCCTCGAGACCATCCAGTCCCCCTGTGGACAAATTCAAGAAGGTAAACACAGACGTGGAGCGAGATATCAAACAGATAAGAATATTGGAACCTTTTCACCAGACTTGACAGACAATGAAACCCGTCTTGTCCCAAACTAATCAGATTATCGTCACTACTACATCACAATATGCAGTGGTCGAGTTCGACTATTACACTCAGTTACATGCTACAAGATTTTGAAAATTCCATTACTCTAGGATCGCATTGATTTGCCGATCATCATCAATAATCAAACAGTCCGATTTAATTTGTTTATGGAATTCACGGACAATCACGTGCACTCACGAACACTCAAGGTAAATCGCAGCTCATTAACCTTGAACGAGCTTTCTTCAAAACTTTCTTCTATTCTCCTCGTCACTTTCTCTTTACTGATTACGGAGTTATGAAAGGAGAGGACGGTGACGTCAATATTGCAAATGATCAGTGAATTATTAATTAATGTATTTATATAATTAATATGTCTTCCATTTGCTAATATATCTATCATTCACCATACTTTTACATACAATTTATCTCACATCTCTGAATATACAGTATTAAACTATTGCTTATTGTGTCCAGATCTGGAATACGGAACAGGTGTTTTAATTCAGGAAGTATACCAGACAGAAACAACATCACTTTTCACAACACGATTGGGACTATAACAAATCCTATTGTTTGGAAAATGAACTTCTGGCCGGTGAGGACCTAAATGTAAAATGTTAAAAAAAAATATAAGCACGTTTTTCTTTCCAAGGGTAAGTTTACGCTAATGAAGTAGATAGACGGCGTGTAGATGTTGGTGAATGATTTCCAAGATGTAAAAACATTCTAGATTTACGAGATATGCAAGAAAAATGGCGCATTGTAACAAAAGTGTTTTATTTAGCTCAAATGTTTCTCTGTATAAAAAATAATAAGATGGAGATAAAGACGGAGTTATTAAGAACATACTTCTGATGCTGTTTTTGGCTATTATTTGTTTGTTGTCCATTTTAAATGACCTTTAATTATGCGTAGTTTGCCTTGTGTCATTCTATACAATGAATTGATATATCTGTATTGTATGGCACTATATTTCCAAATGCAACGCGCCATTTTGTGATAATGGGATGCGTTCTGATTTGATCCCTACTTTCTTGACCATTTTGATTAGTTTGTCTACCAACTGTGGAAGAGGATCTTCACCAGCTATTGTTCACTAACTATGACTCAAGTAGGTCAGATATGAAGGTCTCTGACCGTTTTCCGCTAGCATTGTCTGTCTTACTATATATGTCCTATCGGCTAAGATTGGTAATGCATTATCGAACAAATCAGTACCGAAGAATATGCAATGGATCGCAATGTGCAAAATATAATACAAAAAGAAAACACCAACAAATGTATAAGGCACTCGTCTCACCCTAGGTGTATGGTAAGTATAGTGTGCCCCTGATGATTAGTGACGTATTTCAAAAGAAGACCTCAAATAGTAATCAGGGGGTAAAAAAAAGGTAAAGTAAAGTACCCCCGTCACGCCAAGTGGCGTATAGGGAAATATGGTGTTAGTGACCCTATATTTTACAGACCTTCAGCACATGATTTTTGGGGTAATGTGGTCAGTATTACGCCCGTGCTGCTTTACTTTCCCAGAAAAAAATCCGGTACCCATTTAAGGCTGGGTGAACCCGGAAGCCGTCGGTTGGGATCGAACCCTACCCCTTGTCCGTGGTAGTCCAGTTCACTAACCACTGAGCTATCGCGGCTCCAATCAGGGGGTAAAAGTGAAAAGAATATGATTAGAAAAATACAGAAAAGAACACTGAGACGAGAGGCAACAACAACAGGCATAACCTCTCTTGCCAAGATTGAGCGGCTCGCACAGAACAGTGTCGTGTGGCGAGATACAATGCGGGTCCTGTGCAAAGTCTGGTACTTGATAACAAATATCGTTGGACATAAAATGTCTGCTATGTCTTCGGTTCGAAAGGACAACAGATAAATATATATTGGTGAGTTTATGAGTGGATGATAGGACGTCGTACTTTCCAAGAGAAAACCTCTGGTACCAATTTCCAAGGACTAAGCGAATCTCAAAACCTTGTCGGTCTGAATAAAAATGGCTCCATTTATGGATTTGATCTGGACCCTTCTGGTTGTTATATGAATGTACTAGTCATATTGCTAACGCGACCTGAACAAGTCACTAAGCAGAACGGAGAAGAAATATCTCAGGGACATCGTCCTTTGTTTAAAAAAAAAAAACCTTCTTAGCTTTCTCAATGCAAAATGTGACAAGATGTGCCTGATGGAAACGAGAGTAGATGCTTGTATCTGTTAGTAACTTTTTTTCAATAATTATTTCTTCATTCTTCTTCTTCTTTCCTACCTCGTTTGCCTTTCAGCGTCGAGGGGAAGTATAATTTGTAGTCTTTTGCTCTTCTGTTCGCCTCTACTGCTGTTATGTTTCCTAGTGCTTCTAATATTCCACCAATCCATCTTTTTCGTGGTCGTCCCTTGGGTCTGGTTCTCGCAACGTTTGTTGAGGGCTTGTCTTGTTGTGTTTTGACTACTCTGCCTTGTCACGCGGCCAAACCATATTATCTGTTGTTTCTTTATGTATTCTATGGCGGGGGCTATTCCTATCTTTTTTTTTTCTCAATTCTTCATTTCTGATCTTATCTCTCAGACTGTTTCCTGTCATTCGTCTAACACATTTCATCTCAGTAGAGGTTATTTTTTCTTATTGTTCTTGCATCTAGGGTCCAGGACTGGCATTGGTAGCACAATACTTTTTCATTGAGATCTTTAAACCCAATATTATCAGTTCCATTTACTTGTCCATAAATGTGCTTCGATACTTTTATAACAAACAAAACAAACAAACAAAACAAACAAACAAACAAAACAACAAAATGATGTTATGTTACTTTTTAGTTTTATATATATTGTATATGTGTGTGAAGTGAAAAGTTTACCAAGCGTAAAGGTATATCTAACATTCAGCTGTGGAGCGTTAATAGCACGGCGAGATACGCCCACTACATTTGTACTTTGTCACGCCCCATTCCTCTTGATATTCTCAAGCTAATAGATCAAGTGGACCTCTGACGAGAGGATGAGGCCATCGCTCTGACGCTGCTTTTCATCCAGATAATCCAAATCACGGGCAGATCATGTGGTCAGCTCTCAACAATGTCTGTGTCCACAATGCAGCAAACACATCACTGCTTGGACTGGACTCCATAGCCATCTCCGAACTTACCCAAAAGTTAAAGTTGACAGGATGGTTCTCATGGCACTGGTGGACGAACAATGAATTGTGTGTAGTGCTTGTCTATGTATGTACACAGCCATCTATAGTTTACTAAGGTCCGGGGGCTGAAAGGAATCAGCCTAAGGGCGTGACGTTTTCAGCTTGGCGATCAATGGCGGTTGTGTGTAAAACGACGTCAGCCGTCTATAGGTTGCATAACCAAAGACGTCACAAACTGAGAGAGATTCCGGGATTAATTTCCCTGAGCTGTTTCGTCCAATAAATGTTTGTCTACAACACAAGTATTCAGCCCTACTGGGAGATACTTGCATTAATAGGAAAGTACAAATATACAATTTATTTCCGGTCTGTGATCGTTACCCTATGCTATAGTCATTGAGAACGTCATCGTGTAAGACACTACTGCAATAGCCAATTTTTTTAGTTGGCTGCGTGGTAGTGTGCCAAGCGTTTGGCTTCTCGTGGCAAGGCGCGGTGCCACTGAGTACGGGTTCGATCCCACTTCGGACCATATATTGTTCTTCGTTTTTTTCTATTGTTGTTTGTCTGTCAATTTTTCCGAGTGCTAACACATACTTCTTTGTTCTATTATTCCCTATTATCGCCTCGGAAGTTCCCCATATAATAATATTTATGTATTATTATTTGTACCCAGTATATAATCACTGGGAACTACTATTCGTGCTGTTTCGTCCAATAAATGTTTGTCTACAACACAAGTATTCAGCCCTACTGGGAGATACTTGCATTAATAGGAAAGTACAAATATACAATTTATTTCCGGTCTGTGATCGTTACCCTATGCTATAGTCATTGAGAACGTCATCGTGTAAGACACTACTGCAATAGCCAATTTTTTAGTTGGCTGCGTGGTAGTGTGCCAAGCGTTTGGCTTCTCGTGGCAAGGCGCGGTGCCACTGAGTACGGGTTCGATCCCACTTCGGACCATATATTGTTCTTCGTTTTTTTCTATTGTTGTTTGTCTGTCAATTTTTCCGAGTGCTAACACATACTTCTTTGTTCTATTATTCCCTATTATCGCCTCGGAAGTTCCCCATATAATAATATTTATGTATTATTATTTGTACCCAGTATATAATCACTGGGAACTACTATTCGTGCTGTTTCGTCCAATAAATGTTTGTCTACAACACAAGTATTCAGCCCTACTGGGAGATATTTGCATTAATAGGAAAGTACAAATATACAATTTATTTCCGGTCTGTGATCGTTACCCTATGCTATAGTCATTGAGAACGTCATCGTGTAAGACACTACTGCAATAGCCAATTTTTTTAGTTGGCTGCGTGGTAGTGTGCCAAGCGTTTGGCTTCTCGTGGCAAGGCGCGGTGCCACTGAGTACGGGTTCGATCCCACTTCGGACCATATATTGTTCTTCGTTTTTTTCTATTGTTGTTTGTCTGTCAATTTTTCCGAGTGCTAACACACACTTCTTTGTTCTATTATTCCCTATTATCGCCTCGGAAGTTCCCCATATAATAATATTTATGTATTATTATTTGTACCCAGTATATAATCACTGGGAACTACTATTCGTGCTGTTTCGTCCAATAAATGTTTGTCTACAACACAAGTATTCAGCCCTACTGGGAGATACTTGCATTAATAGGAAAGTACAAATATACAATTTATTTCCGGTCTGTGATCGTTACCCTATGCTATAGTCATTGAGAACGTCATCGTGTAAGACACTACTGCAATAGCCAATTTTTTTAGTTGGCTGCGTGGTAGTGTGCCAAGCGTTTGGCTTCTCGTGGCAAGGCGCGGTGCCACTGAGTACGGGTTCGATCCCACTTCGGACCATATATTGTTCTTCGTTTTTTTCTATTGTTGTTTGTCTGTCAATTTTTCCGAGTGCTAACACATACTTCTTTGTTCTATTATTCCCTATTATCGCCTCGGAAGTTCCCCATATGATAATATTTATGTATTATTATTTGTACCCAGTATATAATCACTGGGAACTACTATTCGTGCTGTTTCGTCCAATAAATGTTTGTCTACAACACAAGTATTCAGCCCTACTGGGAGATACTTGCATTAATAGGAAAGTACAAATATACAATTTATTTCCGGTCTGTGATCGTTACCCTATGCTATAGTCATTGAGAACGTCATCGTGTAAGACACTACTGCAATAGCCAATTTTTTTAGTTGGCTGCGTGGTAGTGTGCCAAGCGTTTGGCTTCTCGTGGCAAGGCGCGGTGCCACTGAGTACGGGTTCGATCCCACTTCGGACCATATATTGTTCTTCGTTTTTTTCTATTGTTGTTTGTCTGTCAATTTTTCCGAGTGCTAACACATACTTCTTTGTTCTATTATTCCCTATTTATCGCCTCGGAAGTTCCCCATATAATAATATTTATGTATTATTATTTGTACCCAGTATATAATCACTGGGAACTACTATTCGTGCTGTTTCGTCCAATAAATGTTTGTCTACAACACAAGTATTCAGCCCTACTGGGAGATACTTGCATTAATAGGAAAGTACAAATATACAATTTATTTCCGGTCTGTGATCGTTACCCTATGCTATAGTCATTGAGAACGTCATCGTGTAAGACACTACTGCAATAGCCAATTTTTTTAGTTGGCTGCGTGGTAGTGTGCCAAGCGTTTGGCTTCTCGTGGCAAGGCGCGGTGCCACTGAGTACGGGTTCGATCCCACTTCGGACCATATATTGTTCTTCGTTTTTTTCTATTGTTGTTTGTCTGTCAATTTTTCCGAGTGCTAACACATACTTCTTTGTTCTATTATTCCTTATTAAAACTGTAGATGAATGTAGTATGTACTTAAGCGTGTGTGTGCGTGCGTGCGCGCTCGCGCGCGTGTGTGTGAAAGAAACATTGAAAAAACATTGATTTTTCTTTTTCATCAGGGGCATATCACAGTGTCTATCTACGTTACCGATGTAGACTACTACTTCGAAGACCATGTGGCCAGCCTAAACAGCAAAATGATTCTTGTGTCGACCAAAAACGTCACTTGGACACAGTTCACTATGTTTGGTGGTGGCGCTGTAGGGTACGATAATGTACTTGTTCTTGTGCTCAGATGTATGTTATGTTATGTTGTTATATTATGTTATGTTTACTTGTGATCGTCCGATGCCTAAAGGAATGCACCTCTTCATCATCCGTCCTTAAAAGGGCGTTAAGTGGCGTGTATATGTTGTGTTGTGGTTTGCAGCAAAACTGATATTTGCGCCTTTCGGCCTAAAACATCCGACTTCAGCATGTTATTTTTGAATACTGGATTGTCTTCCCTCTTCGGTTCCTACTCGCTTGGTCAGACTAGACTGGTTAGTCTAATTCTGGAGGCACCACGGAGAGATGGAGCAGGGTCTGGATGCATCTGGTTCACCGATCCTGGCGCAAGCCATCAGCTGTGAGTCGCTGACAAATTCCAGCTCAACTTCCTGCAGTCAGGCGCCTTTGCCTCCGTTTATGTTATGTTATGCTATGTTATGTTATTATGCTATGTTATGTTATGCTATGTTATGCTATGCTATGATATATTATGCTGTGTTATGTTATGCTGTGTTATGTTATGCAATGCTAGGCTTTGCTATGCTATGCTATGTTATGTTATGTTGTTATATGTTATGTTGTGTTATGTTAGTCAGCGTTTCATCGCATATCTAATAAATATCCATTTAGTGCTCCAATCTCCTCTTTAGCAAATTCTGCAGCGTGAAACGACTGAGAAATAAAACCATGCTGGTTAACAAGTCTTCCCTTGTTCTTCCCTTAGCTCTCTTGAATCTACGCAATATCCTACTTGGCTTGAAGACAGAGCAGTCCCACCAGGGCTGCCGATTCACGAACAGCACTGGAATCTTCATCTCGCTCTACTTCTTTCACAGCGTTAGTGATATACGTTCTGTCTACCACAATGCCCCATACTCCAATACCATGATGTAGCATGCACAAAGTTTGACAATAATGGATGCATCCACAACGCTTTATTTTATGAAAAGATTGCATCCATCGTACGAACTCCGTGGCACCGGTACTGAATCTTTAAACTTGAACCGAGGTAAGATGGAATGAGGGTAACACAAAAAAAAATAACTCTAAACCAGGATGAAATTACTAAGACTGCGGATGCCAGAAGTGCGAGAATTAGAACCTTCTAACTTCGTTGATCCCCGAAAGGGATTAGAGAAAGTATTAGTAGAAGGAGGAGGAAGAGGCAAATCATGACAACATGCATCAATATGTAAACGTGCTCAATAAGACTGCCACCCCTTGACATAAAAAGGTCATTTTTTCCTAGGGTTCTCTCTTCCACATCCGTCGTTTGTCAACAGTATTTGTTCACTACACACTAGTCAGTCTGAGCTCTTACCTCCCTTGAACGTCTTTGAGTTGCCAACATGAAGCGTTGTTCGCCATTCTTCTCCATTCTTCCCTCTTTGTGTACTACTATAGATTTGTTCGAGTGTTTTCCCCATCTAGTTGTCTAATTCATTTGTTGCAACGTCTTCTATCTTTCACTGCCCACGTAATATGATTATGGCTAGGCTGTTAGATCCTGCAACATGCCATAGCAACATAATTTTCTGTTCCATTTTTATGGGCCCACGCTCTTAACGTGATACCGACTACTATCTATCTATCTATCTATCTATCTATCTATCTATCTATCTATCTATCTATCTATCTATCTATCTATCTATCTATCTATCTATCTATCTATCTATCTATCTATCTATCTATCTATCTATCTATCTATCTATCTATCTATCTATCTATCTATCTATCTATCTATCTATCTATCTATCTATCTATCTATCTATCTATCTATCTATCTATCTATCTATCTATCTATCTATCTATCTATCTATCTATCTATCTATCTATCTATCTATCTATCTATCTATCTATCTATCTATCTATCTATCTATCTATCTATCTATCTATCTATCTATCTATCTATCTATCTATCTATCTATCTATCTATCTATCTATCTATCTATCTATCTATCTATTTATCTATCTATCTATCTATCTATCTATCTATCTATCTATCTATCTATCTATCTATCTATCTATCTATCTATCTATCTATCTATCTATCTATCTATCTATCTATCTATCTATCTATCTATCTATCTATCTATCTATCTACCTATCTATCTATCTATCTATCTATCTATCTATCTATCTATCTATCTATCTATCTATCTATCTATCTATCTATCTATCTATCTATTGACCTTTCAAGCCGTAGCCGGCCCAATGGGCGTAGACCAAGATACTCCTTCTCTTATCTAAATTTTTATTCTAGCAGTTTTCAATTCTTTTAAAGATATTTTATCAAAATTCGCCATTTGTCTATGTTCTGTGCAAGCAGCTCTATCTCATTGAGGGAGCCGATTCCTGCTGCACTTGCCTCTCTCATCAATGTTCTTCTCAGTGTCTCGCTGGGTCTTCCTCTTTTCCTCTAACCTGTTGTTTCCCACCTGAGGGCTTGCTTTACTATTCGGTTATTATCTCTTCTCACCACATGTCCAACATATGACCATCGTCTTTTCTTTATTACTGAAAATAGTGGTTGATTGGCGATTTCTCTAATTTCCTCGTTTGTTTTGAATTCGTTCCACGCTATACCAAGTATTTTCTTTAGACATTTATTTTCGAATGCGTTCAAATTTGTTTCTATGTCTCTTGTTTTCCAGCTTTCACATCCATACCAACAACTTTTCAAGGCTTCTGAAAGACATTGCTGCGTTAGCTATTCTACTAATTTACACATTCTGTATCAGGTCTACGTTTCATTAAGAAAAGCGTTTTTACGATAGCGGCTTTTTAAACCTCTGATCAACGGTTCTATATCAAGCTGGAGAAAAATAATTCCTCAATCTTGGATACAATCTGAAAATACCAACTACTACATCACCCAAAATGTGTCGTTGCTTAGAGAAATAATAGAGCCACTAACGCTATATTATTATTATTATGCGCCTATCATACGCGTAAAGAGAGTTCTTCCTCGGTGCTATATACAGCCAATTCTGACCTATGGAAGCAAATCACGGACGGTAAACAAACAAATGAAAAGACTTTTAAGAGATCACAGAGATGGGATTTCTCAGAAGAGTGTTGAAAGTTCCCTGGACAGCTAAAAAGACCAATGAGGAAATTCTCAAAGAGGCCAACACAAAAAAGGTTCCTAAAAAAGCATCAGAAAGAAACAATTAACATTATTCAGGCACATCATGAGCAGATAAACGTTGGAATACATGGTTACAACTGGCAAATTACAGAGAAAGAGAGATCGCGGACGACAAATAGAGAAGATACTGGATAGCTTGGTGTCATGGCAAGGACAACAGTCAACAACAGAACTGATACGATGCACGGCAGATAGAAGATTGTGGAAGGACATGATCTTCTACGCCAACAGGTATGGTATGGCACATGATGATGATGGTCATACGTGTAGAGGGAATCTTTATTTTATCTTCTAAATAAACTACAAAGTAAAGTAAAGTTTCCTTAAGTAAACTATTCATGATGGAGAGGTGGGGGGGGGGGGTATGATTCTGCTCATGACTAATGCTCTGGTTTATAACGAGCTATTTGTGTCATAATTCTACATTTAGGGCCCTTATTTCACAGGCATACCCGTTTAGAGATAGATATCGCACATTAGTCTAAATGTGTATGTTGTGTTGATTCATTTTTCTTTCCAGCTTTGTTAGCTGACACATACATGATGTTTATAATTAAGTTTCATTATAAAACAGGTTGAAAGTTGAAGCCCAGGTCTACTGTGGGGAGTATTACTATGGTTTAAACTGTTCAACCTACTGTAAGCCTAGAAATGATTCAAGAGGACAATATGATTGTGATCAAACGAATGGGAGGAAACTCTGTGCAACTGGTAAACTTGATCATAGCTGATCAGTTGATTCCTGTTTGTGCATCATTTGATTCGTTGTTTGTTACGTATTTACTGCTTTGGCATCATGGTTTGTGTTCATTATAAGTTATTATTTATGTTTATGTCATCTCACAACCTCCTACGACCCCATTTATAATTCATGATTGATAGTTTTGACTTGGTTAAGAAATTTGAACATTCACATAAGCAGCCGAAAAGAAAATGTCAAAATTTTAAATGAAATTCTACAGAAGAACACAACAAATATACTAAGAAGGGAGAAGCACTAAAGTAAGGTTATAAATACACTTGATGTGTGAAGTGTATAATGAAATACATTTATCGCGCTGGAGTATAGAACAATTTAAAACAATAATGACAGACATAGTTCCCGAGAAAATAGGATGGGACTGCCAAAAGACAATGGGGACAGGACAACGAAGATGACGCACTACTTCCAAGTCAGACATCCTGGCCAGGCAACTAGAGACATCAACAAATTGGCGATCAGAGGACAACGTCCTTGAGACAAAGCCGTCGATTGGGATCGAACCCTACCCCTTGTCCTTTGTAGTCCAGTTCACTAACCACTGAGCTATCGCAGCTCCCAAAGTCTTCTATGTAGTTACCTAAAACTAATTAGATTTGGTTTTGTGTTCCATGGAGCACCATTGCGCTCTGTCTCTTGCTTTGTTAGTGCAGGTTATCATAGGCCGACTTGTCCATCTTTTGATGTTACTTGTACATGTTAGTCTTGGTCTGCCTCTTTTACCTTGTATTTTCTCTTCCAAGGTTGCTTTTAGTAGGATGCTGTTGCTTTTAGTAGGCTGCTGTGTCATTTAACATGTCCCAAAAATCTTATTTGTCTTGTTTGAATTGTGTTTAGTAGTTCGCTTTTCATTTTTAGTTATTTTAAGACTTCATCATTTGTTTTCTTTTTTCTTTCCACCCAATTCTTCCTATTCTTCTATAAATCCACATTTGAAAGATTTCACTTTTCTGTTTTGTTTTCTTGTCTAATGTCCATGTATCTGCACTATACAGGAAGTTGAGAAGATATAACATTTTGCTATTCTTAGTTTTAGCCCAGGTGTTATTTCTTTTGATGTTAGTATATTTTTTCATGCCATTAAAACTATTTTTCCCATTCCTATTCTTTTGTTTATTTAATTTTTACATTTTCCATCACTGGTTATAGTATGTCCAAGGTAGTTGTAGCTCTGAACTGTCTCCAGGTCTGCTCCTTCAACTTTGATATCCACTTGTAGGTTTTGTAAGAAGGTTTGTTGAGAGGGACAATAAATATAGCATTTTGCTGGAAACGACGGCACAACCGTTGTAGCTAATAGCTAATTTTTTAGATCAAAGTTGGGTATTTATTTCACGCTTCTCTGATTCCCATGCAACTTGCCATTCAGGTGTCTACAAAGTGACCATTACAGCGCTCCCATAAAGCTGGCACTCTTGCTGGACATGTTACTTCTCATCTCTATAAGGTCTGATGTCAGTACCTAATTATATATCTCTATATATTGTCCTTTATCTCTAAAGAAAGCTAATTTCCAATATTAGGAAGAAATAATCATAATTTTGTGGCCACGTAATGAGAAGAGAACAACTGAAATATAGTGTAACAAGTAGGAAAATTGAGGGACGAAGAGATAGAGGAAAGCAAAGAGAAAAAAATACCAGACAGCTTAAGAGAATGGCTTGGCAGAAGGTCAACAACAGAGATGGTAAATAACTGTCGAGATCGAAAATTGTGGAGAGACATAATCACCTAAGCCAGCAGGCCCGGTACTTGCTGATGATGATGATTGTCCTTTTACCCGAAGATGGCACTTAGGACATAAGTTATTGACCAGCGGTTCTCAAACTCTCCTTTACCGTGGACCCCCATTAAATACATTTCGCAATCGCGGACCCCAAGAATTCAACTTCAACTCAAGATTTAAAACCCAGATATGCATCAATTATTTTAATTGAAAAACTGTAATAAATGTAAGATCTAAATTTGTCACTCTCTTGCGAATGATTGTCATGAGATCTACTTTACTTTAAACTGCACACTCCTAATATATATTGATTTGAATTATTTTTTACCAATGTAAAATAATAACAACAATAGTAATTGCTTTAGCATTTATAAGTAGGTGCCCGTGTCTTAGAGGTAGCCAACTCGGTTTCAGAACACTGAGGTCCGGTGAAGGAGTCCCCATGAGCGCGGATTTTAAATAAATCGCTACTCGTGAGATCACCGTCCTCAGGACCGTGCCTATCGTCAGAAGGCAATAGCAAAGCACTGGAGAATTGCCTACACAATTACACAGCCAAAAAATGCTGGGGTAATAGCAACGTTCTGTGAAGGATATGTTACTTACCTTTTCAGCAATTCTGTAAAAAAACAAAAACTCATTCACATAAAATTGTGGATATGAATCGACGTGACACACATGTGTACGAGTTTTTAAAAAAATCAGTTATAATCAATGAAAAAAAAATGTACCTGACTAATCACAAGATTGGTGGGAAAAATGTAACATTGTATGCTCACATAATTAGTGAACATGTTATACGTGAATTTGTGTTGCTGTATTTTTTTCATTTGCTATCCTTGTTATATTGGGCTTAATGTCTGAACATTGTATTCTGGGATCTGGGTCTACGTTTTCTAAACGGTCTCTGTATTTATTTTGAAAATAAACGAGAAAAGAGAGTGATTTTTCACACTAGTATGTTGTTATAAAAGGCATCAATGGTTTCACAGCTCCCTTTGACAATTCAAGAAAATCTGCTTTTAGTGAGCCCAAAAATTAGGAAGTGAATGTTCCTTGAATGGTAGGTACCATCCGTGGATATTTCTAGCAGCTTGTCTTCCTCTGCTGTAGTGTGCCGTTGTAGCTCATAGACATTAACTGAAGATGGATCTCTAATCCAGTTCTTGCTTGCATCTGGAACAGGAACATATTAATGGAAACTGTGACGGAAATCTTCCAAATATTGTGCAATAAATGACATGCCCAACTGCCCGTCGAAGGACTCAAGAAAATGTATGAGATGTGGAGGTTGTTCCAGGTTTCTTTTCAATATGCGATGATGACATAGTACAAATTGAAAAACTGTAACACTTTCTCCATGAAGATTTAAATTGAACAAATTTAAATGGGTGAACATTTCTGACAGATCTGATTAACCAGGAAAAAATCTGTCAAACTATTGGTGATGTGAAACTGATTCTCCATGAGAAATAATTTTATTTCATCTCTCAATTCCCATAAACGTGACAAAACTTTACCACGTGATAGCCAGTGGACGTCGCTGTGTAGCAAAAGCTGATCACTTCCTATATCTTGACAGACTTGTTCAAAAAGTCATGAATTTAGGGAATGGCTTTTTTAAAAACAAATTAACAATTTTGATTGACTCAGTTAAAATCTCTTAAAATTTTTCTGGCATCTTCTTAGCAACAAGAGCTTCCCTGTGTATGCAACAATGATGTCTAGTTACTAACGGTACGATTTCCTTCATTCGTGTTACAATTCCGGTAAGCTCTCCGGACATTGCTCGTGCCCCATTTGCACTAATTCCAACGCATTTCAACTAATCCAAGTAATGAGATGTTATACAATTATTGAAGCTGTCCAATATTTCTTCAGCTGAAGAGTGTACCAAAAAGTAGATGAACAGTTTGTCTTCAGAAACAATTCCCTCGTGTTAGACCTAACGTAACACAGCAAGCTAGTTTTGTTTGTGCTTTCGTCTAATTGTAAAGTGGAACTGTCAAATTCATTCTAATAAACGATTCCTTCATTTTGGCTTACAAGCAGTCGAACCACCTTTTCCAGTATCGTTTGACAAAAATATTAATGAAAAGTCCTTGGCAGCTTCCTTGTTGATCAGTGCTGAAACCATTATTTTTGCAGCAGGCAATACAATTTCTTCAGCTATTGTTGTGTACGGCTTTTTCCGTTTATGCTTTAAGATGAGGCACCTCAATGGTAGCACTCACCGCATTTTTATTTTGATAGTCAGTGTATTATTTTTTTCACCACTTTCGTATTTTCCTGAAGTTCCTTACTTTAAAAAAATCGTCTATGCATTTTGTTTTTGTGGCACATTCTTTATGTTTAGCGTTGAAATGCCTTCGTAATTGAGATTGATTCATAGTCTTGTTGGACAATACATCGCGGTAGCTGCTTGCCTTCTGAGCATGTACAGGTCAAGCTAAGCCACAAATGTTCTTGACTATAACGGCGGCACAAGGTGACTACAAGAGCTCCCAATGTCCTTCCAGCAAGGGGATCCCATGTTAACATCAGCAGTTCTTTTACGTTTGAAGCTCAGCCAACAAACCATCGTGATGTTGGGTTAAATTGAGTTGATACTAAATTAACTTCATGCAGTAATATCAGTCACTTTACCCGACATGTAATCATATAATTTCTATTAACACAAGTTGAAGAAAGAGACACAACTACCAAATTCGCTTAACTACCAATAAACTGAAACTGACTTCGATGGCTACGTACGGTTCTGCAAGAAATGTCACGTCCTTTCTTTCAATTACACATGGGCACTCACTTGCTAGTACAGTCAATATTTTATTTATGTTTTATCATAAATAAAAAAGAAAATCATAATATCCCAGACCTCGTTAGTCCTGGTGTACTTATATTTGTATTATCATCGTTTCATGAAAATATAAACAGGTGACTATTCTGATTTTCTATTAATTATAAAATAGTTATATTGAAATAATTAAAATCTTAAAAATGTAACGGAACACGTTTAAGATAATTCCAGGTGAAATAATCTCTGTTGATGACTAGTTTCTATTGATACGTATTTCATGACACTAATAAACACATTAACAAAATCAATTAAAACAATACGTTTCAAGAATTCAAGCAGAATTTACTTATATTCTTTTTATGTCACTTTTCTTATTATATTTCCAACGTGCAATATGCGGGATTTACTTTTCCTTACAGGAGTGAACTGTGAGGAAAGTATCAATGAGTGTCTATCTGATCCCTGCAAGAATGGTGCAACTTGTGAGAGCATTAATGAAGGGTTCCTGTGTACCTGTACAGCTGAGTTTGAAGGAAGTCTCTGTGAGGCAGATGTAAACGAATGTGAAGTGGAGAATACATGTGAGAACAATTCAACATGCCACAACAGCTTTGGCAACTTTAGCTGTGATTGTTTGGACGGATGGAAAGGGACCAGATGTGAGGAAGACATCAATGAGTGTGACAAAGGTCACTGCTATAATTTAGGAAACTGCACCAACACACATGGTGGCTTTATCTGTGATTGTCCCATGAATTGGAAAGGGACAAGATGTGAAGAAGATGTGAATGAATGTGACGTGGAGGTGTCACCCTGTAGAAATAATGCAACATGCATTAATACAATTGGTACATTCAACTGTGTATGTCAGGAATACTGGACAGGACATTTGTGCAGTGACGATATAAATGAGTGTCTACAGTTTCCAGATATTTGTAGAAGAAGAGAAACCTCAAGTGATATCGAGAAATCAAAAGGTGAACACATTATATGTCAGAATTCAAATCCTGGGTATCTCTGCACCTGTGCTGAAGGGTGGACAGGACGAATGTGTGATGAGGACATTAATGAGTGTATTGAGGACTTGTCCCTGTGCTCATCTGTAGCTAATGCTACAGAAGGTAATTTCACTGGTATGGACATTTGGACTCCCTCTCACAGAATGTGCATGAACACCTATCCTGGCTATGTGTGTATCTGTTCTAGAGGTTGGGCTGGTCAGAATTGTGAACTTAATGTTGGTGAGTATAATTTCTGTCAAATAAAAAAAAAATTATGTTATACTTTTCTCTGTATTATACCCGTCTAAGACAATTAGTTTATTTTGTAATGTAAATTTATGCGTTTTTTCTACAAATTATTGCAAACAAATGTTTACAAGTGTCTGTTATAACCATTTGATTATGGCTATGCTTGTTCACTGCACTGGCTTGTCTCGGAATCCTATGATTTATTCGCAGCATTCTCTCATCTCATTTTAAGACTGATGAAATGCCTAGTCTAATCAGAGACAGACGATAAATGTTATGGTTCAGTGTGCAAGTTGCATAAGTATAAACAGTTTTGACAGTTGAAAAGAGTAACAGGATGTATGCCATTGTTGGATATATTTCACGAAGTTACTCCTACCAAAAATTATATCATTTAAAAATGTTTCCAAATCGTGTAAAGTTGCACTTGCGATCCGTTTGCGCGTGATGGAATGTGTGCGCTGCCCTGAGGTTTTCTTGTAATAAGGGAAGATATTTAACATCATGTAACAAAATAGTGCCCTATGCTTTTAGCCTTTTAGCTGATTTTGTATATTCAATAGCCAAGTGACTCTTAAAGTCTGTCAAGTATTTCTATAGAGTAAGATATGCAACTGACAATTCCATTTGTTTATTGTAATAAAGCAATAATTTTATGAAATAGATAAGAAAATAAAGAAATTAACATTTACGAACAGAGATTAAATTATTTGATTTGAAACATTATTTGATTTAGTAGTTGTTTTATATGTGTGGATGTAGAACATCCATGAAACAGTAAACTCTACGTGACATAGACCAATGGCCGGATCAAGACCTATAGGGGCTTTTAGTACTCAAAAGATTTTAGTGCCCACCCCCATATAAATGTTATTCAATATATAATAAACAAGAAAACCATAAAATTAAACTTTATTTATCAAAATTAAACAGAACTTATAGTGAGATGAAAAATAATGTAAATAATGTTTACTTGTGTATACTTCCACTTATTTATATTTGAAAAGTTTTTTTCCTACTTTTTAAAATCCCAAAGTCTTGATTAGATCCTCAAAACTAATCGATGTGACACATCTGTTTCAATACTTAATAGAGATAAGGCATCCAGGCTACATTGTTCAAGTTCATGACTTGGAGGAGATCTGCATTTACTGAGTGATCTTGTTATTATTGTTATGTGTGTCTATGTAATTGTTTTCCATTTAATGTGAGGGCACCTTTGTGGTGCTCGCTTCTCTTGATGCCCTAACCACGTGTTTATTTTACTTTGTGGGTAATCCACCCACACATAAACCAAATCATCATCATCAAGTACCAAGTCTGCAGGCGCAGGTGATCATGTCTCCCCACAACTTTTGATCTCAACAGTTATTTATCATTTCTGTTGTTGACCTTCTCCCGAGCCATTCTCTTAAGCTGTCTGTTATCTTTTCTCTTTACTTCCCTCTATCTCTTCGCCCTTAAATTTTCCCAGTTGTTACAATATATTCCAGCTGTTCTCTTCTCATTACATGGCCAAAAAAGGATGAGTGTTTCTTCCTAATATTGGAAATTAGCTCTCTTTAAGTTTTGGTCTCTTTCAGAACGTTTTCTTTACTCTTCTTAGCTGTCCATTGTATTCTCAACATTTTTCTGTAAAACCACATTTCTACAGACTCCAGTGATTTTCTTGTCTGCTGTCCTATTGTCCATGATTCACATCCATATGTTAAGATTTGCTCTACATCATATTTAAGAACGTTTTTTTCTTGTTTCTATTGTCAAAATGGATTGCATAGTTTCTTCCATCTTTTTTTGGAAAGCTGCTTTTGCCTGAGCCATTCTGCATCTAACTTCTGTCGTACATCTTCCGTCTGAGGTTAACAAAGTTCCCAAATATTTAAATTCATTTACCTGTTTTAATATTGTTCCACTTGTCTTTATTTTGCACTGAGGTGATGTCTTTTTCTTTGTTGTTACCATTACCTCTGTCTTTTTGTTATTAAGACTAAGTCCTTTATTTTTGCTTTCTTTCACTATAATGTCTAACATTTCTTGTAACTCATTTTCTCTCTTAGCGATTAAGAATGTATCATCAGCATACCTTAGATTATTTATATTATGACCTCCGATTGTTATTACAGGCATGCCCCTTATGGATCTTAAAATAATCTCACTATAAATATTAAACAAATCTGGTGATAGCAGACAATCATGTAACACCCTGTTTTATTTGTTGAAACATTCTCAATTGGTTTCCAGTTCTTATGGCCGCTGTTTGTTGCCAGTACATGTTCTTTATTATTCTTAGATCTTTGCTGTCTACGCTTATGCTTTGTAAAATTGTGATTATTTCTTGATGCTTTACTTTATAAAATGCCTTGGTATAATCTATGAAACATAGGCATATATCTGTTTTAACCTCCCAATGCTCTTTCTACTAAAATCGTATGATATATATGGCATTGCTTGTTCGTTTACCTCTAACAAAACCACACTGTTCATTAATAATTTCTGGATTGATTTTGTTTCGCACTCTTCGCATGATGATTCTGAGCAATATCTTAGCCATGTGACTTATAAGGCTTATTGTGCGATGATCATCGCATTCAATCGCACCACATTCCTTTGTTAGGGCTATGAATATTGATTTGAGCAGGTCGTCTGGTATATAACCGATGTTGTAGATATCATTCAATGATATCTGATTTGCATTGAATGATATCTACAAACCCAACATAGAGATAAGAAATAAAGAAGGTATATAGGAAGGAACCTTCTAAAAGTTATAAATTTCTCGAACCTCGGTAACCAATAACTACGCTTAATCCAAAGGTCATTGAACAAAAAGTAATGAGACTTGATAAAGATAACCAGTACAAAATGAATTTTCCTCTTCTGAACTTACAGGAGGGATGGCGACCAACAAACCGTTCTATATCGCCCTTAATAGAAAATGTTTATTTCCTAGAAATAAAATCGCCGAGTGAGTTCCTTATTCGTGTGAAAATATTTTTATGTAATTCTGGGATTTCTAAAGGATATAAAAGAGCGATGAGGTGTCCAGGTGTTAGCATATATGCCATTCTTAGTGTTTCAACTTCGCTACCGCGTACATAGCCGACGGTGACCTATTAGCGATAATCCCGCGAAATAAGTACTTGTTCTTTTTTTCACCCTTCCGTTAGTCGTTTCTAATGTTCTTTCTTCATTACTTCATTACTTCTTTCCTTCTCTGAGAGCCATCTCACGCTGATCATAGCAAGGCAGAGGGATCAAAAGTCACGTCTATTTCATGTCAGATGCAATAAATCTGAATTTCCTTGAACACGATTGGCTCGTGTTTTAAGAAACATTCTCAAAAGCCGTCATTACATTCTACAATATTCCCGGGCAGACAAGGTGTAAAAGCACAACATAAGGGTCCATCCATGTGTAGACCACACATAATGTCAAACATTCACTGCCTTGTGGATGTTCCTGATAGAACAACGGCTAAGGCAAGGAAGCCCTGCATAAAATGTGGGCTTACAGAGCTCAAACGCCTGGAAAGGCAATCTGCCTATGGGAGGAGGCATCCAGAGAAGAAACCTCAACCGCCGAAGTCAGAAGATGTAGGCCCAAGTGGTGCAGTGAGACTAACAAGCCGATATCTACTCTAAACAGCAAATGCTATGCAACAGACTCTAGACCAATATAGAATCACCCGTTCGAGGCGTGACCGAACAGGAATAGCACCGGTTCTCCGGAACCAAAAGTACTCCCAAATAAGGACTGGAATAAAAAAAAAACCAAAACCCTTCAGAAACGACAAGAAAGATGGGGAAACTAGGGTCAAAATAATGCATTGAAATTCTGAGGGAGAAAGACACAAAAAAACCAGACCTCCAGAAATGTCTAAAAGAACACGACATTGATATATACTGCATACAGGAAACCCATCTATCAAGTACACACATATTCTTCATTAAAAAGTAAAAAAGTAAAGTATCCCCGTTACGCCAAGTGGCCTATAGGGAATATGGTGTTAGTGACCATAAATTTTACAGACCTTTGGCACATAATTTTTGGGGTAATGTGGTCGATGTTACGCCCGTGCCGCTTTACTTTCCCAGAAAAAAAAATCCGGTACCCATTAAAGGCTGGGTGTACCGGAAGCCGTCGGTTGGGATCGAATCCTACCTCTTGTTCTTTGTAGCCCAGTTTACTAACAACTGAGCTATCGCGGCTCCCTATTATTCATTAGGTGATATTACATTTCTAGACAGGACCGAGAAGACAGATCGAAGGGGGAGTCCTAACTGCCATTAAGAACCACATTCCAGCCTGGGAAACCCAAAGGTTCCAACTCCATGATACAGAACACACAACCACCAGCCTGAAAACCATGAAAAAATACCTCACTATATGCAACATATAAATACCCCCTAACAAATATGTCCATCTGAAAAACATAACGCCAAATAATAAAAACTAGATAATTGTTGGAGTCTTCAACTGCCACTTTCCAAGTTGAGGATACCCAGACCTCAATGCAAAGGGCGAGGAGGTAGAAGAAGTCTTGTCATACTTAACATAGTGAACAGTCTTGTCTTACTTAACATAGAGAATAGTCTTGTCTTACTTAACATAGAGAATAGTTTTGTCTTACTAAACATAGAGAACAGTCTTGTCTTACTTAACATAGAGAATAGTCTTGTCTTACTTAACATAGAGAATAGTCTTGTCTTACTTAACACAGAGAACAGTCTTGTCTTACTTAACACAGAGAACAGTCTTGTCTTACTTAACATGGAGAATAGTCTTGTCTTACTTAACATGGAGAATAGTCTTGTCTTACTTAACATAGAGAACAGTCTTGTCTTACTTAACATAGAGAATAGTCTTGTCTTACTTAACATAGAGAACAGTCTTGTCTTACTTCACATAGAGAACAGTCTTGTCTTACTTAACACAGAGAACAGTCTTGTCTTACTTAACACAGAGAACAGTCTTGTCTTACTTAACACAGTGAACAGTCTTGTCTTACTTAACATGGAGAATAGTCTTGTCATACTTAACATATAGAATAGTCTTGTCTTACTTAACATAGAGAACAATCTTGTCTTAATTAAAATAGAGAACAATCTTGTCTTACTTAACATAGAGAATAGTCTTGTCATACTTAACATAGAGAACAATCTTGTCTTAATTAAAATAGAGAACAATCTTGTCTTACTTAACATAGAGAATAACTTGTCATACTTCACAAACCCGAAGACGAGCACTCAAATTACTCAAGGTCCTAAATAACCACATAAACAGCCTAGATCTTGCCATCGTGACTGACAATGTAGAGAAGACTGCAAGTGGAATGGTTCTTCAACAACCAGGAGGCAGCGATCACAGACCCATAGTCATCACTTTGAAAAGATGCAAGGTCACACTGTCAAACAACCTCCGGCAGCTGCAACTATCAGAAAACAAACTGGAACCTCTCTACCTCACACATCGATTGTGATCTGAAGAAAATTTAAATATTAAAAATAGCCATAAACCTCTCAAACCAACACTTTCAACACTTCTCCTTGCAGCAGATGAAACATCCACAGAGGCAGAAGGAAAGACTACCAATCCTTATTGGTTATTATATTGATTAATATGAAACAAGTTGGATATATAGAAGAATAGGTAGAATTGGATGGAAGGAAAAGAAAACAAACGACGAAGTCTTAAAACAACTAAAAATGAAAAGAGAACTTCTGAACACAATTAGAACAAGACAAATGCGATTCTTAGGCCATGTTAAAAGACACAACAGCCTACTGAAAGAAATCCTGGAGGGGAAAATACAAGGTAAAAGAGGCAGAGGCAGACCAAGATTAACATGGACGAGTAACATCAAAAGATGGACAAATCAACCGATGACAACCTGCACCATCAAAGCAAGAGATAGAGCAGAATGGCGCTCCATGGTAGCCAACCTTCGTTGCGGAGATGGCACTCAATGATGATGATGAAACAAGTAATAACATAGTGCGATTGTTCAGTATAATTTGTAATGATCATTCGCGTGTGTTAAAAACAAATGTGTGCAGTACCATTTTGCTGTATTCAGACACTGACTTAAAAATCTTAGAGAATATTCACCCAGGAATCATCAGTGTTATCGATACATACATTAATTAATTAGTTAAGTAAGAATTGGAAGTTTTTTTTAATAGTTAATTATTAGTTCTCTTTAATAATGAGCAAACATATACCAGTCATTGTAAATAATTTTTTGGCCTGTGCTGGTTAGATTTTTTTAAAAATTGTGTTATGATGTTAAAATTGTGAATGTGAACTATAGCAGTGTAATTTTTGAGCTAAGTGTTTTGACCATATATGTGCTTTACGTTAATTAGTTTTTTTTTCAGTAAATGTAGTTAATACATAATTTTTTAATAGTTGCATTGTAGTGTTTTTTTTTTACTTTGCAAATGAGAACTAAGTGTTTTAAAAGTTACTTTTAACCATAATGTAGTGTTGTCATTCCACATGTACATTACTAATCATAATTTTCCTTTGTTACAGATATCCTGAGGCCAGACTTAAATTGATGATATATTTATAGTTAATAGTGAATTAATGAATATTAATTGTTTTGTTTCTCTTAAAAGACAAGAGTAAGGTGTCATTGCAGTTATAGGTCTAAAGTCCTACAGAAGAATAACTCAAGCTGTCAAGCCAGTACAGTAAAAGGTATACGGTACAGTCACAATATATTTTTAACAGTGAAAAGATGAAGTAAAAAGGTAGGAGTTAGCAGCACAATTAATTTTCAGTAGTTGTTATATTTATATTAATATTAAGATACGACATGAAAGATAGACAAAACGTACGGACAAATAGTTGTAAAATAATAGTAAACAATTTAGGGGAAGACATTAAGGATCCACAAGTTCATCATCATCATCTTTGAGTGCCGCCACCGCATCGAAAGTTGGCTACCATGGAGCGCCATTCCACTCTGTCTCTTGCTTTGATGGTGCAGATTGTCATAGGTTTACATATCCATCTTTTGATGTTACTCGTCCATGTTAGTCTTGGTCTGCCTCTGCCTCTTTTACCTTGTATTTTCCCTTTCAATATTACTTTTATTAGGCTGTTGTGTCTTTTAATATTCCTCCAAAATTTCATTTGTCTTGTTCTAATTGTGTTTAGTAGTTCTCTTTTAATTTTTAGTTGTTTTAAAACTTCATCGTTTGTTTTCTTTTCCTTCCATCCAATTCTACCTATTCTTCAATAAATCCACATTTCAAAGGCTCAATTTTCTGTTCTGTTTTCTTGTTTAATGTCCATGTTTCTGCATGGAATAGAGAAAATGGTTAGAGAAATTAGAGAGTTGAATTAGATGAGAGAAAAGTTATTGAAGAAAGTAAGAATATATAATAAGTATTGTCAAGAAGAGACATACATCAGTAGTGGTTAAAAGAGATAAAACTGAAAGGTAGCATGGAACTGAATTGAGGAGAGTAAGATTGATAAATAAGTATTGACTAGAAGGGTTATATCAGTAGATAGAAGGTAAAAGAGATGAAAATTGAGAGATGATGGAGGATTGAAGTAAAGAGAGGAATATAGTGAGCTGTAGTGAGACTCACCAAGAAGGTGAATATGGGAATTTTAAGAGGGATACTATATATATATATATATATATATATATATGTATATATATATATATATATACATGTATATATATATATAGAGAGAGAGAGAGAGAGAGAGAAAGAGAGAAAGAAATATAGTATATGATTTATAAATGTAAATAGAGACGTCAAAAGAATGTTAGCAGAAAAGAGAACTGAGGGAAAAGAGTGGTATCCTTAGATTAATACTAGAGTATGAGCTGATTGGTGACTCTTGAGAAGTTGGTCAGAAATAGTAAACTGCTAAATTGGGTGATAATCCAAGTTTACAAATGACCAAATTTTAAGTAGTGAGATAAAGAAAAAATATGTGGGAAAGAAAAGAAGAACGTGTGCTTCGAGATAACCTAGAGGAAATTATGTTGTGAATAGGTAATTATGTAAAAGGGGTGGTAACCTGTATTATAAGATAACCGTGAGGAGGTTCGGTGGTAAATAAAGAATATATTCTGCTTCTTCTTCCTCTTTCCTTCCTCATCTGCCTTTCAGCGTCGAGGGGAGATACAATTTGCGGTCTTTTGCCGTTCTGTTCGTCTCTGCTGCTATGTTTCCTAGTGCTTCTAATATTCCATCGATCCATCTTTTCGTGGTCGACCCTTGGGTCTGGTTTTCTCACAACGTTTGTTGAATATATAAATAAAGGGGAAAAAAAGGTGGTAACCCATAAAAAGTTATGTGTGAGTATAGAGATAATGAGATAGGAATCATATATCTGCAGTCGAAAGAACTAAAGTTTGTACAGATTGTTAAGAGGACGTGTACACGGATATAGTGATTTAAGGATATTACGAATTGAGAGAACATAGACTCAGTGAATAAGTCCTGAAGTTATTGAGGACTAAATAGTAGTCCTGAGAGTATACAAAATTTGTGAGAAATATGTTGTATCTTTAGTCAAGATGACTAGGATTTGTACGGAGTGTCAGAGGATACCACATACAGATTAAGAGTTCCGTAAATTGAGTTATTAGCGGGTCATCATCATTGCACTCCGAACATGTCAACAGGTGCTCAGATCCTCTCCTCAGCAAACCCCGCTGTGTCCACCGACTGACGACTCCAGTTGTGTGTTGGTTGATTAGTATTCTTACACGCCCACTAAGTTTCTCGTTTCTGGCTGTGCCCATCAGTTCAGTAAATGTAAAGAGAGAAGTAAATGCTCCAGTGTAGATGCATATAAATGTAAATCATGAGAGAGACACGTTATCAGCAGGTTGAAGATTATGTATGTTACTCGAGCCTAAGTGTTTGTGTTTGTGATCTCTGGAGATATGCGAGTCGTTCAATTGTTGTGATATGTTATATGTTAATTGAGAGGACATGTTGTGACATACATGAAATATTTCAATTGATATTGCATTCTTTTTTTTCAGACATACATCCTCAAGACATCTTTCAAAATGAATGTTGTAATATCAGATATGTTGTTGAATAATTTGTTGCATATGTTTTATTAATTCTTTCAAAATGCATGTTGTAATGATACCAGATATCATTTTGTTGAATATTTTGTTGGATGTTGCATTAGTATATTTTAGGTGTCATACGAGATCACAGATGCCTAACATGCTGGTGACTGTCAGAAAGATATCCTGTTGTAATGATACCTGCAGTATCGCACCTGTCGAGATGGTACAGCCAACTTCAACAACAAAGAATAATTTAGAAATCGATGTATAGATTCTCTCTCTCTCTCTCTCTCCCTCTCTCTCTCTCTCTCTCTATATATATATATATATATATATATATATATATATATATATATATATATATATATATACCATAATGTATTGATATAGATTAGTGAAATTGTTGAGTTGAGATATGACATTGCTACCAAATATTTTTGATTTTGTGCATGGTCTGAATTTTTTTGCACCTTATAACTATGTAAGGGGACATAACTTGATGTCCAAACGACAATTATATCCCTTTTGTTCAAGTCAATTTGTTTGGACAAATCTAAAGCTTTGTACAGTACATTTTTCAATTGAAGAATACTGGCAGTATTATTGTTGATGTAGATTATCTTACAGAGATAGGTTATGTATGTTGTTATGATTGTAACAATTATTTTTATGTGAACATTTTACTTGATTTTTTGAAGAATAGTATTAAGAATCTCATGAACCTGAGTTACATCATAGACAGTCAATAGTTGTTATATATATATTGTTACTTTTTTATTGTATAAGTTGTTTTTTTTTCAAAAGAAAATAAAAACTAATGGGTAGTGGAGCACATGAAATGAACTCTTGAGATATCATATCAATCATGTAATCTTTTGTTTTCACTTTTCTAGTTATTATTGTAAATACTTTTTTTTTATAAGTTCATTTAATTCTACACAATCTTATATATGATAAATCATTGTAATTTGTGGATTAAAGAGAATATTGTGACATGATGATGTAAACTGTCTTATTTATTAATTTGTTTATTTTGTTGCTGAAATTGGCGTATGATTATTCAAATTTTAACAAGCCACATAAATGTGATTTGTAAACGTAAACATTTGAATCTTTCACATCTGTGTGTAAAAGCATATATATTTTTACAATAAACAGCACTTATGATGTTACTGACACACATAAATATGTATATATTATTTTGAAGTGCAGTTTTTGTCTTTATTATTTTCAATTATATTTTGTTTCTTTTTCAGGGTTTTCAGTTACTTTTTGGCAATTTTCTTGAAAAAAATATATATGTAAATACGCTTTATACACAAATTCATTAAAATCTACAAATTGCTGATACATAATACATCATAGTAATATTTGAGGTTTAAAAGTTGTAATGATATTAAGGTATGCACTGGTGCCCTAATTTTTTTTCCTTAAAAATCCCTTGTAAAAACGTGGATTTTGAGCAAGTACAGTCAAGAATATTGAAAGCAAGATAACGAGCACAACTATTCCAACACCATAATGAAGCTAGAGGACATTGAACTGATAACACTGTAAACGCAGAATTAGTACAGAGTTTCAATGACCTTGAAAAGGGCGAGCATGATAACTAACGTATATTTCAAGTAAAAAGACACTGAACTGACAGCCATTTGCTAAGAACGCATGTTGTTCACATTAGAACTAATAGCTAGAGTGGAATATTCCACTACCTTGACCAATAAAACAACTAGGTTATTGGCCTCAAGTAACTGGATTTTTGGGTACAAATAATAATACATAAATATTATTAATGGGGAACTTCCGAGGCGATAATAGGGAATAATAGAACAAAGAAGTATGTGTTAGCACTCGGAAAAATTGACAGACAAACAACAATAGAAAAAAACGAAGAACAATATATGGTCCGAAGTGGGATCGAACCCGTACTCAGTGGCACCGCGCCTTGTCACGAGAAGCCGAACGCTTGGTACACTGCCACGCAGCCAACTAATAAAATTGGCTATTGCAGTAGTGTCTTCCACGAAAGGCGCTCTCAATGACTATAGCATAGGGTAACGATCACAGACCGGAAATCAATTGTATATTTGTACTTTCCTATTAATGCAAGTATCTCCCAGTAGGGCTGAATACTTGTGTTGTAGACAAACATTTATTGGACGAAACAGCACGAATAGTAGTTCCCAGTGGTAATATACTGGGTACAAATAATAATACATAAATATTATTATATGGGGAACTTCCGAGGCGATAATAGGGAATAATAGAACAAAGAAGTATGTGTTAGCACTCGGAAAAATTGACAGACAAACAACAATAGAAAAAAACGAAGAACAATATATGGTCCGAAGTGGGATCGAACCCGTACTCAGTGGCACCGCGCCTTGCCACGAGAAGCCGAACGCTTGGTACACTGCCACGCAGCCAACTAATAAAATTGGCTATTGCAGTAGTGTCTTCCACGAAAGGCGCTCTCAATGACTATAGCATAGGGTAACGATCACAGACCGGAAATAAATTGTATATTTGTACTTTCCTATTAATGCAAGTATCTCCCAGTAGGGCTGAATACTTGTGTTGTAGACAAACATTTATTGGACGAAACAGCACGAATAGTAGTTCCCAGTGGTAATATACTGGGTACAAATAATAATACATAAATATTATTATATGGGGAACTTCCGAGGCGATAATAGGGAATAATAGAACAAAGAAGTATGTGTTAGCACTCGGAAAAATTGACAGACAAACAACAATAGAAAAAAACGAAGAACAATATATGGTCCGAAGTGGGATCGAACCCGTACTCAGTGGCACCGCGCCTTGCCACGAGAAGCCGAACGCTTGGTACACTGCCACGCAGCCAACTAATAAAATTGGCTATTGCAGTAGTGTCTTCCACGAAAGGCGCTCTCAATGACTATAGCATAGGGTAACGATCACAGACCGGAAATAAATTGTATATTTGTACTTTCCTATTAATGCAAGTATCTCCCAGTAGGGCTGAATACTTGTGTTGTAGACAAACATTTATTGGACGAAACAGCACGAATAGTAGTTCCCAGTGGTAATATACTGGGTACAAATAATAATACATAAATATTATTATATGGGGAACTTCCGAGGCGATAATAGGGAATAATAGAACAAAGAAGTATGTGTTAGCACTCGGAAAAATTGACAGACAAACAACAATAGAAAAAAACGAAGAACAATATATGGTCCGAAGTGGGATCGAACCCGTACTCAGTGGCACCGCGCCTTGCCACGAGAAGCCGAACGCTTGGTACACTGCCACGCAGCCAACTAATAAAATTGGCTATTGCAGTAGTGTCTTCCACGAAAGGCGCTCTCAATGACTATAGCATAGGGTAACGATCACAGACCGGAAATCAATTGTATATTTGTACTTTCCTATTAATGCAAGTATCTCCCAGTAGGGCTGAATACTTGTGTTGTAGACAAACATTTATTGGACGAAACAGCACGAATAGTAGTTCCCAGTGGTAATATACTGGGTACAAATAATAATACATAAATATTATTATATGGGGAACTTCCGAGGCGATAATAGGGAATAATAGAACAAAGAAGTATGTGTTAGCACTCGGAAAAATTGACAGACAAACAACAATAGAAAAAAACGAAGAACAATATATGGTCCGAAGTGGGATCGAACCCGTACTCAGTGGCACCGCGCCTTGCCACGAGAAGCCGAACGCTTGGTACACTGCCACGCAGCCAACTAATAAAATTGGCTATTGCAGTAGTGTCTTCCACGAAAGGCGCTCTCAATGACTATAGCATAGGGTAACGATCACAGACCGGAAATAAATTGTATATTTGTACTTTCCTATTAATGCAAGTATCTCCCAGTAGGGCTGAATACTTGTGTTGTAGACAAACATTTATTGGACGAAACAGCACGAATAGTAGTTCCCAGTGGTAATATACTGGGTACAAATAATAATACATAAATATTATTATATGGGGAACTTCCGAGGCGATAATAGGGAATAATAGAACAAAGAAGTATGTGTTAGCACTCGGAAAAATTGACAGACAAACAACAATAGAAAAAAACGAAGAACAATATATGGTCCGAAGTGGGATCGAACCCGTACTCAGTGGCACCGCGCCTTGCCACGAGAAGCCGAACGCTTGGTACACTGCCACGCAGCCAACTAATAAAATTGGCTATTGCAGTAGTGTCTTCCACGAAAGGCGCTCTCAATGACTATAGCATAGGGTAACGATCACAGACCGGAAATAAATTGTATATTTGTACTTTCCTATTAATGCAAGTATCTCCCAGTAGGGCTGAATACTTGTGTTGTAGACAAACATTTATTGGACGAAACAGCACGAATAGTAGTTCCCAGTGGTAATATACTGGGTACAAATAATAATACATAAATATTATTATATGGGGAACTTCCGAGGCGATAATAGGGAATAATAGAACAAAGAAGTATGTGTTAGCACTCGGAAAAATTGACAGACAAACAACAATAGAAAAAAACGAAGAACAATATATGGTCCGAAGTGGGATCGAACCCGTACTCAGTGGCACCGCGCCTTGCCACGAGAAGCCGAACGCTTGGTACACTGCCACGCAGCCAACTAATAAAATTGGCTATTGCAGTAGTGTCTTCCACGAAAGGCGCTCTCAATGACTATAGCATAGGGTAACGATCACAGACCGGAAATAAATTGTATATTTGTACTTTCCTATTAATGCAAGTATCTCCCAGTAGGGCTGAATACTTGTGTTGTAGACAAACATTTATTGGACGAAACAGCACGAATAGTAGTTCCCAGTGGTAATATACTGGGTACAAATAATAATACATAAATATTATTATATGGGGAACTTCCGAGGCGATAATAGGGAATAATAGAACAAAGAAGTATGTGTTAGCACTCGGAAAAATTGACAGACAAACAACAATAGAAAAAAACGAAGAACAATATATGGTCCGAAGTGGGATCGAACCCGTACTCAGTGGCACCGCGCCTTGCCACGAGAAGCCGAACGCTTGGTACACTGCCACGCAGCCAACTAATAAAATTGGCTATTGCAGTAGTGTCTTCCACGAAAGGCGCTCTCAATGACTACTTGCATTAATAGGAAAGTACAAATATACAATTTATTTCCGGTCTGTGATCGTTACCCTATGCTATAGTCATTGAGAGCGCCTTTCGTGGAAGACACTACTGCAATAGCCAATTTTATTAGTTGGCTGCGTGGCAGTGTACCAAGCGTTCGGCTTCTCGTGGCAAGGCGCGGTGCCACTGAGTACGGGTTCGATCCCACTTCGGACCATATATTGTTCTTCGTTTTTTTCTATTGTTGTTTGTCTGTCAATTTTTCCGAGTGCTAACACATACTTCTTTGTTCTATTATTCCCTATTATCGCCTCGGAAGTTCCCCATATAATAATATTTATGTATTATTATTTGTACCCAGTATATTACCACTGGGAACTACTATTCGTGCTGTTTCGTCCAATAAATGTTTGTCTACAACACAAGTATTCAGCCCTACTGGGAGATACTTGCATTAATAGGAAAGTACAAATATACAATTTATTTCCGGTCTGTGATCGTTACCCTATGCTATAGTCATTGAGAGCGCCTTTCGTGGAAGACTCTACTGCAATAGCCAATTTTATTAGTTGGCTGCGTGGCAGTGTACCAAGCGTTCGGCTTCTCGTGGCAAGGCGCGGTGCCACTGAGTACGGGTTCGATCCCACTTCGGACCATATATTGTTCTTCGTTTTTTTCTATTGTTGTTTGTCTGTCAATTTTTCCGAGTGCTAACACATACTTCTTTGTTCTATTATTCCCTATTATCGCCTCGGAAGTTCCCCATATAATAATATTTATGTATTATTATTTGTACCCAGTATATTACCACTGGGAACTACTATTCGTGCTGTTTCGTCCAATAAATGTTTGTCTACAACACAAGTATTCAGCCCTACTGGGAGATACTTGCATTAATAGGAAAGTACAAATATACAATTTATTTCCGGTCTGTGATCGTTACCCTATGCTATAGTCATTGAGAGCGCCTTTCGTGGAAGACACTACTGCAATAGCCAATTTTATTAGTTGGCTGCGTGGCAGTGTACCAAGCGTTCGGCTTCTCGTGGCAAGGCGCGGTGCCACTGAGTACGGGTTCGATCCCACTTCGGACCATATATTGTTCTTCGTTTTTTTCTATTGTTGTTTGTCTGTCAATTTTTCCGAGTGCTAACACATACTTCTTTGTTCTATTATTCCCTATTATCGCCTCGGAAGTTCCCCATATAATAATATTTATGTATTATTATTTGTACCCAGTATATTACCACTGGGAACTACTATTCGTGCTGTTTCGTCCAATAAATGTTTGTCTACAACACAAGTATTCAGCCCTACTGGGAGATACTTGCATTAATAGGAAAGTACAAATATACAATTTATTTCCGGTCTGTGATCGTTACCCTATGCTATAGTCATTGAGAGCGCCTTTCGTGGAAGACATTACTGCAATAGCCAATTTTATTAGTTGGCTGCGTGGCAGTGTACCAAGCGTTCGGCTTCTCGTGGCAAGGCGCGGTGCCACTGAGTACGGGTTCGATCCCACTTCGGACCATATATTGTTCTTCGTTTTTTTTCTATTGTTGTTTGTCTGTCAATTTTTCCGAGTGCTAACACATACTTCTTTGTTCTATTATTCCCTAACTGGATTTTTCCAGAAGATCGTGAATCATTGAAACACGTACACCCATGAATCTGCACAAAAACTCTACGACTGCTCATCAAAAACACGTGACCAGGGAATGTAAAATAGCATGACGCTCATAAATGATTCATACGCTCATAAATGATAGACACTCATCTATCATGATTCTTCTAGATGATTTTGACAGACGATGATTTGATAGCATACCAGATGATTAGACAAGATTCAGATTAAATACAGATCAAGACTGCTGGTAAAATAGATGCACAGACTGAGGGATCAGCAATTGTTAAATTAATTAAGAATTAATCATCATTATCATGTGCCATACCGGTTGGCGTAGGCTATCATGTCGTCCACAATTCTCTACTCACAGTGCGTCGTATCAGTGCTGTTATTGGCTGTTTCCAATGCCACGCAACCAGGCTATCTAGTATCTTCTCGTTTTGTTGTCCACGAGCTCTCACGGTGTTGCGTGTTAATGACATGTTCAACAAGAGAATTACACTCACATACAAGTCCTCTTTATCTTCCAACCTGCTTTTACCTTGCTAGTGATAAAGAAAGCGATCAAAAGCAGGATAGCAAAAGCAGCAACAAATTTTAAAAACCTTGACAAAATATGAAAATCAAAAATACGATACAAGAAAACCAGACTTAAAATAATCAGCTTAAACGTATTATCAACACTTCCCTATACATGCGAAAGATGGAACTAATCAAGAGAGATTGAGAAAAAAACCAAACCCTTTTGGAGACAAATGCTGAAGAATAATACTCTGCGAACAATGGAATGAATTCAAGACTAATCATGAAATAAGAGAAATGGCCATGTAACCAAAAATCTCATCTACAAAGAAGAGGAAAGAAGATTGACGTTGTCGGGCCTGTGCTGAAAAGAGACAAGAGAATTCCAAAACAGGCTCTTCTATAGGAAACATCTGGATACAGAAAAAGAGGATGAACTAAAAAGAACACTTATAAGAGAAGCAAAGTTGGCAGGCATAGACTCATTAGATAATATTGAACACCTCGCCAAGAACAGAGATGGATGGCGAAAAACACTACAAGCTCTTTGTGAAGTCTAACGGCGCAGGAAGGACCAAGTAATCATCTTCCATCAACTACAGCCATCGCATAATGAAGTACTTATAAATTATAATATATTTAAATATAAAAATATAACTTTATTAAATGTGTAATTTGTTGTTGAACTTTTTAAAAATAATTGTAATATTAAAACAGTTGATAAATGCACACCTCCCTGTTACAGGAGTCACATTAGAACGATGATAGGTGAACTAATCTGCTGAGGACATATTCGATCCTGATGGGTGGCTTCTGGGTTAACGCAGTCTAGAATGGGTACCAGAGATTTTTCCAGGGGAAGAGAAGATCATACTGGCTAAGTGCTGACAATATTATCTCAAACATATTTAGATACTAGAAAACATATATTCTCTAATACCATATTCCCTATATGTCACGGGGTCCTTTCATACTGTTCTTAATTTTTTTCTTTGCATTTTCAAGGACAAAACATATTTCAAACCTCACCTATTTTGCTACTCTTTTTTAATTATAATTAGGCCTATACTGGTAACAAATCCTGCTTCCGTGATCAAGCATGGTCAAATAAATAGCAGGCAATATATATATATATATATATAAATATAAAGAATGCAATCTTTCAGTTATGTTGAACAGCTGTCCATTTAATCTATTATTTATTTTATTATGCAGATGCACCATCACTGTTTTATTTGACATGTCAAAGTCCTTATAACGTGACAATCAATGCAGTTCTGAGGCAAATGATTCTGGATACTCAGTTGTTTCAGGGACAGGAAATAGCAGTTAGTCACAGACCAGGAACAGTAATGTCCATTAAGGAGTAGGTATAAAAGAGAACTATGAGCATTTGTATGTTTAGCTTTATATGTTTATTTTATTTTATTCTATCTCTATCTATCTATTGACCTTTCGAGCCGTAGCCGGCCCATAGGGCATACACCAAGATACTCCCTCTCTTATCTGAATTTTTGTTCTAGCAGTTTTCAATTCTTTTAAAGATATTTAATCAAATCTTGCTATTTGTCTCTGTTCTGCGCAAGCAGCTCTATCTCATTGAGGGAGCCGATTCCTGCTGCTCTTGCCTCTCTCTTCAATGTTCTTCTCAGTGTCTCTCTGGGTCCTCCTCTTTTCCTCTTACCTGTTGTTTCCCACATGAGGGCTTGCTTTGCTATTCGGTTATTATCTCTTCTCATCACATGTCCAACATATGACCATCGTCTTTTCTTTATTACTGAAGATATTAGTGGTTGATTGTTTCGAGATAAACATTTTTTTATTTTATTATCTAAATTTATTTGAGATTTTGACAAGCTGTGACACGTAGACACTAAGCTGTCTCTTAGTGCATTTGTTATAAGGTAAAGGGGTGTGAAAGGTTTTGATCTAATTTTCCAAAAAATCCAAATTTGACAGCGGCAGAGAAATCATCTTTCCAACAGTTAATAACCTATTTACTAAATTTGAGAACCAGGTACCAATTTTTATAATTAGGTTGATTGAATTGTATTGATGCAGAATTTTATTTCAACAACATTTGATATTGGATTGTAAAGTCACTGTGCATGACTATACTACTTATTTTTCAAAAAAGTGATTTTACTTTTGAAGAAAAGAAAACCAGTATTTTAAAACAAGAAAATACAGACCATTTTAATGTAGCAGTTAATCTATCTAACTATTGACCTTTCGAGCCGTAGCCGGCCCACAGGGCATAGACCCAGATACTCTTTCTCTTATCTAAATTTTGATTCTAGTAGTTTTCAATCCTTCTAAAGATATTTTATAAAATCTCGCCATTTGTCTCTGTTCTGTGCAAGCAACTCTATCTCATTGAGGCAGCCGGTTCCTGCTGCTCTTGCCTCTCTGATCAATGTTCTTCTCAATGCCTCTCTGGGTCGGCCTCTTTTCCTCTTACCTGATGTTTCCCACATGAGGGCTTGCTTTGTTATTCGGTTATTATCTCTCCTCAGCACATGTTCAACGTATGACCATCATCTTTTCTTGATTACTGAAGATATTAGTGGTTGATTGGCGATTTTTTTCTAATTTCATCGTTTGTTTTAAATTCGTTCCTCAGTTAATGGTAAGTTTTAATATTCAGGAAAGATATATTTGCATTTTCGGCAGTCATTACTGCCAAGACGCGATTCTGACTACAAACAATGTTGCCTTGTTGGAAGTTAACGATAATCCAAAGATTAGGGAAGAGTCCCAAATAAATGCACGATAAAGATTAATATACTGGACTGTAAGGTACAAGATACAGTTCGGTGTAATCCACAAATATCTTAACAAATAAACAAAAAAATGTATCCGGACAGCAGTCGTTAATTTCCTATTTCCTTCCTGGCCTCAAAGGAAGATCTCAGTGTAGAAAGCTGCTCCAACTTCCCACAGACAGTTCAAAGAGAATTCAAAAGATTTGCTCAGTTTCACATACCCAAAATCATGTATTAATTATTGAGGTCCTTGTGACTTGGATGTATGTAACCAGTAATCTCTATCTCTATTTGCCCTATGAACCTGCCTTGGAGTTCTCAAAATTAAGACTTGTCCACTCTCCGATGTTGTCTTCCCACCACTTCCTCCACCAGCCTTCAATACTTCTTCCTTCAATTCTTCTTCCTTCAATTCGTTACAATTTTGCTTCAACAAGCTCTGATGAGTAAAATAAAATATGTGACCATTACACCTTACGTGTTAGCTTACGTGTTTTTACAGTAGTAAGAAGATCACCAGGTTTTCCAAAAGTCCATTTATTGCTGTTATAAATGTGATCAAAATATATTCACAAGATTTTACTATACCATATCGTCTCTAACTAGCTTGTATTCTTTCCTAAAGATCTGCCTATGATCCGCATATAGTACAATAACTTGCTAAACTCACTAAACCCAAAATAATTAAAAACAAAAACATAATAAATTAAAGATGATGGTGATGATGATCTTAATGCAACGGGACTAACACAGGCAATTAGCTCTTAGATCCAGGAAGGCGATACAGCGGCTTTCTTGATTTCCCTAGTTCTGTTGGAGAAGTTGGATCTTACACATCCTAGAGGCACAGCAAACCAGATCTTTTATATCAACGGAGCCCACCACTTTGTGGACTATGAAGATCACACCTCATTAGTCAGTCTAATTTGATGCATCCCGTTACTGTGGTGGCAATGTGGGTCATGAAGTCAGGTTGTGGTCTTCTGTGGATCTCTGGTCCTGCCTTGGAAACCACAGGTCACCTAATTTGATCTCCCCAAACAAATGAAAAACTAAAGATAAGATAAACACACATTTTGAATGATTTGAAAATATATTAGAGTATATGAAAGATACAAATTGTGATAAATATGAACTTTACATTTTTAAGGAGCTAATCAAAGCACTTGAAATTAAAGGTAATGGTAGATTACAAATTGTTACTTTAGTGCTTACTTTGTTTAGTCTATTAGTTTTTGTTTTTCCTTTAGCTGCTATTGTAGATCAGAGACATGTCTAAATATAAGATCAATGGAATCTTGCTCTGTTGATTATTTCCCCAGACAAGTGGTTACATCCATCTATCCAACTGTGGCAATCAATGGCAAGCTAATGTCTTATCATGAGACTGCTTATATTTTCAACACTATCTCCCGCAAGATCGGTAAACATTTAAATTGTTCTCTTTTCCTAAACACGTCACAAAGAAATTCCGACTCCTCTACACTGCGAAAGGTATGTACTCAGTTCAATTCCAACATATTGTATGTGCCTCATTGTATTGAAACAATTAAATAAGACAAATCCTATAACCAATATTATTTATATAGTGCAGATACAAGACATATTGTCTCCTACAAACTATTTGAGATGACAATTTGTAAAAGTGTTGACTCTTCAATTTTAATTTGCTTACTTTGTAGGTGGTGTAAACATGAATCAAACTGATCAATCATAATTGTGTTAAAATCTTTCCTTTCAGGTATATACATTCTTCCCCTAATCCACTCAGTTTGGGGTGATTCTAATGATTCTCTTACCTTCAAAGACACAAACACGCCCTCAAGTCTATTCTTCAGTAAAATTAAAACACAATCAATTATTTCAATGACATCTATGGTAGACAAATAATTCATTCATCATTGAGTGCCGTCTCCACATTGAGGGTTGGCTACCATGGAGCGCCATTCCACTCTGTCTCTTGCTTTGTTGGTGCAGGTTGATTGTACTGTTGTAGACTGGTATAGTATGGTGGTACTATGGTAGACATGTTTTCTTTTTCATGTTCAAATATTCAATTTTTTGTTAAAATCTAGTTTAAATGAAAAAAAAACGCAGACACAGATCTGCCTGCTCATCCTCATAGAAGTTTCTTATGGATGTAGGAATACTTTTTTAAGGGGTTGTGATAGAAAGTAAGCTTCAATGTGGGAACATTATTTTAAGGAGTTGTGATAGAAAGTAAGCTTCATTGTGGGAACACTATTTTAAGGAGTTGTGATAGAAAGTAATATTCAATGCTAAATACAAATTTTGGACCATTTGAATAGTGAGGAAGAGTGTTAACCATCTCATTTTAGTGTGACTTAAATATTCTTCATGTCTAATTTCAACAAGGCTACAAAAAAAACTAAATTCTTTCAGCTCTTATTTTATCACTGCATAAATGTAGGAAAATTTGCTTTTTATTTAGTACTATGCTCTCTATATCAACACTCGTTACAAATGTTCGGATAATATCTACATCAATCTCAGGCAGATGGTGCTCGTAAACCTGGGAAGGCCGACCATCTAAGGACAGAATCCCCCTACAGAAAATACAATCTGCTGCCTTGCAGGAGAATTGGGGACAATCAAAGGCTAAGGAAAGCAAACCTAAATAAAATGCTGGCAGAAATCGGATGCACAGGGCCAATGGCGCAGAACACAGTGCAACGTTATAACAGGTACTCAATCAGAATGGATCTAACAGACTCTCTGAGAAGGACAACGTGGTCCATACCCACCTCCCTGGAAGAGAAACTGTATGGGGCAATCGAATCACTTAAACTGACAGCTGACTTCATAAGAGAGTCTGGAATCCTACTCTGAATGAGACTTGATCGCTGAGAGAGAGATATCAACACTCAGAAAATTAGCACAATGTAAACAACGGCTATGGAGATAGTGGGCTGGACATCCAACATCTAAAATGTGTTCATTTATTCTCTTCTCTAAAATTGATCTCAATATTTCTTGCAAGCCCTTCAAATTTTATATTTGCATTGTACCTAGAAAAATCAATGCATTTTGTTCATGTTTTTCTAGTGTATGTGATATGTTGCTGCAGTTTCATTGATACCTGTTTTTATTTCTAGTATTCTATTATTCTAGTACAACTTTATTTTTATGGGACTGGCTGTAAAAATATAAGCCACAAAAACTTCACAAAAATGGACAGGTCAAAGAAAAAAAAAGTAATTACACCAGCAAGAATAGATAAGGTCTCTCTGTCTTTTCACATAATCATAGACAAATGTAAGATAAAATAAGCATACTTGATAAGAGATCACAACAGCTGGGATTAAAAATAAATAGAGATTAAATTTTGTATGAGAATTAATGCAGTTGGTAATAACCAAATAACACTAGAAGAAATGCCTTACTAATATATATATATATATATATATATATATATATATATATATTGGCCTTTCGAGCCGTAGCCGGCCCATAGGGCAAGATACTCCTTTTACCTGAATTTTTGTTCTAGCAGTTTTCAATTCTTTTAAAGATATTTTATCAAATATCGCCATTTGTCTCTGTTCTGTGCAAGCAGCTCTATCTCTATTTATATATAAGCAGTAATATTTAATACAAGAAGGAGGAAGACAGAATGATACAAAAATAATGTTACAAAAAGCAAGAGGAGCACTAGGAAATTTTCTCTGCCAATTCTAAGTCAGTCCTATTATATGGGTGTGAAACATGGAAAGCAACAAAAATGAATCGCAAAGATACAGACTTTCATAAATAGATGTTTTCGAAGAATGAAAGGATTGAAATGGCAGGACAAAATCACTAACTTAGAGCTATGGGAAAGTACCAATCAAATACCAAACTGGGGGACTGGTTGGACAGAGAGGCTGTGGGTTCAAATCCCGGCTGCACCAGTTGGGATTTTAATTTATGATTGCTCTCTGCAGCAACCACCACTTGTCTCAGCGGCGATGCCCAGCTTAAAACGACAATTACTCATCGACACACAAAAAATATGAGTACCTCCAAAGACGGAGTTATCTGCCTGTGCGGCAAGGGACCCATGTGCACACGGCTGTCAGGGAAAAATGGATTAACACACAAAATTCAGTTCCTAGTCTCTAGGGACAAAGATGAAGGCACTGGAGATGGCACAGTGGATGCCAATTGAGAGCGTTACAAGATACTTTCTTTTTTAATTCCTTCAGGAGGAGACAAAGGTAAAGCCAAAATGTACTTGGAGAAGGCAGAGATGACAAGGATGGAGAAGTCATGGAACGATCTTAGGAGAATGACAAGAAACAGAACGGCTTGGAAGTTGTTTGCCCAAGATCTATGCTTCACAGGGAGTTAAAACGAAAAAAGAAGAACTTTACTTTTACTCTTTCATTCTTATAAAAAATACTGCAAAACTAAAGGGAATATTTTCTGTACTTTATGTAGACACTAACAAGAAAGTGGAAATACATTGATTATTAATTGAAGGATATTTGCAGATAGAAATCACAACTTACCAGATCATAGGGAGCTGCGATAGCTCAGTGGTTAGTGAACTGGACTACAAAGGACAACGGGTAGGGTTCTATCCCAACCGACGGCTTCCGGGTTCACCCAGCCTTAAATGGGTGCCGGATTTTTTTCTGGGAAAGTAAAGCGGCACGGGCGTAATACCGACCACATTACCCCAAAAATCATGTGCTGAAGGTCTGTAAAATATAGGGTCACTAACACCGTATTTCCCTATACGCCACTTGGCGTGACGGGGGTACTTTACTTTTTTACTTACCAGATCAATCCAAACTTCAGTATATGATGAATCATATATACTTATTTATCATACTGTAGATTCGACTGCATGAACTTAAAATGATGTAGGCAAATTGAAATATCAAAAAAGCAATGCGTCCTGATTGCCCACAAATATTGTATATTTATGTCCAACTGCATTACAAATACAGGACATTTTTTGACTTTATGAAAAACCAGCTGGAAAAAAACTCATCTAAAAAAATTGGCATTTTCTGTGAAATCCGGACATCCGGTAATTAAATGTTCTCATTAAAAAACGTTCATGTTCATTGTGTAGTATCTGTATTTCTTCCCTCGTGCATAATAATATTTTAGTTTCAGCTGCTGGTGTAGTTAATCTATCAACTCTTTCAGTGCAGTATCATCTCCATGTCAATGGCAGTGAGTCCACACAAGCCCTTCAAACTTTAATGCATTGTTGTGTATTTTGTCTACACAAATCCCAGCTATCTAAAGGTAAAGGTAAAGGTAAAGTACGAGACTTGAACCGGCGTCTTAGCACGCGAGTGTATACCCATATGTGCTCGGCCGCCTATCCAGAAATGTTCGGATATTTCTGTATAGTGTAGCCTCAAGCATCGAAACTCAGATGCGAAGCGACATTCCTCACCTTCCCAGGATAATATACCCTGGTACCCATTTCTGCCAACGGCTGGGTCGACCGTGAGGGTATTTTTTTTTTTATTCCAACCACGAGTACAATTCACACTGCTCCCAGCGGGAATTGAACACGGGTTGTCCGAACGTCGGTAATCTAGTCGGGTGGTTTTCCCCAGCTACCTATTTTGAATCATTTGAAACGTAAATAGAGAGCATGACAAATAAACTGCTTTAACAGCAGTCAGAGGATTTAACTAAACTTTATATTTTCCAGTGATGCTGAAAGGTAACAGACATGGAGGATCTGCCCCAATTTAAGTTCTCATACTAAATAGTAATGTTCTATTATTTCCATTTCTACAAATAATCTCTGATTTTAGGAGAGAATCCCCGTCTTAATTTCTAGTCAAACATCACAGACTATATAGCAGCAATAACTACTTTCATTCTGTTACTAATATTTTTATTTTGTCCAACTATTAATGTCAATAAAGGTCACTTTTTCAAAATGTAAATTGAAGGCAGTAAAACGTTTATGAATTAAATATCAAATAGAATAGTGCAATGCCACCCTAACTCTCTCAACTGGTTCCACTAATATTTCATTCTATGAATAGTGTGGTATTGTAATCCAATTCTAGATATTTAGTGTTTTAGTATCTGTCTCTATCTCTTTTTTAAATCAGTACAATAATACAAACCAGTCAGATAATTTCTTTGCCTTAATTTTGAGTTCTCATAGACTAGTTTTAACACTTTCGGTTGCAATGAACAATTAAATGCATTCATACAACCAAGAAAATCACTTTATTTCTCATCACGTTCATGTTTTCTTTATTTATTTTTTTTTATTAATGTCTTGATCCAGTTACATCATGTTGTGGCAGCATGTTGGACTCTAGACTTTACTCATTCCAAACTGTCTGTATAAAATGCACTCGATCATGTTGATCCCTTTCTTCTTTGACATGTTGGAGGTTGACCTATTGAGGGTTATAGGTTTACAATTGATTTAATTAAAAACAGAATGAGAGAAACATATGTTAATATTTGAGCAGAATGTCTATCAGCACCAAGGCTGCAAGCAGCCAGGAACTCATATAACTGACTGTTTCCTTCAGGGATGGTGAACCAGAACTATACAGATCCTACTCCACCACTTCATGGTGCCCCTGGTGCCCCTAGTAACAGAGTATTCAGTTTGGTCAAGTAAGAGGGAACAAGAGAGACGGCAACTGACACTCAAAAATGTGTATGACTGAAAGGTGCAAATATCACAGCTTAGTGTCAACGACAATACACCTATCCACAGAAAGGGGCAAATATAACAGCTTGGTGTCAACCGCAATACAACTGTATCCACATAAAGGTGCATATATCATAGCCTGCTGTCAACATAAACACATCAGTACTTAATGCCCTTTCAAAGATGGATGATGAAGAGGAGTCAACTGAGAGTGCAGCAGAAGAATAATTATTGAGAAAATGTGGCAAATCTGCATTCATAATAAACATTTCTATTCATTGTTCTTGTAAGATTAAGATGAAAATGGCACATAGTGCAGACATTTCAGACTCTCCTTGTCTGACAATCTTTGCTATTATGTCTGAGGCTTTGCACAGGACTTGCATTGTACTTCGTCACTTGTTCTTGTTCTGGACGAACCTCTCCATCTCAGCAAAAAAAATGATGCCCTGTGTTGTTGCTTCTTGCCTCGGTATTCTCGTTAGTGTTTCTCTAGGTTGGCCTCTTTTTATTTAGCCTTTTATTTCCCATTTAAAGGCTTGTTTTGGGAGTCTCTTGTTATCTCTTCTTATCACTTGACCAACATATGTTCACCTACTTTCTTGATTATGGATAATCTTGTTGGATGCATGGCCATTTCTACTATTTATGGACTAGTCTTGAACTCATTCCATGAAATATAAGTGTTTCCTGAGGCATTTATTTTCAAATGTATCTAATTTATTTTCTGTTTCTTTAGTTATTTTCCAGCTCTTGCATGCATAATTAAAATTGAATAATACATTAGATTTTAAAATCCTAAACTTTGTTTTTGTGCTTTGTAATTTTGATTTCCATACATTATTAAGATTTGTTAAAATAATTGCTGTCATTGCTATTCTGATTCTAATTTCTTTCATTGTGTTTCCTTCTTGATTTATGCATCTTCCAAGTTATAATAAACATGTATAGATTTTAAAAATAATACTAGAAAAACATATGCCAAACAGAAAGAAAAGATATAATACAAAATACTTTTTTGACAGGAAACCGAAATTCATAAGCAGTGTCTTAAAATCCTTTCAGAGTTATTTTAAAATTTAGTCAAGGTTGTGTATTATAATTTGTAATTTGTTTTTGTCTCATTTCAATTAAATAGAAATGGAAAATGTTAGCCGTTTCATTTTGATCTACTTGGCAGAATAATGCTACTCTTCGCTGGTATCCTGAGTTTTTTGCAGCCTGCGCTTTGTTTGTGGTTGTTGTTGCTGTGGCAATCACCATTCAAAATTACAGGTGAAAACATCTACAAGACTTTCATAAGTTGTATGCTTACAGTTGCGGTCTGATAGAGATGATGTTAATAAAGTACAAAATAAATGTTTGAAATGATGGGTTGGAAAATGCTGAATCATTATGTGTAGTATTGTAGGAATAAATATATGATGTCTGCGCTGTATACTTGGCATCACCTGGAAGGATAAAATGACAGACGTGGAGGTCATAACTCGCACATGCCTCTCGATCATCTACACACCACACAAACAACGTAGGTTACGCTGGCTTGGCCACATACACCATATGAAAAATGGCTGCATACCAAAAAATATACTCTATGGACAACTTGCAGGTGGTAAAAGGACTAAGGGATACCCAAAACTTTAATTTGTAGATGTGTGTAAACACGACATGAAATCTGAACATAAACCCTGCAGCCTCAGAAGAAATAGCTGCAATCGCAACTTTTTCTTTGGAAACACACTCTAAAGCTCAAACTCAAACAAGAAGCAGACAGATTCATAGAAAAAGAGAATACACAGTGAAAGAAAAGAAAAAAAATAACAGTTCTAGGGGCACTGAAAAATCCATTGTCAACTATGACTGATGAAAGCTATTACTATGTATATAGCAATAAAGACAAGTGGAACAATATCAAAACAGGTTAATGAACTTAAATATCTGCGAATATTAACCTCAGATGGTAGATGTACAACAGAGGTGGGATGTAGAATGGCTCAGGCAAAAGCAGTTTTCCAAATAATGAGGAAGATACAATGCAATTCATTTTTTTACAATAGAAACAAGAAAAAGAGTTCTTAAATGTTATGTAGAGTCAGTCTTAACATATGGATGTGAATCATGGACAAAAGGACAACACACAAGAAAATCACTGGAGGCAGTAGAAATATGGTTTTACAGAAGAATGTTAGCACGGACAGCTAAAAAGAGTAGTGTAAACGTTCTGAAAGAGGCCAAAGGTCTATTTCTACTGCTTTTCATTCCAGTTGTATATTTTCATTTAAAAAAAAAAGGAAAGTATCCCCGTCACGCCAAGTGGCGTATAGGGAATATAGTGTTAGTGACCATAAATTTTCCAGACCTTTGGCACACGATTTTTGGGGTAATGCGGTCGGTATTACGCCCGTGCCGCTTTACTTTCCCAGAAAAAAATCCGGTACCCATTAAAGGCTTGGTGAACCCGGAAGCCGTCGGTTGGGATCGAACCCTACCTCTTGTCCTTTGCTGTCCAGTTCACTAACCACGGAGCTATCACGGCTCCTTATATTTTCATTTAGCCAAATTTAATTTTTCATTACTTTGGTCTTTTCTTGGTTGATCTCAAGTCATATTTTATTGGTCTTTGATGACAGTGTATTTCTCTTTTTTTTCTTGCATCGTGTTCGCATTGTACTGATAAGAATTATGTCATTGGCAAAATCAAAGTCTTCTAGTTTAGATCCAAGTGCCCATCCAATGTCTTTTTTACCTGTATGATATTTCAACTTTATGAAATCGATGGTAATTCCAAATAGCAAAGGAGACATATGTTCATATGAAAAATATGCCCTTGTTTCACTCCTGTATTAATCTGGAACCATTCACTTAGTTCTGCTTCTGTGCAAACTGCACATGAGAAGCTGTCATACAGATCTTTGATGATGTTAATGATTTTTAGTGGTAATCTTTATTTTCTTAGTATGGTCTACAAACAGTCAACAACAGAACTGATATGATGAACTGTAGATAGAAGATTGTAGAAGGACATGATCGCCTACGCCAATTGGAATGGTACGTGATGATGATGATGGTCTACAATGAGTCTCCATGTATGAAAATTGAAAGTTTTTTTTAATTAATGAAAATTAGAAGCAATGGTTTCTGTTTTTCTATACTTTCTTCTAATATAACTTTTAGGATGAAATAAAAACAAGGCAGCTTCTCTCTTTTCTAAATCCTACTTGTTCTTCACACTCAGCAGTGTGTACAGCATCTTTGATTTTGTTTACGATGATCTTACAGAATACTTTAAAGGTAACTAATAGAAGAGTAATGCCTCTCCAGTTGTTGCAATTCTTGAGATTGCCTTTTTTTGTAATTTTGGCAACAATACCTCTTTTCCATTGTGTGGGTACTTTTTCTGCTTCCCACATTGCATTGAACATTTTCTGAAGGAGCTTTAAGTTATGGCTATCCATTGCTTTTAGCATCCCGGATGTTATATCATCTTCACCTGCAACCTTATTGCTAGCCATGATCCATACAGCTAATTCCATTTCATTCAAGGTGAAGCCATCTAAGTTATTATCCTTATGTGAAGCTGGTGTGTTGGCTGTTAATACCTTGGTATAGGATGATTAAAGATTTCCTTAAAGTGTTCAACTCAGCATGACTATGTTAATTTTGGTTTCATATTTGTTCATGACAGGTGCCCCACTAGATATAAAAGTGTTAATTAGCATCTGCTGTACATTATATAGAGTTGTAATGTTTCCAATCATTGCTGCTCTATTCTTCTTTATTGCCAGGTTATATATATTATATATATGCTATCTTATCTCTTCTGACCAAACCTTTTACTTTGTTGTCTAGTTCTTTATATGTTGTTTTTGCCAGGTCATTTTTAAGTTCTGTCTTTACAGTCATTATAACTGTCTTTGTTTCTATCCTTTGTTGTATGTTTTCCATGTATTGTCAAAAATCCTCACCCTTCTTTCCATTTCTTAAATCCGTGATGCGGCACTTTATTCTGCTGATGACATTACATCTGTGCTGTGGAATTCCCACAATTCATCTACATTCTTCTCACATAGTTTACTAAGCACTGCATAGCTGTTATTGAACTCCAGTTTGAAGTTTCCGTTATGTTCTCATCTTTCAGTTTGAGACCATCGAGCTTCTGAAGCTTCAATTTTTTTAAATTGGCTTTTCAATTTTAAAGTTATCTCTTCAATGCATAAATTATGATTACTGTTAACATCCACCCTCTATCTGCTCTTACGTCTATCAAAGAGATTCTTAATTGCCGTCGTATACACAGGTGGTTAGTCTGGTTTTTGGTTCTATCGTCAGGAGATAACCAAGTTGTTTTGTTCATCCCCTTGTGTGGGTGTTATTTTGCACCTTTAAAAAAAGCCTACAGTTAAACATAATTCAATTAATCTTTACCCATTTTGGCTTGTATAAGTAACTTCTTTCCCCATTGCCTTCTCAACTCCCGTGTTGTCTTTCCATAATTTGGCATTAAAGTCAACCATTACAATTAGGAAATCATGTTTAAGTGTTTTATTAATAAGTTGTTGCAGTTGATAATAAAAATCATCTTTGATTTCATCTTCTGCCCAATTTGTTGATGCATAACATTATATAATTGTATTATTGTGTCTTCCATGTTTTGATGTGTAATGAGCTCTTATCAGATGGTTATTCACTTGCTCCCATTCTGTAAGGCTTCTTGCAGCTGTGCTCGTCATCATTATTACTACCCCCTTATAAGTATTTTCCCATCATCTCTGCCTAAATATACAATTGTTTAGTTGTTGTTAACTGGCCCTCTGCCTGTTCCAGGCCATTGCAGTTCTCTGATATCCAATATATCACTCTGATATCTATCCATCTTTCTATCAATTTGGGCCAGTTTTGTTTGTGCAGCCATTGTCATGACATTCCAGAAACCAATTATAGGGTCAAAAGTTGAAAACACTTCTAATTCTTCATTACAATTTGTCATTTCTTTTAAGAGTCAAGATTTCAGTTTCAATAACAACAGATGTTTAACATTGGCTAGATTAGGTTGGAATAAAGAAATTATGTTTTATATTATCACCACTACTTTACAGAAGAATCAAGTCAAACAACCAAAAGGAGATTCATGAGAGATCTGTAGAGCCTAGAAGATCACTGAGTAATTTGATGAATACAGAAACAACTATTGCGGCCTTTCAGGTGGATGTTCATTATAAATCTGCAAATCATGATTTATATTTTCAGGACACCATGTTAGACCAACAAACTGAGGTAATAATTGTTAGCTTGTGTGGGGTGTACTGTCATTTTGTGTTAGGCAAGGCTTTGTTCTGTCACCGGATTTGTTTTCACTTTACAGCGAACATATTATGAGATCAATAGTAGTCAAAAATGGAATTGAAGTCAACGGTCACAACATAAATAATTTACGATATGCGGATGACACAGTCTTAATAGCAGAGACAGAGAATGAGCTACAAGAAATGATAGATATAATAGTAAAGGAAAGCAACAAGAAAGGTCTCAGTCTGAATAGTAAGAAAACAGAAGTAATGGTTATATTGAAGAAACAATCATCACCATCATGCAGCATACAAATAAACAAGACAAATCTGAAACAAGTGCAACGTTTGAAATACTTTGGCACAGTGATAACATCAGATGGAAGATGCAACACAGAAATAAAAAGCAGAATAGCTCAGGCCAAAATAGCATTTCAGAAAATGAAAAATATCTTATGCAACAAATCTATGTCAATAGAAATGAGAAAGAGAGTTCATCAGTGCTATATAGAACCAATTCTGACCTATGGAAGCGAATCATGGACAATAGGCAAACAAATGAAAAGGCGATTAGAGGCCACAGAGATGGGATTTCTCAGAAGAATGTTGAAAGTTCACAGGACAGCTAAAAAGAACAATGAGAAAGTTCTCAAAGAGGCCAACACAAAAAGGGAACTCTTAAAAAACATCAGAAAGAAGCAATCAACATTTTTCGGGCACCTCATGAGAAGAGGAAATTTGGAATACTTGGTTACAACTTTCAAAATAAAAGGAAAGAGAGATCGCGGATGACAAAGAGAGAAAATACTGGATAGCTTGGTGTCATGGCATGGAAAACAAACAACAGAACTGATACGATGCACTGTAGATAGAAGATTGTGGAAGGACATGATCGCCAATGCCAACCTGTACGGCACATGATGATGATGACTGATATTTTACATACCTTGAGCTGATGTGGGTTGATATCTTGAGCATCCGGATCGATTATTACATAATTTATCCATTATCTCTCTGACTGCTGGTAGGTTTTTATGAAGCTTGACAATAAAGAAAAAATCTATGTCAATAAAAATGAGAAAGAGTTCATCGGTGTTATATAGAACCAATTCTGACCTATGGAAGGGATTCATGGACAATAGACAAACAAATGAAAAGACGATTAAAGGCCACAGAGATGGGATTTCTCAGAAGAATGTTGAAAGTTCCCTGGACAGCTAAAAAGACCAATGAGGAAGTTCTCAAAGAGGTCAACACAAAAAGGGAGCTCATAAAAAACATCAGAAAGAAGCAATCAACATTTTTCGGTCACATCATGAGAAGAGTAAAGTTGGAATATTTGTTTACAACTGGCAAAATAAAAGGAAAGAGAGATTGCGGACGACAAAGAGAGAAAATACTGGATAGCTTGGTGTCATGGCGTGGAAAACAGTCAACAACAGAACTGATACGATGCACTGTAGATAGAAGATTGTGGAGGGACATGATCACCTACGCCGACAGGTATGGCACATGATGATGATGACAAATAAAGCTGCTTTTCTTGTCTGTTGTCCTATTGTCCATGACTCACATCCATATGTTAAGACTAGCTCTACATAACATTTAAGAACTCTTTTTTTTTGTTTCTATTGTCAAAAATGGATTGCATAGTATCTTCCTCAATTTTTGGGAAGCTGCTTTTGCCTCAGCCATTCTGTATCTCACCTCTTTTATACATCTTCCCTCTGAGGCTAACAAAGTTACCAAATATTTAAATTCATTCACCTGTTTTAATATTGTTCCACTTGTCTTTATTTTGCACTGAGGTGATGTCTTTTTCTTTGTTGTTATCATTACTTCTGTCTTTTTGCTATTAAGGCTGAGTCTTCTATTTCTTTAATTTTTGCTTTCTTTCACTATAATGTTTAACATTTCTTGTAACTAATTTTCATTCTTAGCAATTAAGACTGTATTATCAGCATACCTTAGATTATTTATATTATGACCTCCGATTGTTATTCCAGGCATGCCACTTATGGATCTTAAAATAATTTCATTATACATATTAAGCAAATCTGGTGACAGCACAGAACCTTGACTAACATCCTATTTTATTTGTTGAAACATTCCCAATTGGTTTCCATTTCTTATGGCCGCTGTTTGTTGCCAATACATATACAGAAATATTAGCATGAATTTTAAAAATCAGCTTTATGGTCTGAATTAGAAACATTGATATATCTGCAAGACAATGGATATTTACAGTAGAAATTTGTTAAAGTATCATCATCATCAATTACTCTGTTTGTTGACATATTTTATCTTGTCTCTTCATGACTTTCTTTCTCTAGAGATATTTAACATTTATATTGCTAGCTTCCACACTAAATGGTTCTCTTTCAATGTCTTGTATCTTTCTCTCTGTTTCCTTCTATCTCTTCTTCCCAGAATTTGTCTAGTCACAATATATTCCAGTTTGTGATTTCTTTCTGTGGCAACCACCCCTGGTCTCCGCAGCGAGGCTCGGATTGAAAAGTAAATTATGCATTGACAGAAAGAGTACGAGTACCTCCAAAGATGGAGTTTTCTGTCTGTGTGGCGTGGACCCCTGTGCACACGGCTCCCAGGGAAAAATCGATTATCATGTAAAATTCAGTTTCTAGTCTCATGGACTTCGCCAGATGTGAAAGTTGGCGAACACAAAATATATATATATATATAAAGTAAAGTACCCCCGTCACGCCAAGTGGCGTATAGGGAAATATGGTGTTAGTGACCCTATATTTTACAGACCTTCAGCACATTATTTTTGTGGTAATGTAGTCGGTATTACGCCCATGCTATTTACTTTCCCAGAAAAAAATCCGGTACCCATTTAAGGCTGGGTGAACCCGGAAGCCGTCGGTTGGGATCGAACCCTACCCCTTGTCCTTTGTAGTCCAGTTCACTAACCACTGAACTATCGCGTCTTCCCATGTATATATATATATATATATATATATAAATATTCCTGTTGTTTCTTTCTCATTCACAATTTCAAATTGTTCTACTTACTACCGCCACCGAAGATAAACCAGGACCATTCTCAGATCAGTGCCTATAGAATCATCACAATGCAGAACACTGCGGACAAGCTGCTGGAGAAAATAGTTGCCCGTGTCCTCACCTGTCACCTTCAACAGAAACGCGCATTCCCACCCACACTCGGAGGTTATAGATATAACAAAGAGACATGGCTCAATGCGGCAGTCTTTGCCTATGACGTCTTCGAAGGCTTCCACAGACGAGAGGAGACATGTGCTGCTGCTATAGATCTGAAGGATGCATACAACAGGGTACCATTTGAATACCTCATGCATATGCTCCTCAAACTGGCGGTGCACCCCTTCCTCATTAGATGGATCGCTGCCTCACTGTTTCAGAGGAAGGTGATACTCAGATGTGGAAGTTGGTCTTCCAAGCCAACATCCATTTGTCCAGGGCTGCCACAAGGCTCACCATTGTCACCAGTTCTATTTAACGAGCACACATTAACGATCACGGAACAACAACTGGATGGGAGGGGAAGAACTATGACTTTTGCTGATGATATTCTGGTATATCGACAGGGAAGAGTCAGACGGGGTATCGCCTCCACAATGCAAGACGAAATCGATCGCATCTCTTCCTGGTGTGGGGTTTCAGGTGCCTTGGTTAATCCTAATAAAGCATCAGTATCATGGTTCTCCCATAGCAATCATATCGTTAATACGACCACGCCGGTAGTGCGAATGGGAGCTGATGAGGTGACCAGGGACAAGTTGATGACATATCTCGGAGTTAAGTTTGATCGCAGCATGTGTTTTCGGGACCACGCCAACCATGTGATAACAAAATCCCGCAAAGGATTAGCCGCCTTGAAGGTCATGGCAGCTGCCAACATCGAGCAGAGACTACTTACTCTTCTGTTCTAGGGATTAGTCCTCGCACCAATCGAGTATGCCCTGGCAATTCTTACTCTCACTGCGACTCAAATTGATAGGCTGGAGAAAATACAAAATGAAGCTATGCGCATTATCTTGGGATGTACAAGGGACACTCCTTGTGTAGCAATGAGGTATCTTTTTGACATTCCAACCATGAATGACAGAATCAAGATCTGGAGAGCACGAGCATACCTGAAGATTAGTACAGATAAAGAGCATCCATTGCACCACGTGCTCAACATAGGGAAAGGTGCTAGGCTAAAAAGAGGCAAATCATGGGTGGGCCGAGCAGAAGATGTCATCAAACAGGTCTCTGGGCTTACCAATATCAGCGTTGGTGAGTAATGGATACCGGTGCCTACGTCATTCAAGGGGACTTTCTTGTGTATTGTCACTCTCGACAGGAAAAGTAGGGAACAGAACCGGTCGTGGTTAATGCTGAGGTCAACGGTCTCATCTGCGATAACACCGATGAGAAAGATGCAGTCATCTATACAGACGGATCTGTAAGACAACACCAAAGAAGTGCATGGGCATTTACAGCACGCTCGGCAGGCAGAATAGTCTACGAAGACAGGGATGCATACGTCATGACCACGAGTAGCATTACAATGGAGGTGATGGCAGTGGCCAAGGCATTCAAATGGTTAGAGTCACAAGACTACACCCACGCATGTATACTGAGTGATGAGCATGATAAAAAAAAGTGGAGGCAAGCTCTGTACGCATGCAATGGGTAGAGTCATTTCAGAAGTCCAAAATACGTAAATACGGGGAAATGAAAGAGCGGACAGGTTGGCTAGCTGCGCTGTCGTTGAAGACGCGCAACCAATGGATCGGGCGGACATCATCAATGCCCTTCGAGATATGGAAAGAGCACAGGACTTCGACAAACACAGATCCACGTCACTTCTTCATATGATGGAAATGGGAGTTAAAATGGGCACAGCCAGAAATGAGAAACTTAGTGGCCGTGTAAGAAGACTTATCAACCAACATAGAACTGGAGTCGTCAGTCGCTGGACACTACGGGACTTGCTGAAGAAGGGATTTGAGCACCTATGGACATGTTCGGAGTGCAATGATGATGATCTGCAAATAACTCAATAACTCAATTTCAAAACCAGATCATTTGTCCAAATATCACAGCCAACAGGCCTATGAAAGGTAATATTCCACAGAACAGCTAATCATTCCAGGTAACGGTTAATGGTCAAAGAAGTGATTCATATAAAAGAAATAGATGGGAAGGATACAGTAACAAGTGGAAAGACTTATCAACGATAATATTTCAGGGTACATTTGTAGTCAGTGAAGTATTCCACAAATTAAAAGATGGAAAAACAACATTAAAAAATGAACAGGTTATGACTTGAAAGGTGATTTTTTTTTTACTGAGAGCCCATTGTCTTGTTTTAAGTAGATTATTCCAACAATAACTACCACAGTGTTTATTTCTTATGCTTATTTTTATTGAAAAATAGAGTATGTAGAAAATGTGTGGAAACAAAAAAACATAGATTAAACTAAACATTGAATAATCTTAGCTATAGTGACATGGGATAAAGAGTGAATTCAGCACAGATGTGGTAGCAAGAAACAAGGAAAGTTAAAACATAACACAGACTTACAGAGTATTTGTGTAAATAACCAAAGTCTGTAACTTTTTCTTTCAGCCTACAGAGGAATGTGAAGAACAAATTACCACAGTATATAATGATCTATATGTAGAATCAAGCAATTTTGCTGAACCAGCTACGCAGCAGAAATAGGTATGAGTTAAGTTGGATAAATATAGTCCCTATCGTTTCTATTACATCTGACAAAATACAGGGAAATAAAGATCGCAGATGAAGATACTAAATAATTTGGTGTCATGGCATGGAAAACAGTCAACAACAGAATTGATACGATGCACTGTGGACAGAAGATTGAGATTGTGGAAGAACATGATCGCCTATGCCAACAGATATGTAACAAATTACAAGATGATGATAGCCTATTATAATCACATAATTTCAACCTGTTTTATCTATCATTTACTTAGCTATCTCACATTAAAAACAAAACACAAGATACAAAGTATCTAACTTTGCCTCTTATCTTAATACCATAAGCAAAAATTCAAACCAGAAAGAATCGTTAGAACGACATTGCAACAAAAATGTCACTATAGTCCTGAACCTGATTCAGCAAAGCAGCCATCTTGGCCACCGCACCAACCGGAAGAAACGTGATCATGGTTCTATATTTATTTATTTATTTATTCATATATTGATTCATTTTGTGGTATGAAATATATATATCTGTCTATATTTATATTTGTTAGTGTGTTTGACTGACATCAATCCACTCTTCAACATTTTAGCCCCACAAGTAATGTAACATAAATTATATCTTAAAACTGGGGCTTTTTCAGCTGGAATGTTTATACCTCAAAATGTATATCTATGTTTTCATATTAATATCTAAAGCATTTTCATTTATGGAGACAGCAGTAGTCCAGTCGTATTCTATCTATCTATTGACCTTTCGAGCCGTAACCGGCCCATAGGGCGTAGACCAAGATACACCTTCTCCTATATGAATTTTTTGTTCTAGCAGTTTTCTTTTAAAGATATTTTATCAAATCTCGCCATCTGTCTCTGTTCTGTGCACGCAGTTCTATCTCATTGAGGGAGCCGATTCCTGCTGCTCTTGCCTCTCTCATCAATGTTCTTCGCAGTGTCTCCCTGGGTCTTCCTCTTTTTCTTTTATCTGTTGTTTCCCATATGAGGGCTTGCTTTGCTATTCGATTATTATCTCTTCTCATCACATGTTCAACATATGACCATCGTCTTTTCTTTATTACTGAAGATATTAGTGGTTGATTGGCGATTTCTCTAATTTCCTCGTTTGTTTTGAATTCGTTCCATTCTATACCAAGTATTTTCCTTAGACATTTATTTTCGAATGCGTTCAACTTTGTTTCTATATCTCTTGTTGTTTTCCAGTTTCACACGCATACGTAAGGGTTGATAGTACATTTGATTTGAATAGCCTAAGTTTTGTGTTTGTGCTGATGCGTTTTGATTTCCACAACTTTTCAAGGCTTCTGAAAGACATTGCTGCTTTAGCTATTCTGATTCTAATTTCTTTGCTCGTATCCCCTTCTCGATCAATGTGACTTCCAAGATAGATAAAGTGATCGATCTCTTCTACTGGTTTGTTTTCCATGTATATTTTGTCACTTGTTGGAATTAAACTTTTCATGACTTTAGTCTTTTCATGATTGACCTCAAGCCCAATTTTGCTGGTTATTGATGATAGTTCATGTGTGTTTTCCTGCATCGTTTTTATCTGACTGCTGATGAGAACTATGTCATCAGCAAAGTCGAGGTCCTCCAAATGGTCTCCTTGTATCCATTCGATGTCTTTTTTACCAGTGCAGCATTTCTTCATTATGAAGTCCATAACAATTCCAAATAACAAGGGCGATAAAATACATCCTTGTTTAACCCCAGTCGTATTCACCTGACCACAAAATCTACATGCTTTTGGCGCCTTCGTGCTGAGATTGGTGCTGCAGATGACTGACTGTGGGGAGTAGTGAAATGGTACTAGGTCCCGGCTCTGCCCTGGGAAGAGATGTGTGATCTGTGTTCAGCTATAAATTTTCCATCAGTTGGACTGCGGTCAAATACAGTGTGGAGGGTTGACTTCATTTGTTGGAACAGTGATTCTTGGGCATGTTCACTGATCATGAAGTCTATACGGGATTGACGTGGGAGCATGGAGATTATGCTACCTGTGACAGCCATTACAGCAACCCGGAAGTGTCCATTTTAAGCTGTGCACTATTTGTACAGTTGCGACATGTTTCATAGAGCACTTTTTAACAACGTAAAAACGCACAATTTTACAGAACACATCACATTCAATAGAACATTATGGATGATAAAGATGAACACTTTGTTGGTTGCTGGAATGAATGCTGAGCAGATTTGCAAATGTCCCGCCTGCAGTGAAGTCATTCCATTGTTTCTGTGGGTGCAAATTTTATGGTTTGTTTGAAATGTTATTCTTATGATGTAAATACATTGATGAAAAGCAATAGGACAATGCAGATAGCAATATAAGAAAGCAGAGGCAAGGAGCGCTGTAAGGAATAACATAGCAAATACTAGAGAGAAGGACTGATAGTAAAACATAGAGATAATGGAGGGAATGACTCAAGGAAGTTACAGGTGACAAGCCAGGCAGAAAACAGATGAGTTAGGAGGGGACCATACAAGACTGAGATATCAGGGGTATAGCTATAGAGGAAGAGTAGATAGAATACAGGAGATTAGAAGATGTTATATGTGTAAGGAAATATGACACTTAGTGAGACAGTGTCAGTTAGGGGAAAATAGAACGATCTGATAGGGTTAACCTTTCCATAGGGATTAAAAATGTTTAATTAATGCATTTAAAAAATCAAAACAAGGGAAGAAATCGAGATTATTTTAAATAAAATAATGTAAAGGGAGAGAAGAAATAAAAAGCTGGAAATATAACGTAAAGCTAACAAGGGGGTTAACCCAACTGAGCTTATTTTGTGATAAAAATAACATCAGAGTATTCTAAATAAGTAACTAAATATAGTGTTTTTTTTATATTTTAAATATAAAATATTATACTAATTATATATTCTACTTCAAGTCACTCATGTTAAAAAGAAGTAATTTATTTATAATAAGATTTATATTTTAAACACAATAAAAGTCTTGCTGTATCAGATGAGTGGGCCCAAATCGCCTGGCTAACTGGGACATAGGGAACAGGCAAATAATTGCAATGCTGCGGTAAAGCTGGTAGCAAGGAGCCAGTGGTGGGGTGTGCTAAACACTCCAAGGTATGGTGACAGCTTTACAAATAAAGAACACAACACAATACTGACGTTTCGGCCTGTGGCCTTCTTCAGAATACAGGGACAACGACAACAAGCGGTGAAGCACAATTACTACATGTTAGATGATCAAGTGGAGGGCGAGGAAAGTAGGATGCAGAAATAAGAAAAGAGAGAAATGAATATTACATGATGAGAGGTATGATGGGCGTCAAAATATATAAAATAGAAAAAGAGAGAGAAAAATGTATAATAAATTGTACTTAGCTGAGCTCAGAGCAGGGAAACTGTAATCCGTGCTGAAACAAGTCGAAATGACTAAAAGCGCAGAGAACGTGTATAGAAAGCAACACGTGACAAAGACAGGTCAGTAAAGAGGGCAAAAGTATCTAATATCGGGAAAACCAAAAAGGGGGGGGGGGAAAGAGGGGATAGACGAGGACACTCCTGGGACACAACAAGCAATACATATAAATCACTCAACAATGGAAGTGAGAGATCACGCGAGAGGTTAAGAGAAAGAAATTGAATGACACGACAAAGTAGTAAACTAGGCAGTGGGTGAGAGAGATGGACTCTACAGAATGGATGGCCTCGAACTGAAAGAGTTGAGAGGTAGGTCAACGAAAGGAAGGATAGGATACTGGAGGAAGAGATACGGTGAGGAAGAATAATAAAGCCGGTATAATGAGAAGGGCGATAGAGGGGTGGTCCGGAGGAAGTTAGTCTATCTGGAGGTAGGGAAGTATTAGAGGAGGAGGTATGGAGAGGAGGGATAAGAAGCAGGTATGTGAAAACTGGATAGGGGGATAGGCGGTAGGTCAGAAGTGAATGGAAAAAGAGAAAGTCTGGAAGAAGTGGAGCAATAGGGGAATGGTGTGCAAGAGGTATGAACCATAGGAGGTAAAGAAGTAGGGAAATGATAGAACAAAGGGGGGAATGAAAGTGGGCATCAGGATAAGGGGGATACTGGAATAGTAGGTATAGATGAGTAGTGACTACAGGTGAATAGAGAGGAGAGGGGTGAGCTAGGAGTAGATCAGCAGAGGGGTGGTAGGAAGGACGAGGGACAATAGAGGTGGGCAGAGAGATCGTACGTACAGTCCAGGTGGAGAGGTGATATAGTGATAAAGAGGTAAAGGACATGAAGGTAGTCAGAAGAGAAAAAGGTGTAGGGAGAGGGGGGGAGTTTGGGAGGAAGAAGGCAAGATGGGGGTTACTCCAAGAGGATATGAAAAGCAGGGATGGACGAGGAGTAGAGGACCCAAGAAGAGAAATAGGAAGAGAGGTCCATAGGTGGGAGGGTGGAGTCGGAGGCCGGAGGGTCCTCAGAGGGACAGGGATACATTGATGCCACGAGGGGTGAGGCAGCCCCAACGAGCGATCAGACGGTGCTCAAGAGTGAGCCGACTGTGGTGATCAGAGGAGCATGATACTAGGCCAGTTACCAAGACATCAGTCTTACCTCGATGGCCCCTCGAGTTAAAGTGGGCTGCTACAGGAGTGTCCGCTTCTTGGGTGATGTCATTCAAGTGTTCCCAGCACCTATCGCCGATTCTGCGACCAGACTGACCGATGTAGGTCAACTTGCATCGCTTACAGATGATGGCATAAATGATGTTCCGCGATGTGCAAGTGAATCCCTCTCTGATCTCGAAAGGACCATTAGGGAAGAGGACAGTGTCGGTCTGGAGAACGTGGTCACAAGTTTTACATACTCTCCGGTTGCAGCGGATAGTGCCTCGATGGCTGAAGTGGTCAGCAGGAAGACGGCCCCTGACAAGAAAGTCTCGGAGGTTCCGGTCACGTCTAAAGGCCACTAGTGGCGGGTCAGGGAAGAGCAGACGAGTAGTAGGGTCAGATCGAAGAATAGGGAGGTAGCGGTGGATGGTCCTAATAGCGGCGTAGTGGTGAGGGTGATGGGTGAGAGCGAGCACTACTCTATCAGAGGGGGGATGAGTAGAGGGGGTAAGAGCAGACTGACGTGAAGTGTGGAGAACTCGACGCAGGGCAGGGAGGAGAGCTGATTCTGGATAAAGGCGTCGGCGGAAGAAATCAAGCATGAGGTGGGCATTGTGAAGGAAATCTTCATCGTCTTGGCAAAGGCGACGAAGTCTGAGAAGCTGAGAATAAGGAAGAGAGTTCTTGCAGGATGTAGGATGAGAGGAGTCGTAGCGGAGGAAACTATGGGAGTCCGTGGCCTTGTAGAAGACCGAGGTGAGAAGATGAGAGGTGCCCAAGGAGACTAGGATGTCCAGGAAAGATACGGAGGAGGTGGAGATGTGGAAGGTGATGTGGATAGAGGGGTGGAAATGTCCGACATAATCGATGAAACGGGAGATCTCATCTTCTGGAAGGTCAGACAGACCAATGCAGTCATCAATGTACCTACGATACATAAGGGGAAGAGGGCCCTGGTAGGTATGGATGATTTGGTGCTCAAGGTAACCCATGAAGAGACAAGCATAGCTAGGGCCCATTTTAGTGCCCATCGCCACACCGCTGATCTGGGTGAAGAAATTGCCATTGAACTCGAAAGAGTTGAGGTTCAAGACTAATTCTGCTAGACGGAGGAGGACGCCAGTGGCGATGGAGGGTTGGATCCTACGGTCCAGGAAAAACTGAAGAGCTTGAAGGCCGTCGGAGTGGGGAATAGAAGTATACAGGGAGCAGACATCCATAACGAAGAGGCGATAGTGACGATCAGGAAGGAGGGTGATAGAGGAAAAGATATTAAGGGCGTCGTTAGTGTCTTTGACATACGAAGGGAGGCCCATAACTATGGGTTGAAAGACACTGTCGAGGAAGTCAGAAATGAGAACAGTAGGACATGAGATGGAAGAGACAATAGGACGTCCAGGAGAGTCAGGTTTATGTATTTTAGGCAGCATATAAAAAGAGGGTCTGCCCAAGCAGTGGTCAGGAAGGATCATGCGGGAGGAGCTAGAGGGAAGTAATCCATCCTGAATGAAACGGAGGATCGTACGACGCACCACGGCGTTATTAGAGACAGTAGTGTCGTCGGGGGTGGGGAGGTAGAAAGTCGAGTCGGATAATTGTTTATCACCTTCCCGGATATAAAGGTCTTTCCTCCATACCACCACAGAGCCGCCCTTGTCGGCCGGCTTGATGACAATATCATCACGTCGGCGAAGATCCCAGAGGGCTTGGTACTCTTCACTACTAAGATTAGAGCGTCGAAATCTATGGGGACGAAGTGCCTTAATATCCCGGTAGGTACTGTTAATGAACTGGTCCAAAGCCTGTGATTCGCCCGAGCGGGGAGTCCAGTCAGATTTACGGGGGGAAAAGCGGGCAAATTCGTCTGTAGGAGGAGGTTGAGAGGAAGAGTTCGGATGATTAAAGTAATAGAGTTTGAGTCGTAGTCGTCTGTGATACTCCTGAATGTCCCGTAAGAGAGAGAATGAGTCACTCAAAGGGCGAAGGGGGACAAACTTAAGACCCTTGCTGAGAAGAGAGCGCTCATGGTCGGAAAGGGGCAAATCAGGGGGAATACAAGTGACAAGGGAGCTAGAGTCAGAGGCATTGGGGAGAGGAGGAGGTGAGGGAGGAGGAGGAGGACGGAGCTTCAAGAGTTTACGTTTGTGCTGAGAGGATAAAAAGTCATACACAGATCGGTTGTGGTGGTGGATGGTATGGCGGATGAAGCGAAGAGTCCCAGGAAAGTTAGAGGTGAGTAGATGGAGTTGGGATAGGAGGTGTTGTTGGCGGGTGTTGAGGTGGGATATAAGACGAGAGTGGCTAGAAGCGACAAGACGAACACGTTTCAGGCCATGCTGGAGTTCAAGGTTCTGCAGTTGGCGGCGAAGATAGTTAGAGAGGTGGGGTTGACCGACTTGAGGTGAGAAGTGAGATCGGAACCCACACGGGAGAAATTTACGATGGAGGCAGTTGTTCAAGAAATTCAGGTGACAGGTAAATCTAGTTTTCTTGAAAATAGTGAAGGCAAAGTCCTGGGAGATGTTAGAGAGTTCGGGGGGTAGAGTGGAGAAAGAGGCGATGATGGAGTGACGGATAGAATGAGATAGATGTTTGAGGGAGGGCATAGTGAGGAGATGAGAGAAGATCGAGAAGAGAAATGAGAGATAAACCAACTAGATGAAGATAGGTAGGATACGTGAAGGTATAGAGAAGCCAATAATAGAAAGAGGGAAGGTAGTGAATAGAAAGTATGAGGAGCAAAGTGCAAGAGGGGAGGGTAAGGAAGCACCCAGAAGTGAAGGCGAGGAGAGACTGACGAGAGATAGAATAGGTAGGTGAAAGAACGGAGTGGAAATGGTTCTAACTAAAGTACACAGAGATGAATGACGTTAAACAAACATAAAGTAGCAGCGATATCAATTGAGTAGGGAACAGGCAAATAATTGCAATGCTGCGGTAAAGCTGGTAGCAAGGAGCCAGTGGTGGGGTGTGCTAAACACTCCAAGGTATGGTGACAGCTTTACAAATAAAGAACACAACACAATACTGACGTTTCGGCCTGTGGCCTTCTTCAGAACACAGGGACAACGACAACAAGCGGTGAAGCACAATTACTACATGTTAGATGATCAAGTGGAGGGCGAGGAAAGTAGGATGCAGAAATAAGAAAAGAGAGAAATGAATATTACATGATGAGAGGTATGATGGGCGTCAAAATATATAAAATAGAAAAAGAGAGAGAAAAATGTATAATAAATTGTACTTAGCTGAGCTCAGAGCAGGGAAACTGTAATCCGTGCTGAAACAAGTCGAAATGACTAAAAGCGCAGAGAACGTGTATAGAAAGCAACACGTGACAAAGACAGGTCAGTAAAGAGGGCAAAAGTATCTAATATCGGGAAAACCAAAAAGGGGGGGGGGAAAGAGGGGATAGACGAGGACACTCCTGGGACACAACAAGCAATACATATAAATCACTCAACAATGGAAGTGAGAGATAACTGGGACATACTTACCTGGCACGGAAGAAACCTTGATCATGAAGGAGGTACTTCCAGGGTGAGACCCTTCCATTGCACTTCGGTTGGGTTGACCCCTGCGATCACCCCAAATGTGGGTGACTCGAGTGCGTAATTTTTTCGTAGGGGGGACTGCGTTCGCGCTATCCCCTGATCAAATTAAATGTCACGAATGGATTATCTGTTGTCTGTCTTTATGTAAAGAAGGTTCTTATCCTCCTGTCATATTGCATCATCGAGTGCCGTCTCGGCAACGAAGGTTGGCTACCATGGATCTCCATTACACTCTCTCTCTTGTTTTGATGGTGCAGATTGTCATAGGTTGACTTGTCCATCTTTTGATGTTGCTCGTCCATGTTAGTCTTGGTCTGCCTCTGCCTCTTTTACCTTGTATTTTTCCCTACAGGATTACTTTTAGTAGGCTGTTGTGTCTTTTAACATGGCCCAAAAATCGCATTTGTCTTGTTTGAATTGTGTTTAGTAGTTCTCTTTTCATTTTTGTTGTTTTAAAACTTCATCGTTTGTTTTCTTTTCCTTCCATCCAATTCTACTTATTCTTCTATATATCCACATTTCAAAGGCTTAAATTCTCTGTTCTGTTTTCTTGCCAAATGTCCATGTTTTAGCACCATATAGGAATATTGAGAAGATGTAACATTTTGCTATTCTTAGTTTTGAAACAGAGTAGGGAATGAGAGAAGGAAAGAAAGGTGAAGGTCAGGGTAGACGAACAAGTAGGAGCTCAGGTTCCACGAGAAAAGCAGGGTGTAGTGATTAGACGAGGAAACAAAGAGTTTTGTGAAAGCGAGGCGAAGGTTAGGAAGACAAAAGGGTTGTGAGTAAAGTTAAAGGGACAGTTAGACAGCAGAATCCGAGACGGGCGCATGGGCAGTTTGAACCAGGTGATACCGTGGGTGAGACGCTAGTTAGGAAATGTTAGAATAAGGAGATAGTTTTTTGTTCTTCCCAGAAGGACTGTGAGGGAATAGGTTGATCTGTTTCAAGGAGATAGTGATTTGTGTAAAATAGGTAACTATGCAATATATATAGGAATTCATTGTTCACAGTGCTAATAGAGTCTTTGCAGTAGGAGTTATGAAACTTCAGTTAGTTACTGTAGAGAACAGTTCGTCAACCAGGAGACACGGTTTGGAGAACTGGCAGGCACAAATAGAATAAAATGAGTTGTGATACTGGCATGTAGTTTAGAACTGTGTGTTCTTCACTTATATAGGATGTGATTAGCAGCAACCGAGACATTTGTTAATACCATGATAACGCAATGCGTTATGTAGAGACTTATTAGAACTGGGTGTTCTTCACTCATATAGGCTGTGATTAGCCGCAACAGAGACATTTGTTAATACCATGATAGAAGCAATGCGTTATGTAGAGACTTATTAGAACTGTGTGTTCTTCACTTATATAGGCTGTGATTAGCAGCAACAGAGACATTTATTAATAGAGGTAAAGGCATCAAGATGAACCAAGATGCGTAGAGATGCGAAGCTGCTGTAAAGCTGATGATAATAGCAATACTAAAAAAAAGGAAGAAAAAAGTGGTATGGTGACAGCTTTACGTGGTAATGGACAAAACAAAAGTCGACGTTTCGGCCAAGTAGGCCTTCATCTGGGCGAACAACAAACCCAAAAATTATATATAACGATATATTAACAAATTTAACTACATGGCGATAATATGATGGATATTAAAGTGAGGAAAAATAAAAAATGGTCACTTCCCTGTGTTCCTGAGCTGGGTCAGTCTCCATATGGACTAAATAGCATCCAGTCTTTTTTTTACTCTTACATTCTTATCATGCCTTCCCTCAAACAGTTTTGTAACCATCTCCGCCGGTCCACGTTATCTGCCTTCCAACATCTACCACAGGACATCGCTGCCCTCTCTAAAGACCTCGCTTTCACAACCTATAAATTGACTAGATTCACCTGTCACGTTAATTTTCTCCACAACTGCCTTAGACTTAGAATTATCCCACGCGGTTTTATATCGAAATTCAAGCCTTTTATTCACTCCCCTAACGCTAGCAAGATGCGTCATCTTGATAACATAGAAAGGCGATGCGGTTTCCAACGGATTAGGGCAGTTCTAGCGAACCACTCTAGGCTTCTTTACAGCTGCCGCGACAGACGTAAAATTTTAATAACCCAAATTCGTTCTCTAGCGATCAGTTTCGATCACCCTATTCGCGAAACTATCCATAACTTAAACAGGGAGCTTTAAACCCCCATGTCCTCTCAACAGAAATAGAATATATCCGACCTTCGACCTCAACCACCCTCTCAACCCACTCTTGACCACCATTCCCGCGTCATCTGCATTCCAAAGGACCTCACATTATCGGATAACGAACGCGCAGTTCTCTCTAAAGGGTTACAATTTGTCCCTGTGCGCCCTACTAGTGACCGTCACAGTCTTCTAAGGGATGTCCATGATCTCCACAGACGCATGCGTTTAGAATACTATCACTGCGGGAAATCGGACACCTCATCCTCCACTGATGTTGATGAATTTTCTCGCTTTCATTCACGTAAATTAGACCGCCTTCTGGTGCCTCAAGGGCTCTCGACTTATACACACAGGTTACTCTTCGGGAGATCGAGCATTTCCTCATTCGCCGGGTACCTCGTTCCAACTTAACTCCCGCCGAATTTCGAGCCCTCTCCAATCTCCGTAGTCGGGAAGATATCGTCATTAAACCAGCTGATAAGGGAGGGGCTGTGGTAGTCTGGCGTAAAGACCTATATATCCAAGAAGGCGTCAAACAATTATCTGACACCACGTTCTATAAACCTTGCCCCAGTGATTCCACTACTAGCAACAATGAGAAGGTTCACTCTACCATCAAACAGCTTATCGACGATAAATCCCTTCCTCCTAGCGCGTCCCGTCTCATCATCCCAGACAGTGCTCTAGGCAAACCTTCCTTCTACATGCTCCCTAAAATCCATAAGCCCAATAACCCTCGTCGTCCCATTGTTTCAGCATGTAGTTGTCCTACAGAACATATATCCGACTATCTCGACAGCATTTTCCAACCCATAGTGACATCCCTTCCCACCTATGTCAAGGACACTAATCATGCTCTCACTATCTTCTCTTCTCTTTCCCTTACCCCTGAACTCGTACCGACTTTTCGTCCTCGACGTATGCTCTCTGTATACCTCTATCCCTCATGCTGATGGCCTTGTAGCTCTTCAATTCTTTCTTGGCCAAAGAAAACACCCATCTGTGGATACTTCTACTCTCCTCCGTCTCACTGAACTTGTTCTCAACCTTAATACTTTCGAACTCAATGGCCAATTCTATGACCAGGTGAGTGGGGTAGCAATGGGGACCAAGATGGGTCCTAGTTATGCTTGCCTGTTCATGGGTTACCTTGAACATCAAATACTGAATTCATACCGTGGCCCCCTTCCCCTTAAATACCTCCGGTACATTGATGACGGTTTTGGACTGACTGACTTGCCGGAAGATGACATCTCCAGGTTCATCGACTACATTGGCAACTTTCATAAATCCATTAAGATTACATCTTATATCTCTACCTCGTCCGTCACTTTTCTTGATCTGGTTGTCTCCCTTGGTACCTCCAGCCTCCACACTTCCGTCTTCTATAAACCCACTGACGCCCACTGTTATCTTATCTACACCTCGTCTCATCCATCTCACTGCAGAGATTCCGTTCCATATTCTCAATTATTACGACTTCGTCGTATCTGCCAGGATGATCGCGACTTTCTCCAACAGGCCCACCTGATGTTAAATTTCTTTAGGCGTCGTCTCTATCCTGATTCGGTTCTCCAATCTGCCTTTAAGAGAGCTCTCGGTATTCCTCGTTCGGTGGCACTCACCCCATCCACCCACCGTTCCTCTGATAGGACCATAATTACCCTCACCTACCACCCCCACAACTTGGCTGCGGTGAGGATCCTTAACTGGTATCGCTCCATTCTCCACTCAGATCCTACTACCCGCCTACTTTTCAGTGATCCTCCTTTGGTCGCCTTCAAACGTGACAGGAGTCTGAGAGACATTCTTGTCACTAGCCGCCTCCCCCGCTCAAACCACAAACACCTTGGTACTGTTCCTTGTGGACGTTGAGTTTGCAGAACTTGTGACTACGTGCTTTGCACCGATTCGTTCTTGTTCCCTAATAAGCGATTCGACATCAAGGAGGGGTTCACTTGTGTATCGCGGAATATCATCTACACCATAATATGCAAGCACTGCCCGATGACGTATGTGGGTGAAAGGGGACGACGCTTGATTGACAGATTTTGTGAGCATCTTCGTGATGTTGAGCAAAATACTGGCATCTCGGTGTCTGCCCATTTCAACTCCCCTGGACATAGTGGTAAACTCGACATGCAAGTTACTGGCATTGTCTCATGTCACTCCAGCAATCGCAGCAGGTTCGCCCTTGAGAATCGCCTTATTGCCCAATTGGGTTCGCTGTTCCCCCCCCCCCCCAAGGAATGAACATATCACTCTCATACTCATAGGACACCCACTACATATTTCATACCCCCATGCGCTACTTAACCCTCCCTGGTCAGATATATTTATAGTCGGTCCTCCTGCCGTATCAATTTAGTCCATTTGGAGACTGATCCAGCTCAGGAACACAGGGAAGTGACCATTTTTTATTTTTCCTCTCTTTAGTATCTAGCATATTATCGCCATGTAGTTAGATTTGTTAATATATCGTTATATATAATTTTTGGGTTTGTTGTGCGTCCAGATGAAAACCTACTTGGCCGAAACGTCGACTCTTGTTTCGTCCATTATCACGTAAAGCCGTCACCATACCACTTTTTTCTTCCTTTTTTTTAGTATTGCTACATTTATTAATACCATGATGACGCAAGGCGTTATGTAGATAATTATTAGAACTGAGTGTTCTTAACATATGTCGGCTGTGATCAGCCCTGTGAGAGACAGTTATAAGTAACTTCATAGATGTAGGACGTTATGAAGAGACTTGTTAGACCGGGTGAAGCTGTTGGCTGTCTTGGCCACAAGAGAACAATGTTACATTTATAGTAAGTATTGAGTGGTGTCGAGAGTCGACAATACAGCATTGTTGTTAATGATGTCATGCAGAGTGATCCTGTTATGCAATAAACCAGTGAGTGAATATATTTTATTTGAGAGTCATTGTTACATTCTGTTGTCATTGTGATGTACCTGTCATCGCGAAGAACGGGCCAAGTGTGTCGCAGAGGCGAATAGGCGCAACGTGAAGTACAAGATTTCAATCGATCGCGAACCAGAAAGGAGAGTTGCTGTCTTCAGCAACTCAGCATCCAGTGCTGGGCGGTGTCAGTCACCGCCTAGTGCTAGTTCTCATCAGGCCACAACGCAAGAAAAATTGAGAGATAACGTGTGAGAAACACATGTCAATGTTATAATAGCAGTCAGTGTTTAATTCAAGCAGAAGCCCTGGTCTGTGGAGACTGGGAGTTATTATCAAGTCTTCCCAGTCAATCCAGTTTTTGTCAACACTTGAGTTCTTTCAAGCAGTCCAGTGCAAGCAGCATCAAGTCAATTAAGAATTTATCAAGGAAACGCTGGCAATAGTCAATTGGTTTCTTCCAGTTGGTACCAGTGGTGGCTTCATAATAGCAAGATCTGTCAAGGCTTAACAAGGGTCGAGAAACAAGGCAGAATCTTCACATGAAAGAGTGGAGGTTGGTTGTATTTGTTTCAGTTTTAGCCCTGGTGTTATTTATTTTGATGTTATGTCTTTAATGTCTTCATGACATTAAAATTACCTTTTACCATTACTATTCTTTTGTTTATTTCAGTTGTACATTTTTCATCACTGGTTATAGTATGTCCAAGGTAGTTGTAGTTCTGAACTGTCCCCAGGTCTATTCCTTCAATTTTGATATCCACTTGTGGGTTTTGAGTATTTTCTTTGTTTATGATAATAGTTTTAGTCTTTTTGATATTCATATCTAGCCCATATTTTTTGCTTGTCATGTTTATTTCATTAAGTAATTGTTGTAGATCTTTAGGATTTTCTGCTAGTCATCTTTTTAGCGAGAAACTCAATTCCTTTCTTTCATCTTTCTAGTACAATTTTGTTCTTCATGTTCTCAAAACATGGAAGGTTGGCTACCATGGAGCGCCATTTTACTGTTTCTTGTCTTGATGGCGCACGTAGTCATAGGTTCATATAACCACCTTTTGATGTTATCAATCCACTTTAGTCTTGATCTGTCACTTCCTGGTCTACTTTGTACCTTACTTTCCAAGATGACTTTTAGAATGGTATTATGTCTCTTCACATGTCCATACAATTTCAATTGTCTTTTTCGAATTGTACTAAGTAGTTGTTTTTTTTTTTCATTTTCAGCTGATTCCAACATTCTTGTTTACCTCTTTTTCTTTCCATTCAATTCTCCCCATTTTCCTATAGAACCACATTTCAAAGACTTCAATTTTCTGTACTGTTTTGTTGTTTAATTTCCTCAAATGGCCAAGCTATTTTATGTTAGTCATATCTCATATCTTTGTTTGTGCATGTCTGTGTTTGTCACATCTCGTATCCTTGTGTGTGCATGGCTATGTTAGTCACATCTCATATCTTTGTGTGTGCATATCTATGTTAGTCATATCTCATATCTTTGTGTGCATGTCTATGTTAAGCATGTATCATATCTTTGTGTGTGCATGTCTATGTCAGTTATATCTCATATCTTTGTGTGCATGTCTATGTTAGGCATGTGTCATATCTTTGTGTGTGCATATCTATGTTAGTCATATCTCATATCTTTGTGTGCATGTCTATGATAGTCATGTGTCATATCTTTGCATGGATGTCTGTGTTAGTCATATCTCATATCTTGATGTGTGTCAGTGTTAGTCATGCCTCGTATCGCTGTGTGCATGTCTGTTAGTCACATCTCATATCTTTGTGTGTGCATGTCTGTGTTAGTCACCTCTAGTGACTCAGGCAGATGGTGCTCGTAAACCTGGGAGGGCCGACCATCTAAGGGCAGAATCCCCCCTACAGAAAAGACTATCTGCTGCCTTGCAGGAAGTTTGGGGACAATCAAAGGCTAAGGAAAGCAAACCTGAATAAAATACTGGCTGAAATCGGATGCACTGGGCCACTGGCGCAGAACACAGTGTAACGTTTTAACGGGTGTTCAATCAGAGTGGATCTGACAGACTCTAATTGTGATGTTCTGTCTGTGGGGGTGATCAACACACTTAACCTGACAGCTGACTTCATGTGGGAGTCTGGAATCCTACTCTGATTGAGTCCTGATCACGGAGAGAGCGTCAACTACCTCAGTAAGATTGTAAAGCTCAGCCGAGGTAAGGAAAAAAAGCATCAGATCTGTACTTATTCCTATTATACTTTATGTTCAATGTAATGTTCTTACGAACATACTTTGCAAATCGCAAACCCTTCAGAAACGACCAAGGAAGATGGGGAAACTGGGCTCAAAATAATGCATTGAAATTCTGAGGGAGTAAGACACAAAAAACCAGACCTACAGAAATTTCTAAAAGAACACGACATTGATGTATACTGCATCCAGGAAACCCATCTATCATCATCATCAAGTACCATGTCTACTGGCGTAGGTGATCATGTCTCTCCACAACTTTCGATCTTGACAGCTATTTATCATTTCTGTTGTTGACCTTCTGCCAAGCCATTCTCTTAAGCTGTCTTATTTTTTCTCTTTGCTTCCCTCTATCTCTTTGTCTCTCAATTTTCACAGTTGTTACAATATATTCAAGTTGTTCTCTTCTCATTACAGGGCCAAAAAATGATGGTTGTTTCTTCCTAATATTGGAAATTAGCTCTCTTTTTCCTTTGACCTCTCTCAGAACATCTTCATTACTCTTTTTAGCTGTCCATGGTACTCTCAACATTCGTCTGTAAAACCACATTTCTACAGACTCCAGTAATTTTCTTGTCTGTTGTCCTATTGTCCATGATTTGCATCAATATGTTAAGACTGACTCTGCGTAACATTAAGAACTCTTTTTCTTGTTTCTATTGTCAAAAATGGATTGCATAGTATCTTCCTCATTTTTTGGAAAGCTGCTTTTGCCTGAGCCATTCTGCATCTCACCTCTTTTGTACATCTTTCGTCTGAGGTTAACAAAGTTCCCAAATATTTAAATTCATTTACCTGTTTTAATAGTGTTCCACTTGTCTTTATTTTGCACTGAGATGATGTCTTTTTCTTTGTTGTTACCATTACCTCTGTCTTTTTGCTATTAAGGCTGAGTCCTTTATTTTTGCTTTCTTTCACTATGTCCAACATTTCCTGTAACTCATTTTCACTATCATTTCCACCTATCAAGTACACACATATTCTTTATTAAAGAGTAAAAAAGTAAAGTACCCTCAAACTCAAATAGTTCACATCTCGGAATCTGAAATATAGTCCTGTGCTCAGTGAGGCTGTTCACATGAATATTCTCACTCTAGCTCATGGGTTCTGTCTTTCTCTCCATGTGCTTCAGAGAGCATTTTTTTAAATCTCCAAGCGTTTGTTTCTGGTCGACTTAGCTATCGCCATTTCAGCTACGCAACTCATCCGGTGTCCATTGCTTCTCTAAGCTCTGGTTGACTTCTCTCTCAACTTAACTAAGTGAGATTCTCAGTTTTGAAGCGTTCCACTTCTTTGCGAGATAGCGTTTCTTGTCTCTGGTTGACTTAGCTTCCTGTTGCTATTCCGGCAGACTTCTCTCTCAACTTAACTAAGTGAGAGTCTCAGTCTTGAAGCATTTCACTTCTTTGCGAGATAATGTTTCTTGTCTATGATTGTTCTTTGCTAAGTATCGTGTTTCTCTGTCATGGGTTGAAGTAGCTCCTTTTCCCGCACTTTTGTTGGTGACGTAGCGTCAGGCCTATATCTATAATAATTCATACACTCACTCGTGACCTTGCCATATAATCTGTTTTTAACCATTCTTCTATGGTCCCTCAGCAACCATTTAAAAATACATTGCTCTGACCTTGACTTTAAGAATGTCCCAGTCCGTCTACAACATTACCATGAAGCTATTGATATTTCATATTAAAAATATACTTCCATATAATTGTAGTAGCTTGCTGACAATTGGATATTACCCCTAGTAATAAGTATGATGCTCTCTCCTGGACTAGGGAATTCCATTGAAACGTCATTAATGTTGCTGTTTGATTTTTAAAGTTGTGGCAACACAGGACTATACAAAGAACATATGACTGTCGTTTTCTATTGCTTTACTTATGATTTTCCTTGCTAGCTTTGACCAAAAGTCTCAATCATAAGGTAGTAGGAGTTTATTTTTGTGATGTCTTAACTTAGCCTTTTGCTTTCCTGAGTATGTCTGCAAGGTAGTAGGTCAGTACAGGTAATAATGTCTACTGCATACAGTAACAGGTAAAATATGTGACCTAATAATATATAAATAATAAAAGGTACTCTATTAATCATTAAGAGTGAAAATGAGTTACTGAAAATAAATATTATAGTGAAGGAAAGAAAAAAAAAATAAAGGCCTTTGCCTTAGCCACAAAAAAGACTCACATAATAGTTGCATCAAAGCAATGAAGAAGTTCTCCTAAAATACTCTAAAAATCTAAAATAGATCAAAGAAAAAAGAAAACATTTATTTAACATCAGGAGGAAACAAATAATCATTTTGTGGCTATGTTAGGAGAATGGAATACCTGAGATATATTATGACAAATGAAAGGATTAAGGAAATAAAAACAGAGAGAAAAGAGTTTGAGAAAATGATTTGGTAGGAAGTCAATAACAGAACTGATAAACAATTGTAGTTATAGAAATTTATTAAGAGGCATGATCACCTTTGCAAGCAGGCACAGTGCTTGGTGATGATGATTCAAAATATAAATTAATTTTTGCGAAGTTAACAAATCTAATATTACATATAAAGATAGTAATGTAAAAATACATAAAGTTCTTCATTGAAAAAAACAAACACTTTTTATTGATATAATTTAGCACATCTTTTATTTTTAGTTAAAAAACAATGAGAACATTGTAAGCTCCATAGGATAGTCAAAGCAGCATGATGTAGTCAAATTAATTAAGAAAAAAATGGAATCCTAAAAACCTAGCAAATACTTAATTTTTAAAATACATTTTCAGACAATTAATTTTTTATTTAAGTTACAAAATATTGTTGTCATTCATTTGCATCAGCAATTTAAGTAAAAAAAAATGTAAAGTATCCCCATCACACCAAGTGGTGTATAGGGAATATGGTGTTAGTGACCATAAATTTTACAGAGGGGACATAACCAGCTGTTAATCCATGGTGGGAAATGAGACGAGTCAACTGTTGTATCTTTGAGGAAGACAGCAACACTAACATATGTTCTATAATGATGTCATCATCTTCCAATTTTTCTATATGCAAACATGCCATTCTCATCATCTCATATCAAGTCCACATTTAAGAATGACTTTCATGGAGTGCCATTTCACTTTGTCTTGTGCTGTGATGGTATACAGTGTTGTTAGTCACTGTATTTTTTTGCATTTATTTTGTTTCTTCCCTTCCAAGACAGCTTTAAGAAAATTATTTAATATCTTTATGTATTTAAAAAAATTGTTTATTTTGTTCTAATAGTTCTTTCTTCATTTTCAGCTGTCTCAGCATTTCATTGTTTTTCTTCATTGTCCACCCAATTCTTTCCATTCTTCTACAAAACCACATTTCAAAGGGTTCAATTTAATTTTTAGTTTTCTTATTTAGTGTCCTTATTTCTGTGCCATACACGAGTGTTGAGTAGGTGTAACATTTTAGTACTCTCATTTTCAGTCCTGATTTTATTTGTTTTGATGTTAGCATATAATATTTCATGTTCTTAAAAATGCCTTTTATCCTCTTTTATTTCTTTTTCTCACATTTACCACCACTCATCCAACACATCTAAAATAGCTATATTCTTCAACTCTCTTTATTTTTTCCATTTATCTTGATATTGACTTTTTTGCCTCTGTATGTTGTCTTTATTATCAAAGTTTTAATATTTATAGCCAATCCATGTTTGCTACTTTTCTTGTTTATTTCTTTAACTAGTTGTTTTGTTCTGGGCATTCTGCCAGTAGTACAAAGTCTACATAACTTAGGTTACCAAACAAGAGTATTCAGGAAATCCACAGACAAACACATTCAGCAGAATCTTTAATATCAGAAAATGGTAAATATCTTGAAGGCACAATAACAGAAAGAAAACAAATATATTTATAATTTATTACAACAACATTCAACAACTGGAATAGTATTTTAAAACAAAATATCAGAATCTAACAATAAACATTTTTAAAAACTAAACCAGCGTAATAGCTGTAATAATATAAACCAGGGTATCACATACACCAGTGTATAAACTCTCTCTCCATCTATCTATCTACTGACCTTTTGAGCCGTGGTTGGCCCATAGGGCATAAACTCAGATACTCTTATACATTTTCTTTCTAGCAGTCTCAATCCTTACAAAAAATTATTTATCAAATCCCACCATTTTTATCTGTTCTGTGCAAGCATTTCAATCTCATTGAGGAGTCAATTCCTGCTGCCTTTGTGTATAAACTAGGATAATTATATTCTTCTAACTGATGATGATGAGCATTGCATTCCTCATGATCAGGCTTGGTGTTATCATTGTGTCTGCTGTGATGTAAGACTAGATCTAACCAGACAGAACACTTCTCCTTGCCTTCTACTCTTGATGTTTCAGAACTGGACAACCGTTGTGGACATCAAGGACAACTCCATTAAGAGGTTTTCTAGAGTCTGGCACAACTAGCCATTTAATGGCATGAAAACATTGTAGGTCCACAATTACAAAGACCTGAAATTACACTGCATACTCACATAAAAAGTAAAAAAAAAAAATAAAGAACCCCCGTCACACCAAGAGGCATATAAGGAATAAGGTGTTATTGACCATAAATTTTATAGACCTTCAGCACATGATTTTTTGGGTAATGTGATCAGTATTATGCCCGTACCGCTTTACTTTCCCAGAAAAAAATCCGGTACCCATTTAAGGCTGGGTGAACCTACCACGTGTCCTTTGTAGTCCAGTTCACTAACCACTGAGCTATCGCGGCTCCCTATACTCACATACTCCAGAGTGAAATCTAGAAATCTTTAGTTGCTACTCAGTCGCCTCTAACAGGCTATCTCTAAAAGAGCATCTAAGTCCTTCATAACTGTCCAGGATGGACCCAAACTTTTACATCATTCTATGTCTAGCTAACTTCATGTTTCTAACTGCTTGGCTGATCTACTACTTTATTTTTAGCTACCTATTCTTAATTAATTCTGGTGATCAGCCATTCTTTCCAAATGTTTCCCCATCTCACTGGCACAGATTCCTGATCTAAAACCTTACTTCTTGTTACTTCGAGATACTAGCGACAACTGTCTAATTTCAGGACTGTTGTCCTGATCTGCCCAGTCAGTCACATAATGACCTAATCAACACACGGAACAGACTCTCAACTGAACAGTTCTCAGCCCATCCCCCTGTTAACTCTTTTGATTCCCACTATCCTAGTAAACTGTTTAGCCCTCTAAAACCCAAGATCTGGTACATAACTATAACATCAGTTAACAATTTCTGCCCTATTAAACAGCTTCATTACATTTTAGAATTCATATTGCAAATGCACATTAGTGTATACAAAGAATTAAATTATAACAAATGCAAACAAAACTGGTTAAAAAAATATATTTTTAAAATGAACAATATTTTGGCATATGGGAAAAAGAAACATAAAAAAAAAGTCATCAAATACAATTGTAAATAAAAATAACACATCTGTCATAGCAAATTTTACTTTGTATAATTAAGCTTATGAATCAAAACCTCTAAAAACACTTAATTTAAATGAAAGAATTATAATAACGACTTGAAATGAAATTCAATTATTTTTATGGCTTTTATGGCCACTTTCCCCATGATGTGGTACATAAACTCTGGAAATAAGATATTTTGATACTATGCATGCAAGGGATTGTTTCTTTGCTTTAATCAAACTTTATTACAACAGCCAAAGTGGTTAAATACTAATAGTAAAAGACAAATAACAGTGGTAATGGATACAGGAAGAAATAGAATAAAGTAAAGCAGCAGCAAAACTGATGTAGATACAAGAAAATTAAGACAAAATAGGATATTTCAACTTGGTAGACACAACTGGCATAAACAAACCAATTCTTTTACTTAAAATATCTATCTATTGACCTTTCGAGCCGTAACCGGCCCATAGGGCGTAGACCAAGATACACCTTCTCCTATATGAATTTTTGTTCTAGCAGTTTTCTTTTAAAGATATTTTATCAAATCTCGTCATCTGTCTCTGTTCTGTGCAAGCAGTTCTATCTCATTGAGGGAGCCGATTCCTGCTGCTCTTGCCTCTCTCATCAATGTTCTTCTCAGTGTCTCCCTGGGTCTTCCTCTTTTTCTTTTACCTGTTGTTTTCCATATGAGGGCTTGCTTTGCTATTCGATTATTATCTCTTCTCATCACATGTCCAACGTATGACCATTGTCTTTTCTTTATTACTGAAGATATTAGTGGTTGATTGGCGATTTCTCTAATTTCCTCGTTTGTTTTGAATTCGTTCCATTCTATACCAAGTATTTTCCTTAGACATTTATTTTCGAATGCGTTCAACTTTGTTTCTATATCTCTTGTTGTTTTCCAGCTTTCACACGCATACGTAAGGGTTGATAGTACATTTGATTTGAATAGCCTAAGTTTTGTGTTTGTGCTAATGAGTTTTGATTTCCACAACTTTTCAAGGCTTCTGAAAGACATTGCTGCTTTAGCCAGTCTGATTCTAATTTCTTTGCTTGTATCCCCTTCTCGATCAATGTGACTTCCAAGATAGATAAAGGGATCGATCTCTTCTACTGGTTTGTTTTCCATGTATATTTTGTCACTTGTTGGAATTAAACTTTTCATGACTTTAGTCTTTTCATGATTGACCTCAAGCCCAATTTTGCTGGCTATTGATGATAGTTCATTTGTGTTTTCCTGCATCGTTTTTATCTGACTGCTGATGAGAACTATGTCATCAGCAAAGTCAAGGTCCTCCAAATGGTCTCCTTGTATCCATTCGATGCCTTTATTACCAGTGCAGCATTTCTTCATTATGAAGTCCATAACAATTCCAAATAACAAGGGCGATAAAATACATCCTTGTTTAACCCCAGTTTCTATTGGGAAACATTCGCTCAGTCCTTCCTCTGTTCGAACTGCACATGTGTAACCATCATACATGTCTTTGATAATATTTATGATTTTTGATGGTAAGCCATATTGCTTCAGAATTTTCCACAAAGAATCTCTATGAATACTATCAAATGCTTTTTTGAAGTCGATGAAGTTAAGTACAAAAGGTTTTTGCTTTTCAATGTGTTCCTCCAACTTAAAATATGACTATACTTAAACTGTTTATTTTCTACAAACTTTAAGAACTTGCAATCTGTCTTGTTTGTGCTTCTCTGAAGCCCCTTTGAAAGAAAACATTTGTTTAATCAGACTTGTCTTGCCCCCTGCTAAGATGAAACATATTCTTAGTTTTAATTGTTTTTTTTCCTGCAAGAATAACAAAACAACATGCTGGATTAATAAAAAATTCTAAATAAAAACAAACGATATGGCTTTAAATGTAAGAAAACCCTAGACCAGTCAATAAAGTGAAACAGGTGCTTTTCCTCATCATTATTAGGGTGCCTATTAAGATAAGGATGCTTTTTTTTTTTTTCTCTTTTGAACATCAAGTCTGAATGCCATGAGCTAGCAGAAGCAAAGGCATTCATGTGTCTCAAAAGTATAGTAACACAAAATAAGAAACTGGTAAGAATCTCAACAGAAGGATGAACAAAACTAAAACAACTTTATTAATCTAAATAGTATTGGGAGACCCTCCCAATACAACTCAAAAATAAAACTAAGGATAAATGTGAGTTTGAAATTATCAGTATTTTGTGTATTAATTCATCACATTAAAAAACTGTTTTGCATTAAGTTTTTGCATTTCTCAGCCCACTGCTTCTATCTTCAATGTACAATTAGCTGCAGCTGTAATTTTCAGTTTATAAGACTTTATTTCACTGCAGCAGTTATTTGTAGTTACAGCTGTCTCTCCTAGAAAAGCAGGCTGACCAGACTAATAAGTCTTTTCTGAGTTCATGAAGTTTTCTTCTCCAAGGTAGATTATCTACCATGACTTGTAATGCTCCTCCAGCATTGATTTTTTTGTTTTCTCCCCTTTCTGTTTTTACCATGGTTTGCTCCCTTTGCATGTCCTTTGGTAATATTGAGCCTGAAGCTCACACGCATTTGTATGATACATATGAGATGTGTGAGGTTGGGGACCTCCAACATAGTTGTATCTGTTACATTTCAGGTGCCCTTTTCATTTATGAAATACAATCTATTGTTTGCTTATTTGTTTGTGCAAGCTTTACATCTCTAGTGAGGTCCTGAGGAACTGAATTTTGAGTAAATATAACTTTTTCCTATTTTTTCACACCAGCAACTGTGTGCACAGGTATCACCCGCCATACAGGCAGATATTCTCTGACTTCAGAGGTACTCTCATACTTTTATCATTGAGAGCTTTGATGTTTGGGTAGAATTTTTCTTATAAATTTTGTATGGAGAGTGGTCATTTTTAGATTACTCTTTTCGATTTCCAGCCATAAAATATTGTTTAACATGTACAGAATGCACATGGTATCTCCTATATTTTGTCACGAGCAAAGCAGGCTAAGTATGGAGGATAAAGCCATGAAGAAACCATGGATTACACTTTTTATAAATTCCCACTGTCTGTGGTGGTAATGAAACCAGAGACCTTCTTGTCTAAAGGTTGATGCTCTACCTCTAGGTCACCCAGTACCTCCAAAATATAACCTGTATATTACTCTTCTGCTGTTTTAAAAATATGAAAAAGTGATTTTTCACTCAAAATTCAGTCCCTTTGCACTTGGAAAGAAATATAAAGCTGCTGTACTCAAATAAACAACAATAGTTTGATAGATGTTATTGAGGGACTTGAGATGCAATGCAGGTCCTGTGCAAAGTCTAAAACATAACATCAAACATGAAGAGTCTAGAATTTCTACCCTTTGTACTGTCTTCAGCTCGGAAGGACAATAGTTTGATTAATTATTCTTCTATAGTACATAAGTTAATTACATGAAACTATAAAAACTTTAATAAATTTGTTGTGGAAAATTGAATATTTCACATCTGCCATTGTGAATCTATTCAATATTTGAAACATTTCCTCTTATAAGCAATAATTTATTAAAATATCACCCTCTGGGGGATTAGGTAATCTTGAGGTATGATATTGATATCTGGACAGGAAGGTGTTGGGTTTGAATCCCATCATATGTGGTGGGGCTCTTTGAATTCATGGTTTATTGTGGCTTTACCATCCCCTGGTCTTCGAGGAGTGAGATCCATTGTTCCGCCCTCTCAGATAGAAGTGAAAATCAGGAAGTCCAGTGTGCACTTGCACATGTTAAAGAAACTTTGGCAGTTAAAAGTCAAAAAGAGCAGACCAAGCTGCCTGGGGAAAAATTGCTACTCAAACTTACCAAAGACTGATGTGCCAGGATAAAAAGTGCAGATAACACAGCTTTGCTGTAAACAAGTGGCACAGTGAATCCACACCCACTTAATGGTTGAGCACTATGAAGAAAACATCATCCACTAAAACAACCTAATTCAGTTACAAAACCCACAATTTTGTGTGGTGTCACTAATTTGAACCACTTCTACATAATATAAATTTGTTAAGTGAGAGAAATGTAGATTCACTGCACCTTAACCTATAAATACTCCTAAATTTCTAGAACTATAGCTAAAACACCATTATGACATTGAAACAAGCAGCTATGTGTGACTCATGCTTTAGTCATCTAACTTGGACTGTTTGAAGCACAGACTTATACTAATGATAGATATAAAGTAAAAACACTAAGGGACCTTCCAAGCTTTGCTAGGGGTATGGGGAATATCGTAGGTATTAGTAACTGTATTTTTCTATGATCAACAGTATATTTTTTTATGATGTGATCAGTGTCACGCTTGGCCATCTTTACCTCCCAGAAAAATCTCTGGAACCCATTTTAGGGGTTAAGTGAACCCTGAATCTTTGATGGTCCAAAAGCAAAAAAAAAAAAAAAAAAAAAATCAGTCACTTCTCAGAACTGAACCCAGTCTGATGATATAGCTACCCATATTTAATTCTAAAACAATTGTATTTTTATCAAATATGTGTACTTTAATTCAGTAAATTGTTTGAATACTACAGTAGCTAAATTGCAGTGAAAAATAGGTCAACCCTGAAAGACACTAAGAAGAACAATGGTAAGAGAGGCAAAAACAGCAGACAATGACTGCCTTAATGAGATTATAAAGCTTATTTAGAACAGGTACTTATGGTGAGATATACTACAAGCGTAGGAAAGATGATGAAACTGCAATAAGCTCATGACATGCATATAATCTAATAAACTGCTGTTGAACACCTAGTATCTTACATACAATGAGATATATTTTTTTTCTTGAAATATTTTGTCCCCAACCAAATGAATTATAATTTGTGACATCATACACACAATTATATTCATTTTCATTCATTGCTTTCCCACACAGGTTGGTTACAAATTTATTTACTTATGTTAATTACAAGCAGCAAAGATATATGAATAATGACAAAAATATTCAAAACAATCTTCAAAAAGTAATTTACACATTTGAGAATTTTATTTATTTTCCTTTATAAATCACTTTTCATAATTCAAGTTCATATAACATTAATTGAAAATCACTGCACTAAAGTAATGTGTGTGATAAAGACAATGCATTGTATGAAAGTGCTATAATGTGTAGTTGGTAAAATATGTGGTAATGGCTAACACCATGAGTAGATAATAAAAGATACAGAAGAACTGAGAGAATGTTTGGATGCAAGGCAGTTGTGGAGATTCATGATTGTCTATGCCTGTAGGCACATATGATTGATTGATTGATTCGATATTGATTATGAACTTGTGGACACGTACTGTTGGGCATACTGTTTCGCAACATTGTAAGGCAGCTGTGTTCTGCTTAAAAGTAAAATAATAATTCTTGATGTATTATATTAATTTGCAAGAAAGGTTCAACAATTTAGACACATAAAACAAATCAATTGAGAAGACATTCATTTTGAGTCTCAAGTGATGGATAATTTTAAAAAACTTACTGAGCAGAATAACACACACCCACATGTGTGTGTATCATGAGGTGTTTCCTAGATTGGCCAATACTGAAAATTTACTGCATGAATACTGTACTCTGGTTATACATGTTAATTAGCAAAATTACTCATTGTTGAAAAGTTACAAATGTCACTGTAATTTCAAAAAGTCTTAACAAAAACTACATGAATTAATATGTTGATTATAAATAAATAGTTTATTTGTTGGACAGTTTTAAACAAATCATGTATGAAACAATAGTAACCCTTTAACTAAATTATGAAATCTCATGTTCAATTATAAGTAGATATGGCAAGAAAAACCCTTTACAGAGGTTGACTAACAAATGGAAATGAATAAATTTAACTTCAAAATGAGACAGCATAAGAAATTTAGTTCTTTAGTGTTATATTTAGTCAACAATATTTAAGACAGTACAGCATCACAGAATGGAAGAAATTTAATAAAACTGGTGACGGGAGTTATATAGATACATGATCACCTATGCCAGCTGGCATGAAATATTTTATTAATGATGAAGGAGAATGAAAATATGATTGAAGCATTATGTTTCTAACATGAGAAATCTATCAATGACTTGTGACAAATAAAACACTTCCAATCAGCTTAATTCCAAATAAAACAAGCAGTTCAGAATAATAAAGTTTAAATGAAATCTATAACTACAAAACATGCTACTAAAAAAATATAAAACTGAATTCTTACCATCACTGACTTTCTATTAAAGAATTTTCTTAAATCACCCAACTGACCCTTGCCAATGATATGAGAGTTCATGCAATGTATAAAAATCTTATGAAATAATTGGGAAAAGAAGATGAGAGCAAAATTGTAAGGTGACCATTCGTCCCGGATTGTCCGGGACAGTCCCGGAATTTGACATTTTTTGAACCTTTGTCCCGGATTAGCTGCCATACCGGTTTTGTCCCGATTTTGGCATATTTTTTAGCTTTTGTCCCGGATTTGATAAAAAATAATTTGGGACACAAACGTTTACCAATTTTGCCATTTTGGTATACGCCGTACGTTTCTTCAATTTAAAAAAAAATATTATTCCGTTGCTGTGTAGACAATTTTGTTTAATATCAAAACAGTAGAATGCGCTCCTAGTTTTAAATCTCGTATATATTCGTTGTGTTACTAACTTTCACTTTCACTTTCGCAAAAAATGGCACCAAAGCGTAATTGTAGTTTTAATCAAGATTTACAAAAGGAATACCCTTTTATAAAAAAAGTCTACATCGTCATCAGACTTCACTGTAAGATGTAATATATGTTCATCCGGGTTTACTATTAACCATAGTGGACGTGGTGATATTAAGAGCCACATAAATAGTGATAAACATAAGAGAGCCGTCGCTACTGCTGCATCAAGCTCTCGTTGACAAATTTTTTTCGAGCTGAACAGGTTGGTGACAAAGAAGAACAGTTAGCTGCTACAGAAGGTGCCTTTGCATATCATACAGTGATGCACAATCACACGTTTAGATCTATGGACTGCACATCAAAATTGCTTCAGGTAACTTTAGAACCAAAATTTGCTTGTGCATGTACGAAAACAGAAGCTATTATTCGGAATGTGTTCACACATGCTCTAAACGAGTTGAGATGTGACCTAGAAAACGTAACATTTATCTCCATACTGACAGATGCCTCCAACCACAAAGAAATCAAGATTTTTCCTTTGCTTGTCAGATACTTTGATTGCAATAAGGGACTGAAAGTTAAAATATTAGAGTTGAAGTCATTGCCGGGTGAAACATCTGATATAGTAAGTAGTTTTCTTATTGACTGTCTAATTGAAAATGGTTTAGAACTGAAAGTAGTTGGATTATGTGCAGACAACACAAATTCTAATTTTGGGGGCGCTGAAAGAAAAGGACAGAACAATGTTTTCACAAAACTGAAAGAAAACCTTGGACATAGTTTGATAGGTGTTGGGTGTGCTTGCCATATTTTCCACAACACTGTTCGAGCAGCTGCAGACGTATTGCCTGTTGATGTTGAAATGACTATTGCAAAACTTTATCTGTACTTCAAATCATACACAGATTTGATTACTTTAGAATATGTAAGTCTCAAGGAGTTTTGTCAGTTTGTCGACACAGACTTCCAGATGATTTTAGGTTATGCACAAACTAGGTGGCTTGCGCTCTTGCCTGCTGTTGAAAGGGTTCTTTACATGTTCCTGCCTCTAAAATCATATTTTCAATCTCAAGACAGATGCCCAGTTTTTATACAGGAATTCTTTGAAAACCCACTGTCTGAGGCATGGCTTATTTTGGTTCACAGTCAGGCATCCTCTTTCCACGAAGCAGTGCAGAAAGTAGAGGGACAGATGGTCACTGTATTTGAAGTCATTGACAACATCAATAGATTGAAAGCTATCTTGGAGTCCAAGCTGGAAGACGGCTTTTTGCCATCAAGAGTTCAGATAATCCTTAAAAAGCTGGAAATGGAAGGATTTCCACGTGATGATGTGAAAAAGTTTAACGCCAGTGTTTCTTCATTTTATGAAACAGCTTTAAGTTATTTGAAGAAATGGGCTGCAAATAATTTTCAAAACCTAGAGTCTTACAGCTGGGTAATGCTGAACAGAACACCAAATTGGGAAGATATTGAGAAGTCTTCATCATTAGTGAGTCAAACAGTGCCTTCAGTCGTCTTTCCAGAAAATGAAATGTATGACGAATATGTCTACATGAAACAGTTCGTTACTTCACAAAAAATTAGTGAGTGGAGTCTTAATAAAACATTACCAGGGCAGCGTTGGGTTAAACTAGCTTCCCACTTCAGAAACAATCATGTGCCCGTTTCACATATTCTGAAGTTGGCAGAGTTCTTTTTGTGTCTACCTGGAACAAATGCTGCAACAGAACGAGTGTTTTCTCTGATGAACAGTTTGTGGACAAATGATAAAACACAACTAGGTGTTGAAACTTTAAAAGCCATGTTGATCACCAAAGTGAACTATGAGGGAACATGTGTCAAATTTTATAAGATGCTGCATACAAAGAAGGACATTTTACAGAAAATTCACTCATCTGAAAAATACAGCATCTCTGTTTCACCTTCAATTTAAGTGAGTATCACTGTTTTTTTTTTTATCTCCTGATTATCCTAATAACGTATTGTTGGTCTATATTATTAGATGTTTTAAAATGTATGTATTATTCACTTGAAAATGACAGCAAGAAGAAATGTAATTTTATTGGTGGAAAATTGAAGTAAAATTATTCCGTCCCGGAATGGGATTTCAAAAATATGGTCACCTTAAAAATTGAACACTAATGATTTGGGTTTTATATACAAGAACTATTCAAAATAAACATTTTCTTTAGTTCTCTGGCAAATACTGATGGTAATTTTAAGTAAATAAAATGGAAGGTAAATGTAATTTATATTTTGCTACGGCAATCTGATATTAATAATATGTGGAAATAAGAATATAAAATATTTTAAACATTAAGTATGATTATTAAATACATTATATAAGATGGTCATAAAGAATATTATAGATAAATGTGGAGTATCCTGATCTCAAAGTACAAAGCCTTAAAGCCATGATATTTGGTGGTGGGGAGAAGAGCCAGTGCTCCTCTTCGCTGATGTTACATTAACTAACTCTGCAAGCAAGGTGCACACATTTACAGCTGGAACTATTTTATCTATAAGGTGATTAAACCGTTGCACCTCTCACTCATAAAGCCAATATGCAATCACTACAACATAACCACCATGCCAGTAGTAAATAAAAACTGAGAACAATAGATCCATTCTAGATGAGACATGATTGAGATTAATGTAGTCAGTATCATTACCCATTATATCACTTATTGTAAAAATGTATTAACCCTAGATTAAGATGCTGTTGTAAAAATTACTACATTAAAGCACACATTTTTCCAAATTCATAGTTTGCTGTGTTCAAACATTGCCCACTCCCCTTCTGTGTACCTTCCTAATTACTACTTCCGGTGGCCCCTGAGCATTTAATTTGTTTCTATTGATGAAGTATGTCTTTTCCCCCCATTTTGTGAAGTACAATCCTATAACACGACCAAAAAAATTAATCTAATTTCAACAAATTGGTTGTTTTTAATTTGTTTTTTTCCTTTGACCAGATAAATTATCTTGGTCGTCTGTGACATCAAACAACTCTTTGTGACTCGGGAAACTAAAAAAATAATGCTTTGAGGTAGCCAAACATCCTGACAAATTTACAGCGTCCGTCAGAATAGACAAAGTATCACATTCAGTCCAAGCGGTCAGTTATGAAAAACACACATTTTTGCTTCAAAAGTTCAAAGAAAAGGCTATTTTTAGTGCTCCAAATGTTACAATTAAGTGCTGGTATTTTGTACTACGGAATGTAACGAAGTCCACCACAGGTAGGTATTGTATTTAAAAGTTAAGGAGACATGTATTTTAGAATGAAACCTAAACACTAAAATAATCTAATAATCTTAATAAAAGCAACTTTGTCTAAATAACAACAAAACTTTACATTCCCAGAAGCTATTTCCTGCAAAGTGACAGTCCTTTGTTCAACATTTATATAGACAAGAAAATATATTTCATCAAAACAGTTTATAGTTCAAAATTATTTCCGGTATGAATAACCTCTAGTTTTGTACACAAATTAAATTTTCACATTGAGGAATGACCTTTACACACACAAAAAAAACAGATACCAATCTAGAAATCGATATGCACTTACGCATAAAATATCTTCAAACAAGGAGTTGAACAAAAAACAAAGCTAAGAACATATTAAGCAAAAAATAAATTATGGAATGATACAAAAATAGCAACTAGTTATTAGAATTAAAATGTGTGAAGTGCTGCCAAATCACTCATAACAAAAATAAGTGAATGCCAACATTCAGAAAAATTAAGACAAAAAAAAAGCAGGAATCAGAATATTTCTTCCAACTTCACCCATAATTACCTCTTACTCAGATTTTTCAATACAGATCTAAATCTCAGATTATTTAATACAGATCTAAATCTCAGATTATTTAATACAGATCTAAATCTCAGATTATTTAATACAGATCTAAATCTCAGATTATTTAATACAGATCTAAATCTCAGATTATTTAATACAGATCTAAATCTCAGATTATTTAATACAGATCTAAATCTCAGATTATTTAATACAGATCTAAATCTCAGATTATTTAATACAGATCTAAATCTCAGATTATTTAATACAGATCTAAATCTCAGATTATTTAATACAGATCTAAATCTCAGATTATTTAATACAGATCTAAATCTCAGATTATTTAATCTATCTATCTATTGACCTTTCGAGCCGTAACCGGCCCATAGGGCGTAGACCAAGATACACCTTCTCCTATATGAATTTTTGTTCTAGCAGTTTTCTTTTAAAGATATTTTATCAAATCTCGCCATCTGTCTCTGTTCTGTGCAAGCAGTTCTATCTCATTGAGGGAGCCGATTCCTGCTGCTCTTGCCTCTCTCATCAATGTTCTTCTCAGTGTCTCCCTGGGTCTTCCTCTTTTTCTTTTACCTGTTGTTTCCCATATGAGGGCTTGCTTTGCTATTCGATTATTATCTCTTCTCATCACATGTCCAACGTATGACCATCGTCTTTTCTTTATTACTGAAGATATTAGTGGTTGATTGGCGATTTCTCTAATTTCCTCGTTTGTTTTGAATTCGTTCCATTCTATACCAAGTATTTTCCTTAGACATTTATTTTCGAATGCGTTCAACTTTGTTTCTATATCTCTTGTTGTTTTCCAGCTTTCACACGCATATGTAAGGGTTGATAGTACATTTGATTTGAATAGCCTAAGTTTTGTGTTTGTGCTAATGAGTTTTGATTTCCACAACTTTTCAAGGCTTCTGAAAGACATTGCTGCTTTAGCCAGTCTGATTCTAATTTCTTTGCTCGTATCCCCTTCTCGATCAATGTGACTTCCAAGATAGATGAAGTGATCGATCTCTTCTACTGGTTTGTTTTCCATGTATATTTTGTCACTTGTTGGAATTAAACTTTTCATGACTTTAGTCTTTTCATGATTGACCTCAAGCCCAATTTTGCTGGCTATTGATGATAGTTCATTTGTGTTTTCCTGCATCGTTTTTATCTGATTGCTGATGAGAACTATGTCATCAGCAAAGTCGAGGTCCTCCAAATGGTCTCCTTGTATCCATTCGATGCCTTTATTACCAGTGCAGCATTTCTTCATTATGAAGTCCATAACAATTCCAAATAACAAGGGCGATAAAATACATCCTTGTTTAACCCCAGTTTCTATTGGGAAACATTCGCTCAGTCCTTCCTCTGTTCGAACTGCACATGTGTAACCATCATACATGTCTTTGATAATATTTATGATTTTTGATGGTAAGCCATATTGCTTCAGAATTTTCCACAAAGAATCTCTATGAATACTATCAAATGCTTTTTTGAAGTCATTTAATTATTTTATATATATAAATATAAATATATTAGATTATTTAATACAGATCTAAATCTCAGATTATTTAATACAGATCTAAATTTAAAATTATTTAATACAGATCTAAATCTCAGATTATTTAATACAGATCTAAATCTCAGATTATTTAATACAGATCTAAATCTCAGATTATTTAATACAGATCTAAATCTCAGATTATTTAATACAGATCTAAATCTCAGATTATTTAATACAGATCTAAATCTCAGATTATTTAATACAGATCTAAATCTCAGATTATTTAATACAGATCTAAATCTCAGATTATTTAATACAGATCTAAATCTCAGATTATTTAATACAGATCTAAATCTCAGATTATTTAATACAGATCTAAATTTAAAATTATTTAATACAGATCTAAATCTCAGATTATTTAATACAGATCTAAATTTAAAATTATTTAATACAGATCTAAATCTCAGATTATTTAATACAGATCTAAATCTCAGATTATTTAATACAGATCTAAATCTCAGATTATTTAATACAGATCTAAATCTCAGATTATTTGAAAGCTCAGATTTTTTTACGCACATAATTAAAAAGACAAATTGTATTAAATAAATTGCCAACAAAATTTTACAGTTAAAAAAAAAAATCACACATAGAAATGAAAGATATATTTTTGTATATCAGAGATATATAAAAACCTTATATAAACCTCAATTAAATCACAGGACAGGTATTTTTTAAAAATAAACATTTGGAATACACACACAAACAAACCGCATTTAATTTTCTGGTCAAGTGTAGTAGTTATTAGTTATAGAGCTCCAATTATTTTACAAACAAGCAAATGGTAAGTCTTTTTTCTTATTTTCCTGATTATGAATCTTCAGCATTTTATTATGAATTCTGAGAATTGGGTGGTCTGGAGGTAAGAAGTTGGCCTCTGGACAAGAATGTCCCAGGTTTGAATCCTGCCACAGGTAGTGGAAAGTTTTCTCTTCAAATCTTTAGTTTCTTCATGGCTTTACTCTCCTTCAATCTCTGGGTAGTTAGATTTGGTGTCTAACCCTCTTGGAAAATATTTAAAAACATAGTTAAAATTACTTCATTAAAACACAAATTCTTCAAAATTTGATAGTTTGTGATGTTCACACATTACCCCCCTCTGCGTACCTTTCAAATTACTATTTCCCGCGACCCCTGAGTGTTTAATTTGGTGTAGGATTTTTTTTTTACCATTTTGTGAGATAGGATCCTATAATACAAAAAAAAAGCCCTCCACTTTTTTGCCACTATCCAAGAGGATTAGACACTAGATTTTACTACCCAGAGACCAGGGTCATGTAGAAACCATCAATTTGAAGTGAAAAATTCCCACCATCTTTGATGAGATTTGAATCATGACCTTTTAGCCAAGTTGTCCAGAGGCCAATATCTTACTCTAGTCCACCCAGCCCCCAAAGACTATTTAAATATCACATTAGAATAAAAAAAACTGTGTATTCTTTCATGACTTAACATCGTATTACAATGAAACAACAACTGTGCATGCCATATAATATTCTTATTATCTTACGGTCCTTACCATAAGTTACTAAATAAGAATAGAAAAGTACCCCTGTCATGTTTTAAGTATAATGGAATATGGCGTCAAGTGTCCATATTTTTTTACCAGAGGCACATTTGAGGGTGATGTGGTCAGCGCTAGGTTAAACCATCCTTTTCTTCCCAGATAAAAATCTCCAGCACTCATTTCAAAATTGGTTGATGAATGGAATGAACTCAACAACTTGTCTTCACTAAACCATCCCACAATTTTTTGCAACTTCTGTATAATAAATTAATATATGGCCTCTGGCATTTTCACAGATGGTTGGTAGTAGGCAATCAGAATTTGTAAGTAATATGGCAATATTTTAATGAATTAAGCTGTTTAAAGAGAACTACAAAATACAATTAAGACAAGACAAATGAAATTTTTGGGGCACATTAAAAGACACAACAGCCTACTAAAAGTAATATTGGAAGGGAAAATATAAGGTAAAAGAGGCAGAGGCAGACCAAGACTAACATGGATGAGTAACATCAAAAGATGGACAAGTCAATCTATGACAACCTGCACCATCAAAGCAAGAAATAGAGTGGAATGGTGATCCATGGTAGCCAACCTTCGTTGCGGAGACGGCACTTGATGATGATGATGAAGCTGTTTAACTGAGCAGTCTCTTTCATAGCTAATTTTACCAATATTGGAACAGATCCAACTACTGAATGAAAAGGGTGCATTAGTGTTGCCTGGCCTGATCTCCTTTTTCTTGTGCCTTTTATCTTCTCATTTTAGCATCTTCTCTTCCCAAAACTTAAATGCTGCTGTGTCATTTCATATTTTCTGTGTTCCATGTGCTATAATCAGTAACGATTCTCCCAATTTCTTTCACTGATAAAAAAATTCTTACAGAAAAGCCCTGCAAACATCCTTATATCCCACTACTGGTCTGTCTCTTGGTCTCTTTCTGTCCCTAAGTTCTCCATACAATAATTGTTTGGGAAAACAATTGTTTTTCTTTTTTCTCACATGACCCAATCACTCCTAAATGTTGCAAAATGGATAGGAGTTTAGCTCATTGCAAGGCTTTCAAGTCTGTTACTTTAATAACATTATGGTTATGCAAAAACAGCAAATCAACAAATTAAATGCATCCAGCAAATTCTTAGGAAGTGAGAAGGGAAGTTCATCAGTGTTACTGTATTTAAAAAAAAAAAAAAAAAAAAAAAAAAAAAAAAAAAAAAACTTAAATGATGCTTGTAGTAGATCAGTCAAGAAAAGATTAAAGTAATGAATCAAACTCATTCATATTGAAAAAAATGTACTTGGAAGGAAAGCTGTGGAAAATTAGATCACTTCATATATCATGGAAAATGTATTGATCAAGAAGGAGGCACAAAGAAAGAAATTATAACAGCAATAATGGCAGCAATGATTTCATGATAAAATATGGAAATCAAAATTACAAAGTGCAGGAACAAATCTCAGGATATTCAAATCTAAAGTCTAACCCACCCTTACTTATGCACGTGTGAGCTGAAAAACAACTAAAGAAATAGAAAATAATAAAATAGATGCATGTGAAAACAAATGTCTCAGGAAAATATTTTGTGTATTATGTAATGAATTCAAAATCATTGCAGAAGTAAGTAAGAGAATTGGCCATGCATCCAAAAATATCTTCTATAATCAAGAAAAGATGACAAGCATACATTGGCCATGTGAAGAGAAGAGACAACAAGAGAATCTCAAAGCAAAGTCTGATGATTAATAGCAAAGATCATCAGACATTGAGAATTTAGAATTTCTACCTCATGAGTCATCTTCGAAACAAAATGACAATAGATAGATTTTCATAAAGTGGATGAACATTAGAGCTGTGTTAATTGGAAGAAATCACAGTAAAGAATAAAACTGAAACAATTTGGACAGCAGCAGAATGCATCTGCAGCGAGGACAAGAAGCGGAAATAAAAGATGTATAAAACAAGAAGTACTCAGTTTTATAGCAACTTTATGAGGTTGACACAAGTAGACACAAAAACAAAGCTGATAAAAATAGACATAGTTTAGCAAATGAAGAAAGCATGGGTCCACATAACATCACAAAATAGAAGATAATGTGCAATACATAAATAAAAACACCAAAGACAGAAAGCCATTGAGTTTCATAATTACACTAGTTTAAATTAACTAGTAAGGCACATTAAGCTTTGGTATCTTGGTTGTTATTCCACAGTCAAGGTAAAATTGTACTTTGATATAACTTATCTTTTCTTGTACATCTGAAATTATCTTTCCAATAAGTGAAAGGATGACCCGGGATCTAGTACAGTTATAAGTCAGGTACATCAAAAGCAGCAAAAAAGCTTAAAATAAATATATTTAAAAAAACAGCAGCAGTATTTCTATTTGCATCTTCAGTAGTTTTATCTTTGATTAGAAATTCAAAAAACTATTTTGCATATTTAGGAGGGAGTTTCAAACTCAAGGGATGTGTACTTCTTGCGGGATGGGCTAAATGGGCAGAAGCGACACAAGGGTTCAGAAAAAACATCATCCATCTCTTCTAGTGTATGCCCTTTGGTCTCTGGGAGACAAAATCCAATGAAAACTAAACCAAGAATTGCTATGCCACTAAAAAGCCAATATGTTCCTGTGGGGGAAAAGAAACAAAATGCACTCAGATAATAAATAATGGTTTTGTTAATACAGAATAACAAATGCTAACAAACTATATTTTCAAAGGAAAAGCTCAACAATTTTAAAACAAAGAAATGACAATAACAATATTATTAAACCTGGAGCATGGACATGTATGTTTATCTAAATTTGTGGGAGTAGGGTGTCCAGCTGAAACCCAACTGAGTGTTCATGTTCAAGAAATTTAATTTAAAAAATTTTTTTAATCTATTTAATTATTAATTTAATTTCTAATTAAAAATGTATTAATTTAATAATTGATGTATATTTTTCATTATTCAATTCACTTGTTGTTTTATTGAACTATTAGCGGGTCATCATCATTGCATTCCGAACATGTCCATAGGTGCTCAGATCCCCTCCTCAGCAAGTCTCAGTGTCCAGCGACTGAAGACTCCAGTTCTGTGTTGGTTGATTAGTCTTCTTATACGCCCACAAAGTTTTCCGCTTCTGGCTGTACCCATCTCAACTCCCATTTATTTCATCCCAGGGAGTGATGTGGACTCATGGTTGTCAAAGTCCTGTGTCCTTCCCACTTCCCGGAGTGGCAGTGATGATGATTGTTGTTTTATGTTCTTCATAACCCATTCTGTTATTTTCATTTTCTTCTGGAAGGACATGCCATGTTAAATATTATTTTCACTTTTTGGCTGTGGAAAAGGTTATGAGCTCCTTAACCCATTGCATTTCACTCTCCCTCCCAGCTGTCTACTATTCTTGCAATGGGGCATCCCCAAATGTGCTCCACTGCCCGTCCCAGCATTTCTCAAAGCGTATGCTGACTGATTGTGCCTACATGGTGTTGAATATATATACATCTGCTTTTCCCACTAAGCACTCTAGATCGACCACATCCCTTTTCCACCATTAGACTTCTCAGTCTCTAAGTACAAACATCTCATTGCCATGTACACGAGCTGCTATTGTAAAAACGATTTTGTTAATGAAACGTAGACCTGATACAGAATGTGTAAATTAGCAGTAGATAATAGTGATAGTTTTTTCGGCCCTAAAACAACAACAAAAATAGGATTTTGGAATGTACGAACAATGGCCGCGCACAAGTCGCGAGCGAGATGGATAGATACGATCTAGATATTTTAGGATTAAACAAAATGCGCTGGCTTGGAACAGGTAGGAAATCTGTTGATAATAAAATAGTAGTTTTTTCTGGAAGGGAAGATGGAAAACACTGTGAAGGAGTAGGCATAATGATGACAGACATAGCTGCAAGAAGTTTATTAGAATGGGAACCGGTAAATAGCCGTCTGATACGAACACGCTACAAAACAAAACATGGAAGACTTTCAATTGTTCAATGTTATGCGCCTACAAACGAAGCTGATTATGAAGTTAAGGACGATTTTTATAACCAACTACAACAACTTATAAACAAAATACCAAAACACGATCTTTTAATTGTAATGGGGGATTTCAACGCCAAAGTGGGAAAAGACAACGCTGGAGTGGAGCATGTAATGGGGAGAGAAGGCTGTGATACTACAAGTCAGAATGGAGAAAGATTAATTGAATTATGTTTAATAGAAAATTTAGTTATAGGTGGGACATTATTTCCACACAAAAATATTCACAAAACAACATGGATATCTCCTGATATAGAACATCAAATCAAATTGGACCACCTATGTATTAAACAACAATTCAGATCATCATTAATAGATGTAAGAGCATACAGAGGTGCTGATGTTAATAGTGACCACAACCTGTGCATTGGGAAAATAAGATTAAAATTTAAAAGCCAACAGAAGATATCAAATACACATAAAATTGATAGTCATTAACTGAAAGATGAAGCCATAAAGGAAAAGTTTAACATAGAGCTAAGTAATTGTTATACAGCACTCGGTGAAATAGACTTAGATATCAATGAAATGTGGGACTCAGAGCAAAATACTAATGACAGCAGCAGAAGCAAGTGCCGGACTGAAGAAAATGGAAAAACGAGCTTGGATTTCAGACACCACATGGAAATACATCAAAGAAAGAAGAGAAGCGAAGAGAGCCATGACTAATGTAAAGACAGATCTTGGAAAGGTCCTGGCAAAAGCAACATACAAAGAATTAGACAACAAAGTGAAAAGTTCAGCAAGAAGAGATACAAGAGCTTATATAGACAATTTGGCAGAGAAAGCAGAGACAGCTGCAATTACAGGAGACAGCAGAACTCTTTATACTGTACAAAAGATGCTGACAAACACCTATACATCCAGTGGAACACCAATTCTAGACAAATCTGGATTAATGCTAACAACAAGCGCAGACATAAAAGCCCATTGGGCGGAACACTTCAAAGAAATTCTTAACCGTCCACTACTCCACAGTTTAATAGAAGCTGAAACACCAGCAGCAGAATTAGATGTAAATTTAGATGACTTCACCTTGAGCGAAATAGAAACCACCTTAAAGCGTATGACCAATAACAAGGCTGCTGGAGAGGATAAGTTAACAGCTGAGATCCTCAAGGCAATTGATAGCCATAATTTAATACATCTCCAGAAAATGTTCAACATCATTTGGAAAGCAGAGAAGACGCCTCATAAATGGAAAAAAGGAATCATTGTTAAGATTTTAAAAAAGGGGCAATCTTAGAGATTGTAACAACTGGAGAGGCGTGACACTTTTCTCAGTTGCCTCAAAGTTATTCTGCAAAATCATCCTAAATAGAATAAAGGATTCAATAGATACAGTAATGCGTGAAGAACAGGCTGGGTTTAGAAAAGGGAGAAGCTGCCTTGACCATATTTTTACTCTACGACTAATATTGGAGGAACACATTGAAAAGCAAAAACCTTTTGTACTTAAATTCATCAACTTCAAAAAAGCATTTGACAGTATTCATCGAGATTATTTGTGGAAAATTCTGAAGCAATATGGCCTACCAAGGATGTATTTCATCGCCCTTGTTATTTGGAGTTGTTATGGACTTCATAATGAAGAAATGCTGCACTGGTAATAAAGGCATCGAATGGATACAAGGAGACCATTTGGAGGATGTCGACGTTGCTGATGATATAGTTCACATCAGCAGTCAGATAAAAACGATGCAGGAAAACACAAATGAACAATCATCAATAGCCAGCAAAATTGGGCTTGAGATCAATCATGAAAAGACTAAAGTCGTGAAAAGCTTAATTCCAACACGCGACAAAATATACATGGAAAACAAACCAGTAGAAGAGATCGATCACTTTATCTATCTTGGAAGTCACATTGATCGAGAAGGGGATACAAGCAAAGAAATTAGAATCAGAATAGCTAAAGCAGCAATGTCTTTCAGAAGCCTTGAAAAGTTGTGGAAATCAAAACTCATCAGCACAAACACAAAACTTAGACTATTCAAATCAAATGTACTATCAACCCTTACGTATGCGTGTGAAAGCTGGAAAACAACAAGAGATATAGAAACAAAGTTGAACGCATTCAAAAATAAATGTCTAAGGAAAATAATTGGTATAGCATGGAACAAATTCAAAACAAACGAGGAATTTAGAGAAATCGCCAATCAACCACTAATATCTTCAGTAATAAAGAAAAGACGATGGTCATATGTTGGACATGCGATGAGAAGAGATAATAACCGAATAGCAAAGTAAGCCCTCATGTGGGAAACAACAGGTAAGAGAAAAAGAGGAAGACGCAGAGAGACACTGAGAAGAACATTGATGAGAGAGGCAAGAGCAGCAGGAATCGGCTCCCTCAATGAGATAGCGCTGATTGCACAGAACAGAGACAAATGGCGAGATTTGATAAAATATCTTTAAAAGAATTGAAAACTGCTAGAACAAAAATTCAGATAAGAGAAGGAGTATCTTGGTCTACGTCCTATGGGCCGGCTATGGCTCGAAAGGTCAATAGATAGATAGACACCAGCATGCTCTGGACAGTACACATAGGTTAATGTGCTCACTTTGCAGCCATCCAAGAGCTGCATCCACTCCTGCCGCAGACATCATTTGTCAATCTTCTGTATCATACTTTGAGTTTGGGTTACCAAGACCTGCGTGATCCTCATTCTATCTAACCAACCATGTTATTGTGCCGTTGCTGCTTTTATCTCCATTCTCATGCTGGACACCATAATGCTACATTTTCCAGATTCCTTAGCTACTTCTGTACTATGTTGGTATGCCACAAACCCCAACCACTGTGTTGTCTTCAGGATACAGAACCATCCGTGTAGATGACAGAGTCCTGAAGTGATGACACATTTTCGATGGATTCTCATATTATGGCCTCGGTAGCTCAATAAGCCCAGTTGCGACACTCCTTGCCGAGCTGAAAGATTACTTTGGTTAGTCTCTTTTTTCTGCTGTTACTTCTATCCAAACTTTGCCAGTGCTAATGTCATTCAGATCACATACTGACCTTATGGACTCCTGACTATTCAGGATTTTCTGTGACTGAGATGCCTGCCCTCGGTAGTACCCAAATCTGAAGAGATGATTTATGTTCTTTACCATGTTCAAATAAGCCCAGAGCTGAGCAGACCTATGTCGCACTCTAATGCTCGATAAATCAAGTAAGGACCTCATTGAATAGATATATATGCATTTCTGGTGTATCCGAGAATTCCAGTAGGCCTTTATTCTGAACCTTTTCCAACTTGCAATTGGAGTTGATTGGCTCATGCTCAAGGGACACACAAAATAAGCATGGAGCATGACAGGGATCATGAGATATCAAGTGGAATAAGATAGAGACTTCGGAGAAAAAGAGATTAGAGTCAGAAGGCATTAGATAATAGACCAACAAGGGTGGCAGGGGCATTATATGACAGACTGCCAAGGAGACAGGCAGCTGTCCAGCATAGTTGTGAAGAAGGATAGTGAGGCTGAGATCAGAAGTGTAATGATGTCTACACCTGGTCTGGGAGTCAAGATCACAGCAGAACACTAACAGAGAAGTAGATGTGACGTGCACTCATGTGTCAATTTAAGCATATTGTATGACAGTAGGGACCAAGATTGTGATAGCTTAGGAGTTGAATTGATATATGGTACAGACTTAGTAGGATGAGTAAGCCACAAGAAGACCATAATGTCTTGTTAGGAACTAACAATGACAGCTTGTGATGACAATTTAGCGTGAATAATGTTCCAGAAGGCATTATAGGGACTATGCTATAGTTTGAAGTCATACAGGAGATGTGTAGTAGTCTTGCTGTCACTATAAGGATGAGTAGAACCATTGAGGCTAGTAGTTCTACAATTATTTCTTTTGCTTTCCCCAACTATCACCTCTGGCGATGTCCCTAGAGACTGGGAACTGAATTTTGCAGGTTAATCTGTTTTTCCCTGGCAGCCGTGTGCACAGGAGTCCCTCGCAGCACTGGGAGATAACTCTGTCTTCGGAGGTATTAATATTTTTTCCATAGATGAGTAATTGACGTTTCAAACCGGGCCTCATTGCTGAGACCAGGGGTGGTTGCCACAGACAGAAATCACAAATAATATAAAAATCACTTACCATATTTTGTTATAGTCTCTGTCAGTGTCAGGAAAGTCATGGACACAATGAGATTGGAGATCCAATTGGTTGCTGTAGACAATGAGTTTCCAGTTGACCTTGCCCAGAGTGGATAAATCTCAGAGTTGATAGTCCATGGCATGGGTCCCATTCCTGAAGAGAAACGTATAATGAAACATGTGTAATGCTAATGCTTACGTACAGCTGTAAGGCCACAATATTTATTGCTTTGCCAAATAATACTGGCACTGTAAAATGCAGAGACTGTAGAATAATAAGTTTCATGAAGCTCATATAAAAAATCTTGCTTAAAATTATACATTTATAAAAAGGTAAAAATAATTAATATGGAGCTAGAAGACCAACTATTTGGATACAGAAGAAAAAAATAGTGCCATAAGAAAAACTCTTTTTGCACTGGGATATTAACTGAAAGGTATACAGAAATAAACAAACCAATTTATGATTACTTCATAGATTACACACTAGCTTTTGACAAAGTGTACATAAAGAACTGATAGAATGCTGAAAGATATACATTTTTATGGGTATATAACAGAGTTATGGTTAGTTGAAGACCTCGGTATCAATGCAAACAAATTAAAATCCATAATTGCTCAACCGCCCATGCCAGTGGAATCATTCGAATTAACATCGCATCTCATTGAAGGATCCAAACAAAGAAAGGCAGCTGCAGTCCCCATCATAGCAGCTACAGCACACACCAAAAAACATAAGGCCAAGCAGCACTGACAGTAAATGCAGCAGAACTTTCCTTCATCATATGATAACATCATTCATTGTAAGCAATCATAATGTCAAAACACGATCTGAATGATAAACACAGCTCACTGTGTGCATAGAGCACTAATCTCAGTAGCTCCGGCAGCAAGTCGGACTTGGAATATGAGGAAACTGCAACAAGGAACACTTTTTACTTTTTGGACTGAGCCTCAATGGTTAATGCTGCCTATCTGCCATATTAACCAGAAATCCAAATATTAGAGTAAGAATGGCAAAAAGCATTTTTAACAACATGGAATATATACTAACTATGGTGCCTTCATGCGGTAGCTAGGTGGTTAGTGAACTGGAATACAAAGGACAAGAGGTAGGGTTCAATCCTAACCGACAGCTTCCATATTCACCCAGCCTTAAATGGGTATCGGATTTTTTCTGGGAAAGTAAAGCGGCGCGGGCGTAATACCGACTACATTACCCCAAAAATCATGTGCTGAAGGAAGGTCTGTAAAATTTATGGTCACTAACACCATATTCCCTATACACCACTTGTCGTGAGGTGGGGGCTCTTTACTTACTTTATGGTGCCTTCATGTTTGGCTTTTGATGAAATGTAGTTTGTCTCGACTCACTACAGGTTTTGCTGCTCAATACCATTTTATATTTATTTTCCATAACAAAATTGCAGTTAAAAACTACATTTTTACTTATTAAGTGGATATATATAGTGTGGTTGGCTGATGTCTATCTCTTTAATCTATTTCAAACATAAGTTCAGTATTATTTTATTGGCTAGTCACATATAAGCAGAAGTATTTCTGCAGTTCTACATAAATATTATTTATGTAAAATTTTGTATGTAGATTAATTGTAATAAGAAAAACATGCACAATGTGACACAAATGGCCTGGTTTCCCTTACAAACTGTGTTGTTAGGCCTACAAGTTCATTAGCATTTTAGAAAACCCTTACAATATAGAGGCAACTGTTACAGGATGGAAGATATTAAATCTGTTTTATTGACCTTAGATTACAATTCCTACCTGTGACTTACATTGTTACATTTTGAATTTTAAACTACAACCACTTAAATTTAACATTGAAAATTAAACTTTGTTACACAGCAGTGTGTTTACCCTAGCAAAGACATAGGAATAAGATGCTGTAACCATTTCATGGCTACCATTTGTTTTATGACATGAAATAAACCCCATCTCGCTGTGGCTACTAGGGGATGTTACATTTGTCTATTCATACGGCTGCTGTAAGCCATAAGTTAAACCCATATGTTTGGTGCCCTGTTCACTTTGTATCAATGGATCTCCCGTGTTCCTTTGATGTGATGTCGATGGCTGAGAGGATATCTCCCCGTCATAAGAAAAAAAAAAGTTGAGGGGAGATATAATTTGCGGTCTTTTGCTCTTCTTTTCACCTCTGCTGCTGTTATGTTTCCTAGTGCTTCTAATATTCCGTCGATTCATCTTTTTCATGGTTGACCCTTGAGTCTGGTGTTCTCGCAATGTTTATTGAGCGCTCGTTGTGTTGTGATCATTTTGCCTTATCATGCAGTCAAACCATTTTATCTGTTGTTTCTTTATATATTCTAGGGCGGGAGCTCTGCCTAGATTTTTTCTCTGTTCTTCATTTCTAATCTTGTCTCTCAGGCTGTTTTCTGTCAATCACACATTTCATCTCAGTAGAGGTTATTTTTCTTACAGTTCTTACATCTAGGGTCCAGGTCTGGCATTGGTAGCACAATGTTGGGATGAAGATTATATTGTAGAGTGCCTGTTTTGCCTCTAGAGTTATCTCCTAGGACATAATTAGTAGGAAAAATCTGTCCTAAATGTCAAAATTATTGATGATAAAATAAATAGAGAACCAGAGTATGCCTGAAGTCACGGAATATCTGCCTGTATGGTGAGGGACACCTGAGCATATGGCTGCTGGTGTAAAAAAAATAGGAAAATGTTATATTCATGCAAAATTCAGTCCCTTTGACCTCACTAAAGATATAGACCAGGCAAAAAAACAATTGCTTATGATCAATAACTTTACTGTATAAACAGCAAGGTTCACTAACTGCAGAAGTATAATTACCAACCTGGTGCAAAAAACATAAGGTATAACAGTAATCCTGTAATAGCCATCCAAGAATATGAAGTTGGACAGTACCCATAAGACCACATTCTCCCCTGAGTATGAGATACATTTTTACACTCTCCATATTCAGAATGACTGTCTTCTAACGAATGTACAGCTAAACTAGATCCATTGATTGATCCAGCACTTTCAGTGTAGCAAAACCCACAGTCACTGTTCTCTATACAGGTTTCACAATTTCTGCAAGATAAAAAAATTAAAGGTTTTAAAATATCATGGAGGATCTAGAAAATTCAAATTAGAGCTATAGATGACTCAAACATGAAGTAATTAATAATTAATATTTTCCTAAAATAAAATGTTTGCTATATTTCTATTGATCATTCTCTTTCAAACTAACAAGAAAAATATAATTAACTAATTTGCAATAGAACATTAATTGCAAAAAAAAATTATTAAGCTGTATCAAGAAAAAATTATTGAATGTAATCCATGCAAGGCAAATGTGATACTTTGGACATATTAAAAAAAATATAACAATATATAGTCATCATTAACATCTAAAGGTATCTTAGAAGAAAAAAATACAAGGAAGAAGAAACAAATGCAGCAAAGATTCAAATAAGCTGATAAAATCAGTCATACGGTTCACCATATGGCGTTCTATGGTAGTCAATCCTCATTGCTTAGACAGCACATGATGAACTAAGTTACAAATTAATTCTTTGCCTTCCCAGTAATGCTCACCCCAGCACAGTTCACCTTTTGCTTCCCAACAACGCTCTCTCCATCTCTTGGAAAATATCTAAACAAATGTTCTGTATATCTTGTTTAAATCTTACAGTAGTTCATTGTAAAGAAGAGTGATTTCCCCTGCAACATATCCACTTATGAAAGATTTAATTCACTACTTGTTGGGAATACATTTGATTTATAAACTGTACCTTGGATTGTGCTTTTGTGTGTACATTTTATGTTATGTTATTTATAACTTCCAATGGAAAACAAGAGAAATCCTAGTTCCCTATGGATTATTTAAAAGACTACAGCAGCCGTGAAAAGTAATTGTACTGGCTTTCCATAAGAAATAGTATGTTTGCATTATTATATTATATAACATATAATATATATATAATATTTTCAATTTTTCAACTTTAAATTTTCTTCTTTCTTCACATTTTATATACTTATCCCAATGATTGTATGTCATGCAAATATTATTTCCACAGTGTGCAATATTCCTTCTTTAATCTGATATAAAAAAAAAGTAAAGTACCCATGTTGTACCAAGTGGCGTATAGGGAATATGGTGCTAGTGACCATAAATATTACAGACCTTCAGCACATGATTTTTTGGGGTAATGTGGTCGGTATTATGCCCATGCCGCTTTACTTTCCCAGAAAAAAATCTGGTACCCTTTTAAAGCTGGGTGAACCCGGAAGCCGTCTGTTGGGATCGAACCCTACCTCTTGTCCTTTGTAGTCCAGTTCACTAACCACTGAGTTATCGCGGCTCCCTATGATGTGATATGCTTTATTTTTAAACATAATTTTACTTTGGTAACATCGTGTTTTCACTAAGTCAGAAAATTCAGTCTGAAACAATAGAAGACCTACAAGAACACTTAAACAAACTCAACAGCACAGGCACAAAATACAACATGAAAATCAACATCAACAAAACAGAAGTCATGAACGTCGCCAAAAATAAACAGAACATCAACATAACTATAGAAGGCAGTCAACTAAAACAAGTAGAGGAATTCAAATACCCAGGAAGTCTAATGACAAACGATAATTCTCAAATGGCAGAGATAGAATCAAGATGCAACAAAGCTTGTCAAATCATCGGACAGTTATCACCACTATTGTCCAACAAGGAAATAACTCTGGAGGCAAAACGAGCACTATACAATACAATCTTCATCCCAACGTTGTGCTACCAATGCCAGACCTGGACCCTAGATGCAAGAACAATAAGAAAAATAACCTCTACAGAGATGAAATGTGTTAGATGAATGACAGGATACAGTCTGAGAGATAAGATCAGAAATGAAGAACTGAGAAAAAAGCTAGGAATAGCTTCCGCCATAGAATATATAAGGAAACAACAGATAAAATGGTTTGGCCACGTGACAAGGCAGAAAGAACAAAACACAACACAATGAGCTTTCAACAAATGTTACATCAGATCCAAGGGTCGACCATGAAAAAGATGGGTTGATGGAATATTAGAAACACTAGGAAACATAACAGCAGCAGAGGCGAACAGAAGAGCAAAAGACCGCAAATGATATCTCCCCTCGATGCTGAAAGGCAGATGAGGAAGGAAAGAAGAAGAAGAAGAGAAAATTCAGTTCAAACCGGCAAAATAATCAGGAAGGGAAAGAGCTAAAGGTAATAGGAGACCAATGGATACAAGATATATATTACTCCATTAATACAATGGTCATCATCCTCAACAAGTACCAGGCCTGCTGGCATAGGTGATCATGTCTTCTCCACAACTTTCGATCACAACAGCTATTTATCATTTCTGTTGTTGACCTTCTGCTAAGCCATTCTGTCTGGTATCTTTTCTCTTTGCTTCCCTCTATCTCCTCATCCCTCAATTAAAATTTTTCCAGTTGTTACAATATATTCCAGTTGTTCTCTTCTCATTACATGGCCAAAAAATTATGATTGTTTCTTCCTAATATTGGAAATTAGCTCTCTTTTTGCTTTGGCCTCTTTCAGAACGTTTTCTTTACTCTTCTTAGCTGTCCATGGTATTCTTAACATTCTTCTCTAAAACCACATTTCTACAGACTCCAGTAATTTTCTTGTCTGTTGTCCTATTGTCCATGATTCACATCCATATGTTAAGACTGGCTAAAGCTTGCAAAATCTTAAATAAAACGATACATCTCCACAATGGCAATATTGAAACTTGAAAAATCTTAATAAAACAAAAATATCTTCATTATGACAATGTTAAAACTTGGAACATCTTATATTTAAAAAAAACAAATATGTTAACTATTAACTCTAACCTATACTTAGTGCATGTAAAGTTCAAGTAAGGAGAGTCAATTTCTGTGACTGCTGGAGAATTAAATGCCATCAACTGGAAAGCAATGCCCAGGACAACCAAACTTATTGTGACACCTGAAACACAAAATATGAAAGAGCATCAAAGCAATCGTGATTGGTAAATATTTATCAATATATCCATAAATTATTTAAACTAATTATTATCTTCTCTTCCCTCATTTCTTATATTTCTTTGGATATAGGGGGAGAAAGTTCTAGATCTTGCTTTTATGATCGCCTCAACCATTGTCAAGTGTTATTGCTGTAGAGTTTCTTTGATGTTGCCACTCCATCTTACTCTGGGTCTGCTTTGAGCTCTGTGCTCCTTTCTAATTTGTATTTATGGTTAAATAATGTGGAAACATAAGGCATTCTCTCATTTTTATTTGAATTAAGTAAAACATATAACCTCAAGCGACTGGGTGGTCTAGAGATAAGACAAAGAGGTTTTGGGTTTGAATCTTAGTACAAGCAGTGGAGACCACTTCCAAATTCATGGTCCCTCGTGACTTTAACTTTCCTCTGGCTTCTGGATGGTGAGATTTAATGTCTAGCCCTCATGGATAATGGCAAAAAACATGAGGTCCCATGTCTAGCCCTCATGGATAATGGCAAAAAACATGAGGTCCCATGTCTAGCCCTCATGGATAATGGCAAAAAACAGGAGGTCCCATGTCTAGCCCTCATGGATAATGGCAAAAAACATGAGGTCCCATGTCTAGCCCTCATGGATAATGGCAAAAAACATGAGGTCCCATGTCTAGCCCTCATGGATAATGGCAAAAAACAGGAGGTCCCATGTCTAGCCCTCATGGATAATGGCAAAAAACAGGAGGTCCCATGTCTAGCCCTCATGGATAATGGCAAAAAACATGAGGTCCCATGTCTAGCCCTCATGGATAATGGCAAAAAACATGAGGTCCCATGTCTAGCCCTCATGGATAATGGCAAAAAACAGGAGGTCCCATGTCTAGCCCTCATGGATAATGGCAAAAAACATGAGGTCCCATGTCTAGCCCTCATGGATAATGGCAAAAAACAGGAGGTCCCATGTCTAGCCCTCATGGATAATGGCAAAAAACATGAGGTCCCATGTCTAGCCCTCATGGATAATGGCAAAAAACAGGAGGTCCCTTGTACACTCTGTGCACATTAAAGAACCATTGGCAATTAAAAGTATAAAAGAGGAAGTCAATAATGGCCACTCGTCATCATCATCATCAAGTACCGTGCCTACTGGCGTAGGTGATCATGTCTCTCCACAACTTTTAGATCTCGGCAGCTATTTATCATTTCTGTTGTTGACCTTCTGCCAAGCCATTCTCTTAAGCTGTCTGTTATTTTTTCTCTTTGCTTCCTTCTATCTCTTCGTCCCTCAATTTTTCCAGTTGTTACAATATATTCCAGTTGTTCTCTTCTCATTAGGTGGCCAAAAAATGATGATTGGCTCTTCCTAATATTGGAAATTAGCTCTCTTTTTGCTTTGACCTCTTTCAGAACATCTTCATGTCTGTGTTAGTCACCTCTAGTGACTCGGGCAGATGGTGCTCGTAAACCTGGGAAGGCCGACCATCTAAGGGCAGAATCCCCCTACAGAAAAAATCATCTGCTGCCTTGCAGGAAGATTGGGGACAATCAAAGGCTAAGGAAAGCAAACCTGAACAAAATGCTGGCTGAAATCGGATGCACTGGGCCACTGGCGCAGAACACAGTGCAACGTTTTAACAGGTATTCAATCGGAGTGGATCTAACAGGCTTAAACAGACAGCTGTCTTTGTGTGAGAGTCTGGAGTCCTACTCTGATTGAGTCCTGATCGCAAAAAGAGAGAGAGAGAGAGAGATAACATTTTCATTACAATGACCACTGCTCAGGCAAAATTGCTAAGTAAAGCTACCCATGCTAAACATCTATCAGACCAACAGGTGTAAACATTGCGGCTTTGCAGTAAAACTAGCTACATAATACATCTACACCACTTAAAGGGTGAACACTGATGACAAAGATATAACATTAAAAATACTCTTTATGGCCATCCTTCACAGGAACACCAGGTCTATCTCAAACTATTCATCTCTGCTTTCAATGTCATTTTTAAAAAATGGCTTGAAACGTCAATTACTCATCGACCGAAAAAATATGAATACCTCCGAAGTCGGAGTTATCTGCCTGTGTGGTGAGGGGCCCCAGTGCACACAGCTGCAAGGAAAAAATGGATTAACACTCAAAATTCAGTTCCTAGTCTCTAGGGACTTCGTCAGAGGTAAAAACTGGCAAACGAAAAATTTTTTTGTTTTTAATTATCCATCACTTTCACTCTTCCTACATTCTTGAACTCCAGCCCTGCTTGTGATTTGCAATTAGGTCATCCATACTTATGATAATGGTTTCCAAAATGTGTTATGATGATTACATGCTATGATTACTTCCTTTGTCAAGTAAGAAGAGAGATTACTAAGAGCACAAATTATCAAGGTGCGTACATGAAGAAATTACACGTCTGTAGCAAGACTTTGTATAGCCAAATGTATTCTTAAACAACAATCATGGATGACAACACACCCAAGACAAGAAAAACTTTAAATAAAATCAATTAGAAAAACACTATGTTTTGTTTCTTGCTGTATGGAAATGTGATTCCATATTAACCTGCAAATAATTTTGGATTTTTTTTTCTTTGGTTTTTTTTCTCTACTTTCTTAAAGTAAGTAAAGTAAAGAGCCCTGTCACACAGGGTGACATATAGGGAATATGGTGTTAGTGACCATAATTTTTAACGACCTTCGGCACATGATTTTTGGGGTAATGTGTTTGGTATTACGTCCGTGCCGCTTTACTTTCCCAGAAAAATTCTGGTAGCCATTTAAGGCTGGGTGAACCCAGAAGCTCTTGTCATTTTTAGTCCAGATCACTAACCACTGAGCTATCCTTTCTTACATAATAACGATTGTTTGTTGTTAGAAGCTTCTCTTCTATGAAAGCAGACTAACAAGTATTTGCTACAAGAGTATGTATCAAACTTTTCTTTTCTTAGGTAGCTTATCTTCATGCTTAATTGTTTGTTTTCTTTTTTTCTTCCTCACTTTTCCTTTACTAGGGTGCATTCCCTGGGATTCTCTAGGTGTCTAATTTTTTAACAAATCTGAATTAAAATGTTTTTGTATGTAACATCGGTGTTTGATGAATCTTGTAATGTTTTTTTTCTGCAACTTTTTAAGAAAATGAATATTTTCTTTGTCAAGAATTAAAAGATAAGATCTTTTGTTACTGATAGTGCTCTTGGCATGCTACTTAGCATATTTATGCAGAACAGCTCTGGTTTTAAGATGAAGATGCCATTCACTGAAATTGTTTTGCATGAATGAGATGGATCAAGCCATTAAAGATGATAGATATGCATCTTTTTAAAGTAATTGTTAATTCTAATTTCATAATGCTATGGCATAATGTTGGCCAAGTTATGATGAAATATTTTTATGTTCATAAAATAACTGCTACCATCGATGTAGATTTATTTGCATAGATTACAGAAAGGTGTTTCTGATGCAGAATTAATCTTTCATCATTTCCAAAACTTGTACATGGCAGACAGTAACTGTGAAAATGGGTGTATTTAGGATTTATGTCTCCTAAAAGTGATTAAAGTTTGAAGAATAAAAATACCTCAGAAGATGGAGTTATCTGACTGTACAGGTAGGGACCCCTGTACACATGGCTGCTAGGGAAAAACGAATTAACGAGCAAAATTCAGTTCCTAGACTCTACGGACTTCATATCTATCTATTGACCTTTCGAGCCGTAACCGGCCCATAGGGCGTAGACCAAGATACACCTTCTCCTATATGAATTTTTGTTCTAGCAGTTTTCTTTTAAAGATATTTTATCAAATCTCGCCATCTGTCTCTGTTCTGTGCAAGCAGTTCTATCTCATTGAGGGAGCCGATTCCTGCTGCTCTTGCCTCTCGGACTTCATAAGAGGTCAAAAAAAAAAAAAAAACCAAAGAATAATATTTTGTTACATGCGAAGAACATTGATGAGAGAGGCAAGAGCAGCAGGAATCGGCTCCCTCAATGAGATGGAGCTGCTTGCACAGACCAGAGACAAATGGCGAGATTTTATAAAAGATCTTTACAAGGATTGAAAACTGCTAGAATAAAACTTTAGATAAGAGAAGGAGTATCTGGGTCTATGTCCAATGGGCTGTCTACGGCTTGAAAGGTCGATAGATAGATAGAATATCATCAAGTAAATGATAAAAATGTGTAGAAATGACTGTCTTTGTGGTGAATCCATACATTCTTACTAGTATTAGTTCTGCTGTTCTCTCACAAACTGGCACAAAATTTTCTTAAATTAATTTAGTACTAAGTGGTGATGGGAGTGGTAAACAAGGTGGTCTTCTTGTATTCTTCATTTCTGGTTTCATCTATTTCATACTCACTTAATGAGTAGCAGTAGTTAGTGAAATGAACTAGTGAAGATAAGTGATCACATTCCCCAGCCTTTAATGGATACCAGATTTTTCCAAGAAAGATGATACTGCCATAATACTGACTAAATTACCAAAGAAATGAGTCAGTTGTCAATCAATTGTGGGCACTAATGTTATATTCCCAAAAAACCATGGGACTCGATCTGATGTTTTCTAAAGGGTTTTACAATCTTTCTTTCCACATGTAGCAGTTGCTTGCTAAATACGCCACTGAATCAGTGCTTATTTAATGTTGTTTGTTTATAATTGTTAAATAAGTTTGTTTAAAATAATCTGGCCTGTTGGTTTGATAGGTTCGTTAAAATAATTTGGACCACTAGTTAGCCCTAAGCAAATTGACTGCTTGATTTAAGCAAATTAATTGATTTTCTTTTTTCTACTGGGGGCAAATAAAAACTTCGACCTGAACACATTGTGGCGACTGCTCAGGACAAGCAGCCTTTATTCTCTGGTCTTATATGATCCCATGGCTGACCCCAGTATCATCATGTGCCATATCGGTTGGCATAGGCGATCATGTCCTTCCACAATCTTCTATCCACAGTGCATTGTATCAGTTCTGTTGTTGAATGTTTTCCATGCCATGACACCAAGCTATCCAGTATTTTCTCTCTTTGTCGTCCGCGATCTCTCTTTTCTTTTTTTTTGCCAGTTGTAACCAAGTATTCCAACTTTCCTCTTCTCATGATGTACCCGAAAAATGTTGATTGCTTCTTTCTGATGCTTTTTAGGAGCTGCCTTTTTGTGCTGGCGTCTTTGAGAACTTCCTCATTGATCTTTTTAGCTATCCAGGAAACTTTCAACATTCTTCTGAGAAATCCCATCTCTGTGGCCTCTAATCGTCTTTTCATTTGTTTGTCTACTGTCCATGATTCGCTTCCATAAGTTAGAATTGGTTCTATATAGCACTGATGAACTCTCTTTCTCACTTCTATTGACACAGACCTGTTGCATAAGATATTTTTCATTTCCCAGACCCCAGTAATGAGTTTAAATAGCTTTTTTTTTTTTAAATTGATTTTCAGGTGTAGATTGACATAACATCCAATCTAAATATAGCTAGACAAAACTGAACAATTGGCTTTACCATAAGGAATACAACTGAACAAGTGAATCAAAATCTCAAGAATATTGGTCCTTTTAATGGGACAGGTTTTGATTTATTTAATTATAAGAGTGTTTATTCAATTGTAAAAGTGTTTATTCAATTGTAAAAGTGTTTATTCAACTGTAAGAGTGCTTATTCAACTGTAAGAGCATTTGTTCAACCTACTATTCAACTATTGACATCAGGGTGACCTGATAATTACTACCAACAAAATGACTAATTGGTGAATTAATCACTTAAACAGACAGCTGCCTTCATAAGAAAGTCCAGAATCCTACTCTGAATGAGCTATGATCGCAGAAGAAGAGGAAGAACTAATTGGTGGCCATAAAGTAAAACAAACAAACACAAAATGTCTTCAGCACTTTAACTCTTGAGACCACCATCTTGCCACACTCAATGATCAAAGATTAGGGAAGCAATCCTAAACAACTAAAGACAAAGGACCACTGCATACAAAACAATTGATTGGTTCAAATCTTTCTATCTTTTGTTTACCTGAAGTATGGTCTATATCTGCAATGTCATTTCTTGTGTAAATTGTACCATCTTTTGTAGTTCTTGGAGTGGCCTATATAGTTTTGCCTGTAGTTTATGGTTAAATATAATGGACAGAATACTATGGACAGCTAAGAAGAGTAATGAAAATGTTCTGAAAGAGGCCAAAGAAAAAAGCTTGGCAGGAGGTCAACAACAGAAATGTTAAACAACTGTCACGATCAAAAGCTGTGGAGAGACATGATCACCTATGCCAGCAGGCTTGGTACTTGATGATTATGGTTTAAATGAAGAAGAATCTTTAACTCGGCTGAGATTTCTGTTTAACAACCAACCTATTAAACTACCCATGATGAGTTTCCTCCGTCCAAGTCTTTCTACCAAACAGACCCCAATTAGAGTGAAAACAAAGTTAATCCCAGAAGTCAATGCTGCCAGCCACACCGCTGTATTTTTGTCTCCAACACCAGACATGTTGATTATCGTGGCACTATAATACCTGTGGGGAAAGGAAACCAAAAGAAAATGTCTTAATCACATCATCCATGTTACCAACATGGTGTTTCATTAGTAAAAAAAAACTGAAACTCTAGAGCTAGAAAAATGTGGGAACCAAATTGGTAATGTTCATGTTTTATTTCTATACTGACTGGTGACGTGTTGTGCCTCACTGGTGTAATAGTCACCATCATCATTATGTGCCATGCCAGTTGGTGTAGGCGATCATGCCCTTCCACAATCTTCTATCTACAGTGCTGTAGATATTAAGTTGTGATCTGTCATGAATAGTCTAAGCAATATAAGAAGGTAGTTTGCCATTCCTTTCCTTCTTGGTAGTGACAGCACTAGTCAGAGATCACAGCCATTGTCTCTACAGTCACCATAGTACCCATAAATGTCCATATCAACGCCATGAAAAATTACGGGCTTTAGCACTATATTCCCTATATAGCACAAGCTGTGCTGGGTATCCTTATTTACTGCTTCTAAATCATTAATTTTTAAAGACTTTCAATCACTGGTTTACTTTTAATGTTGTGTAAATTGATGTTCTTGTTCCTGTATATTTTCACTTAGATAGAGTGAACCATGTGGCACCAATTTAACCTCTCCAAAATCAGAATCCTTGTGCAAGCAAGATCACAGTGAGGTTTATTATAAAAAGATTGTGGCACTTGGCAGTGCTATAAAGTACAAATAATTTTTAATTCAAACTATTTTGGGTGCAAATAAATTATTTTACACAAATTATTCATGCTGTTATTATTATTTTCTTTTTTTTTTCGTTCACCAGCTTTCACCTCTGGTGAAGTTCCTAGAGACTAGAAACTGAATTATGCTTGTTAATCCAATTTTCCCTGGCAACTGTGTGCACAGAGGTCCTTTGCCGCACGGGCAGATAACTCCAACTTCATTGGCACTCATATTTTTTCCATCAAAGAGTAATTGACGTTTCAAGCCAGGCCTCGCTGATGAGACCAGGGGTGGTTGCTGCAGAGAGAAATCACAAATAAAAATCCCATCTAGTGCGGCTGGGATTTGAACTCACAACCTCTCTATCTCAAGACCGGTGTCTTGTCTCGAGACCAACCAGTCCCTCAATCATGCTATTATTAGTTATACTAAAAAGTTATCTTCTTTTTCTTCTGAGTACATTTTTTTAATGTCGATATTAATACATTTGAAGAGAGAGTTCATAAGCTCAAGACTGGTGACATCTTCATACATCTCATCTTGATATGGTAGCTGTGATGGCAACACGAGCCTTCTCTGTTCATCATATGTTGGACATGATTGTTTGATTGCAGCAGATGTTCAGCAGTCATTTTGCCTGTGCCACAGTTACATTCATCAGAGGTTCCTAGCCTTAGGGTGTATCTAAGGTAGTACTTTAATTTGCTGTGGCCTGTTCTGAGTCTAAAAATTGTTACTTGATCATTTCTGCTGAACTGATAGTAGGTATAATTTTTCTGGTAGCCCTGATGTTTTGTATTCCATTGTTCATGTATTTGTTCCTGACAAACCTCTTTTATTCCTCATCTATCTATCTATTTATTGACCTTTCGAGCCGTAGCCAGCCCATAGGGCGTAGACCAAGATACTCCCTCTCTTATCTGAATTTTTGTTCTAGCAGTTTTCAATTCTTTTAAAGATGTTTTATCAAATCTCACCATTTGTCTCTGTTCTGTGCAAGCAGCTCTATCTCATTGAGGGAGCTGATTCCTGCTGCTCTTGCCTCTCTGATCAATGTTCTTCTCAGTTCTTTATTCCTCATAAGTGAAGTTATCTTATAAAACTCATAAACATAAAATTACACAACAGAATTGAGTATAAAAGTTAACTTACATGACTGTATTGATACCACTAAACTGCTGAAAAAGCTGAAGACCACAGCCAACAATAAGTGCTCGCCTTACAGACGGAGTCTGAAGAATCTGTATAAAGTTGTTGTAGTCTACAAAATAAATTAATGGAGTTTGAAGGATCTGTATAATGTAATTGTAGTCTACAAAACAAAACAAATCAATGGAGTCTGAAGGATCTAAATAATGTAATTGTAGTCTACAAAACAAAACAAATCAATGGAGTCTGAAGGATCTAAATAATGTAATTGTAGTCTACAAAACAAAACAAATCAATGGAGTCTGAAGGATCTAAATAATGTAATTGTAGTCTACAAAACAAAACAAATCAATGAAGTCTGAAGGATCTGTATAATGTAATTGTAGTCTACAAAACAAAACAAATCAATGGAGTCTGAAGGATCTAAATAATGTAATTGTAGTCTACAAAACAAAACAAATTAATGGAGTCTGAAGGATCTGTATAATGTAATTGTAGTCTACAAACAAAACAAATCAATGGAGTCTGAAGGATCTAAATAATGTAATTGTAGTCTACAAAACAAAACAAATCAATGGAGTCTGAAGGATCTAAATAATGTAATTGTAGTCTACAAAACAAAACAAATCAATGAAGTCTGAAGGATCTGTATAATGTAATTGTAGTCTACAAAACAAAACAAATCAATGGAGTCTGAAGGATCTAAATAATGTAATTGTAGTCTACAAAACAAAACAAATTAATGGAGTCTGAAGGATCTGTATAATGTAATTGTAGTCTACAAAACAAAACAAATTAACACTGAACACTGATTTAAATAATTAACCTCACAGTGCTAAGGCAGGCTCAGGGTGAACAGTCTACTTTTTCTGTCAAAAAATGACACAAAGTATGTAAGTTAATAGCTCCTGTTGCTTGCTGCTTAAGCACACGATCTGTCTTTTATGTTATTCCATATTGTTTTATCTAACTTGACTTCAAAATCTCAGTCTCATAACTCTATAACCATCGGCTCCTGCATCAATCTTCAATTAACAATCATAGAAAAACTTCAAACATCTATCTTGTCAAGCTCAAATGTTTGCATTATAGGACCCTTGAAACCAGCTTGTCAACTCTTTCATGTCAGGGACTCCTAGAGGATCAGGGCGGTAGATGCAACAAAACATCCTGAGGGCTCAAGACATTCAAATGTCCTATCCACTCAATATAGAGCCACATTTCTGGTCCCTATAAAACATGGAGTGAAAGTCTGACAAATAAATTGCTTGTTGAGGTCTCAAAAGGCCAGCACAAAGTTTCAATAACTACATCAACATCTGTACTCTAGCTGATAGTAATTAACCTACAGCTCCCTTGATGCATAAACCTCCCATTCTAACAGAAAATCTTCCTTCTTGATTTCTATCCTTTTCTCTACAGACATGTATGAATTTCACTCCCAGAACAGCTACTTTGAACTTCTATGTTGTGCAAGATGTCCAGCATTTGCTGAAGCCATATCCAACTTTTCTGTGTGACATCTTACACCCACCATCTTCTGGAGCTTTTTTTTCTTTGTTTACCTGGTACCAAGTTAAATGCAGTTATTTTCTCTTGACAATATTATTTTATATGATCAAAATATTTTCTTTTCTTTTTTTTTTTTCAGTTAGAAAACCTGTTCTCTGATATATGAAGTTGCTGAAAAATGGACAAGTTTGTTTTTTTCTTAGTTAGCAGTATTTTAGGTATTCTTCTGTTACACTTGCATTAAAAAGCTTTTGGAAACTCAAGTTTTGTTGTTTTATTATTTTCCTGCTGTATGTTGTACAGTTGTTTTATTTTATACATAGATATGATCTGTCTTCTTTTGATCTCCTTTTTCAGTCTTGTCATTTGGTAGCAGCAAATCAATATATTCAAAACTATTCTTTCCTATTTTTGTCCATTGATGCAAATATCTATTCTATTTGCAGATGATCATGAACTAATACAGGAAAATAACAAGACCTACAAGAACACCTAAATAGACTCAACAACACAGGAACAAAATACAACATGAAAATCAACATCAACAAATCAAAAGTCATGAATAATGCAAAAGAGAAACAGAACATTAACATAACTATGGATTGCAGATAGCTTAAACAAGTACAGGAATTTAAATATGTAGGAAGTGTAGTGACAAACGACAATTCACAAACAGCAGAAATAGAGACAAGATGCAACAAAGCATGTCAAATAATTGGATGGCTATCACCACTATTGCTCAACAAGGAAATAACTCTAGAGGCAAAATGGGCACTCTACAATACTTCATCCCAATGTTGTGCTACCAATACCAGTTTTGGACCCTAGATGCAAGAACAATTTTAAAAAAATTACCTCTACTGAGATAAAAATGTGTTAAGACGAATGACAGGAAACAGCCTGAGAGATAAGATCAAAAATGAGGAACTGAGAAAAAAGCTAGCAGCAACCTCTGCCATAGAATATATAAAGAAACAACAGATCAAATGGTTTGGCCATGCAACAGAGCAGAAAGATCAAAACATAACAAAACGAACTTTCAATAAACGTTGTGAGAATACCAGACCCACGGGCCGATCACAAAAAAGATAAGATTAACGGAATATTAGAAACACTAGAAAAAATAACATCAGAGGCAAACAGGAGAGCAAAAGACCACAAATTATATCTCTTCTCGATACTGAAAGGCAAATGAGGAAGAAAAGAAGAATTAAAATAAAAATAACTTTTCTTACATTTGTTTTATCTTTGTAACATTTTTAGTTTATGTCGCATTGACATACAAATGTTTTTTTAACTATTACTTTGATATGACACTAATTTCTCAATGTCACTTAATGAGGTGGATAAATTGGTTGAATCATCAACCTCACTGACATCATAAGAGTGTCATATTGTTCTTTATTACCCAAATCTCTGATGTTTCTCACAAAATATTCTATATATGTTTTGAAGATGAAATGATGATTATTATAACTACATAAACACACTCATAAACACTAAATGATAAGAAGATGATAAAATACAAATATTTAAAAATTAATGATAATATAATAATAAAGTTAACAAATGTAAAGTAAATGGTTTAGACATGTAACATGGTTACCAATAAACAGCAATCTACAACAAGCATTAACAATCAGATCTATCAACAGAAGAGGCAGAGGAAAATGATTTAAAGGCCCATAAATCCTCCTATGTGAGGCAAACTAAACAGAACTGTCTAGGACATTCCACTTTCTCTTAATGCTGAAAAGCAAAAGAGGAAAAGAACAAGAACATAATGTAAAATATTAAGTTCTATGAAAATATGAGGTCTTTACCTTGCCTTTTAATCTCTGCTTTTACAGCTTCCCTAATTTCACTTAACTCATTCTCTACTGAATGTACACCTCTAAGTTTTATCAAAACTTCTTTGGCTTCTGCTTCTCTTCCTTTTTTCATCAGCCACCGAGGACTTTCAGGTAAAAAGAAAAATCCACAAAATTGAATAGCAGATGGAAGACCAGCAAGTCCCAGCATGTACCTGCAACAGAATATGCAAAATTTGTATAAGAAAATGAGTCAGCTATTAAATATTTCATTAACAAGTTCTTATATGGAGAACACAGGTTCAAATCCTGGTTTTTTTTTTTAACATCGGGTGTGAAATAAAAACTCAGGCCTGAATACCTCATGATGATTGCTCAGGTGGCCATAATTCTCCAGTCTTATATGTCCCCCGCTAGACCCCAGTAATGGGTTAATGCAGTAGCCATAAAGATAGTTCTATCTATGAAGTAATAAAAGTGTTATTCATTCACATAAAAAAATTACTCATGAAAAATGCAATACTAATGTGATGTCAGTTATAAAATACAAAAACCGAAAAATGACTGTCTGAAAGATGATTTTTTAAGACTAAATATATTTTGCACCAATTTTCCTGTGGGGGGAAAAAACAAATTAAGAAAATAAAATACCTATAAGTCTAAGTAAATAAAGTAGACATTTAAAGCATTTGTTCGTTTCTTTCTTGTCTATTCATTTTTTAATAATATGATTTAGTTTAGTTAACAGATAATCCTTATTGCAAAATGGACGACTCCACAGTGCCCAGATCCCCCACACCAGTGTATTTCGTAGTAAGAAATTTACCTACAACACACTGATAAAAGCACTCAAGATGGCTTCAGCTCAGACGTATAAAATATGGAGAAGACCTTGACTCAAATCTCCTTAGACATCTCAAACAATATGCATGACAGGTGACAGTGACTCCATTCTTTTCTCCCCTGACGATGGTCAAGGTCCCAGGAGCTAAACGGATGTTTTTAATATTGGTTTTAGGTTAGGTTCCTTCAATAATGTATTTCTGCTACAAGTCTTTCAATGTACTTCTTTTTCCTGCCGTACCCCGCTATAAACCCTAGTGGCTATTGTTGAAGATGGAAGCAATGCTGCAGAGAATGTAAACTTTAACAGGAGAGAGTAGTTAGTATAGTAAATCTCTACCTGATTCAAGCAACCATGACTACCTGCAACTGCTGCCTTGCAGGAAGGTCAAGGAAAAGTAAGGGCCTTAGAAGCAGATAAAATACATAGATACTAAAAATGGATCTACTTGACAGCAGTGTACAAAAAACATAGAAAAAATAACTCACTATATACACAAAGAAAAATAAGGATTCCTCTTCTTTTTCTCTAACATAACCATAAAAAATTTCTCTTATAAATGTTGGTGTTCTCTCAGCCTTCTTTCACATTTATACCTCATGCATTTGTAAAAGTATAGTATTATATCTTTATTTTATGCTTTGTTGTACATTTGAGCTTTAATAACTCCACTTAGCAGGTCAATCTGCTTTCTCATTTACATGTACATTGCAGTGAACAAGAATCCACTTTTTCTTTGTTTTGCTCAATCAATGGTAGGTTTTCATTTTAAAAAATACCATTTCCAAACCATCAAAATCATATTTATAAAAATATTGTTTGCTGTTATTATTGATAAAGAATAAATTATAAATACAATTCCATCATATGCATTTTACTTGGTTTCCATGTTAGTTATTGTTTCCATTTTTATAGCTTCTAGATCTCCACTTAAAATTTATTTCCAAATTTTAATACATAACAACTGTTTTAATATACAACTGCAATTTGCCACATATTGTCAATATTTGATTTACATTACATTTTTTTTATGACTCCAGTAGATCTCCAGTAGATAAGGAAAATACTTGGTATAGTGTGGAACGAATTCAAAACAAATGAGGAAATTAGAGAAATCGCCAATCAACCACTAATATCTTCAGTAATAAAGAAAAGACGATGGTCAAATGTTGGACATGTGATGAGAAGAGATAATAACCGAATAGCAAAGCAAGCTCTCGTGTGGGAAACAACAGGCAAGAGAAAAAGAGGAAGACCCAGAGAGACACTGAGAAGAACATTGCTGAGAGAGGCAAAAGCAGCAGGAATCGGCTCCCTCAATGAGATAGAGCTGCTTGCACAGAACAGAGACAAATGGCGAGATTTGATAAAATATCTTTAAAAGAATTGAAAACTGCTAGAAAAAAAAAAATTCAGATAAGAGAAGGAGTATCTTGGTCTATGCCCTATGGGCCGGCTACGGCTCAAAAGGTCAATAGATAGATAGTAGATCTCCTATATCTATACCTAATATTCACAGGTTAAATGTGACAAAATATGGTTTAAAGATTACTAATAATGATAGCCTACCGCCATCCACCTGGTTTGATATAGCTGAAGCCCCCATCCATCAAACTGGCCACAAACTGGCCACCAGTGATGAACAAATTGTTTATGGTAACTAAGCGACCACGCATATTAGAAGGAGCGCTCTCTGCAATGTAAACAGGAACTGTCATTGATGCCAACCCTGAAATGAAAATCCATCAGATTGATTCAGATTGATTAATGAATTATAATCATAACTAGCACACACAAATTATAAGGTATTCGATGTCAAGATGTATAAATATGATAAAATTTCCCATAAGGATGATACAACTTTTGTGAAGTAAATCTTCAGATAATGATAATTATTCACACTTAATGGCATCCAATTCACAAGATATTCTTGGAGAAGACAGATAGAAGCAGAAATGAAGATGATGGGGAAGACAGGGAATGATCTTAAAAGAATGGCAAGATACAGAACGGCTTGAAAAGTGTTCGTTGAAGACCTATGCTCCACAGGGAGCTGAAAAGGTAGAAGAAGAAGAATCCACAAGACAATGCTAAAATCATCAATCAAAAGAGAGTAACTAAAATAGAAAACTGAACAGGTCAACCATAGTTTCTATTATATTTGGAGGATACAAATATATGAACACTTGAGAGAAAATAAATGTAAATTATTCAAAATTATATCAATGCACTCAATATGTAGTGCAGAACATCAAATTGATATTAAATAGCAACAACCAGAGAACAAATTAGAACAGCGGGCAAAACATCAAATTAGTTCGAAGTACAAAAAAAGGTGAGGATGCATTCTCTATCCATACCTGTTCAATATCTAGCCTGAGAACATCATGAGAAATTACAGATTTGTGAAGTTTGACCCTTTCACAATAAATGGCATTATAATTCCAGAACTCGGATACACTGATGAGACAGTCCTCCTCTCAAACAATGCAAAAGTATTAAAAGAGATAACTGAGCATGCTAAAAACACAGTGAAGAGCAAAACCTCTACATATATATAAAACTAAGATGATATCCATTAACAAAGCAAAGCACAAGCACAAAATAAGCATCAACAGTGAAGAATTTGAAATTTAAACAAACTATGAATATCTGGGATCTGTAGTAACCAACAATGGAGGCTGCCAGAAAGTGATCAACAGATTAGCATTAGCAACACAAAAATTAAATGCTGTGAAGAAAATGTAGCACAATACCAGCAAGGCAATAAAATTGTAATTACAATTGTATTTTTAATACAATTGGGCATGTATCTTCTGATAACATTGTGAATCATGGACAATTTTGCAAACAACAAAGAAAAAAATTGATTCATTCACTGGTCGAGAAGTAAGATTTTCAATTTCAACCACAGACAATGGGGAAGAAAAATCCAATCCGTGGTTTTATCCTCTTCAGGTCTCTGGATCGTGCAATCTGATGTCTAGCTCTCTCTGATAACTTAACAAAAATAGGAGGTCATGTATGCACTCTGTGCATGTTAAAGAACCCTTCTTCTTTTTTCCTTCCTCATCTGCCTTTCAGCATCGAGGGTAGATATAATTTGCGGTCTTTTGCTCTTCTGTTCACCTCTGCTGCTGTTATGTTTCCTAGTGCTTCTAATATTCCATCAATCCAGATTTTTCGTGGTTGACCCTTGGGTCTGGTGTTCTCACAACATTTGTTGAAGGCTTGTTGTGTTGTGTTTTGTTCTTTCTGCCTTGTCACGTGGCCAAACCATTTTATCTGTTGTTTCCTTATATATTCTATGGCAGGCGCTATTCCTAGCTTTTTCCTCAGTTCTTCATTTCTGATCTTATCTCTCAGACTGTTTCCTGTCATTCGTCTAACACATTTCATCTCTGTAGAGGTTATTTTTCTTATTGTTCTTGCATCTAGGGTCCAGGTCTGGCATTGGTAGCACAACATTGGGATGAAGATTAAAGAACCCTTAGCAGTTGGAAATTGAAAGAGTAGACTAAAAATGGCAAAATAGATAGGAAAAAATATACCCAAAACATTAAAACTCACGATGATAAAAATATTAAAGCACCTCTGAAGTTGGAGAATATTTACCTGTATGGCAGGGGAAACCTGAGAACAAGACTGCCAGTGTGAAAAATTGAAAAATAGGAAAAAGTTGAGACTTCGCTAGAGATAAAAAGCTGGAGTGCACAAATAAACAAACATAAAGGTAAAGTACGAGACTTGAACCGGCGTCTTAGCACACGAGTTTACACCCATATGTGCGTGACCACCTATCCAGAAATGCTCTGAGATTTCTGTATAGCGTCGCCTCAAGCATCGAAACTCAGATGCGAGGCGACATTCCTCACCTTCCCAGGGTAATACCCTAGTACCCATTTCTGCCAACGGCTGGGTTGACCGTGGGGGGATTTTTTTTTAAACAAAAACAAACATATATATATGAGGTACAGAACCTTCAGAGTTAAAGCATTTAATTCTTTATGATCAAGGATGACATACTTAAATATCGTTAATAAATGAATTCCTGGAGAGTGAAGAAGGAAAAGTTACCATAGTCTGATTGAACTAATACATCTGGAACATCTTACAGACCACAAACACTGAAGTGGGTAACGTGGATAAAAATGAGCATAATTCAGACTGGCAGTCAAAAGAGCAACATGTTTTTTTAGACAGGCCACCTGAAGATAAACAAATGAGGGCATGGTAATTGATCAAACTACCGTCTGGAAATTTCAGGATTTTTGGTGTAAAGAAGGGCTTTTTTCCGCATTCACCAGCTCCCACCTCTGGTGAAGTCCCTAGAGACTAGGGACTGAATTGTGCATGTTAATCTACTTTTCCTTGGCAGCAGTGTGCATAGGGATCCTTTGCCAGACAGGCAGATAACTCCGTCTTCGAAGGTAGTAAAGTAAAGTACCCCCGTCACGCCAAGTGGCATATAGGGAATATGGTGTTAGTGACCATAAATATTACAGACCTTTGGCACATGATTTTTGGGGTAATGTGGTCAGTATTACGCCCGTGCCGCTTTATTTTCCCAGAAAAAAATTAATCTCGGCGGTATTTTTTTTTCAATTTTACTTTAATGAATTTATGGATGTTCATCAAGTTTTATAACTTTTATTGTGAACATTTTTGGCATTTCCTTTTCTGCATGAGTAATGCTGTAGTGTGAGGAAAATTTCCAGAAAATTTTGGCCAAACAAGATATGCAACTAAGAACTGTTCAAAAGATGTAATGAAGAGAAAATGCAAACTGTGTTAATGGCAGAAGCTATTAATGAATAGGTCATGCACTCAGAATTGATCCAACAACAATCACAAGAAATGATACGCACTTAATTTCAGATGAAATGATCTCTTAGAGGCAGACCAAAAATGACCTTGCAGAGATCACTCGAATTAAAGAGGTGTAAGACTTTAGGCAACTTTAGAATCATGATGATCTTTGACCTTGTAAAGTGAAGAAACATTGAATTTGATTGACAGTTTGAGTTTCGTCATTCTGTGGCATGGAAAAGATAAAGAAAAAAATGTGAATAACCAATTTAAAAATATTCATAAATCTAATAATAACATGCACAACTAAAAGAATATTTAACATGTTAAACATTGATGTTAGTATACAAATGATAAACTTAAAAAATCTTACCTATTCCTATGCCAATGATTGTACGGCCACTAACCAACATTGCCACATTCTGTGCACAGCCAAGCACAATTGCTCCTGCAGTAAACATAAAACTTGCTACAATTGTAACAATCTTCCTTCCAAACTTATCATTAAGAAATCCTCCTACTAATGAAAACAAGAAAGCAGATCCAATTGTTACACTAATTACAATTTCCTGCCAAAAGGAAGATAATGCAAACTCATCTTTCAGAAATAACATAGCACCAGAGACAACACCAGTATCGTATCCAAATAAAAATCCTCCTATTGCTGAAAAAGATGAGACGAGCCAAAGGAAACATGTTGACTTGGTTTTATTTATAGATGAAGATTGCAGCTGGAGTTTTTCATCAGATTTTCTTGGGGCTGTATAAATGTTAATGACTTCGTTGTCGTCAGACTCTAAATCATTTCTTAAAGCCTCTCTAGCTCGAGACGCCATATTAATAGTTTGGAAAGTTGCTTTGATGGTTGGTGACCTAATAAGCTTCGTATCTTCGGATAGACCTCCTAAATCTGTCGTCATCATAATCTCTTCTAAGTCTTCTTCAATATCTTCATCAGATGAAAACATTATTAAAAATATAAAAGCTATACACATGTAAACATATTATAACTTATTTTATACGATTACTTCATCTTTTATCGATCAACCCATTGATTCGGTTAATGTATGTATCATATAACGGTCTGTAATTTAAAACAAAAAGATATATCCTGGTAAGTCATTATTATTGAGCCGGAATTAAAATATTTTCTTGACGAAATCAAAGTGACCGCTACAAATGACATTCCATGTTTACTCAGGGTGAATTGATTTCACTACATTAATATTGGGTTAGATTTTTAAATGAATTATATATTTTTAAAATTGTAGTAATGTTTATATAATTATTTCCCTGATACAATATAAAACAAAATATTCTAAAAATTATATACACAAAAATTTGTTAGCATAAAAATAATTTTAATAAAAAATAACAGCACTTAACGAAAATTTAGCATTACCAAGTTAGTAAATAGTAAATTAAGTAAATACTGCACGACCTTGACTGTGTACAAAGATGGCAGGAGTTTATAACAAAGTTGTGAGTGTTTGGACGTTTCTTATTTCTTTTTATTGTTGTCTTTTTTTATTCAATATTAAGAAAAATAATATTGTAGATTTGGATTTGTTGCTAGTAAATCTCTCAGTCCTGTGTATACAGTAATAGAATAGTCGAAATTTAGTCTCATATCATATTATTATCGTTCATTATACATTATAATTTTATCATGAAATTTATTATTGAATAATCATAATGTCACTACTCAGAGTCAAACAAAAAGTTCGAGCAGCTCAAGAACGAAGAACGACAAGACAAATTATATAAACTATAATAAACCACGACACCTTTTAGGTATCAATGAAAAGAGAAAAGAAGAAAATTAGCATTAATGGCAACAGCAAATGGACCAGGAATATCAATATAATATAATAAATATATGTGACAATATGAATATGTCAGTTTGAGTTAGTTTCGGCGGGTTTGGTTGGCTTGGGGCCGGGTGGGGTTGTGTTTGATTTGGAGTTTGGCACCATTAATCATTAAATATCATCTGAATGATAGAGAATAGACCATTTTCAAGTTTCAAACACTTATTATAAATAAATAAACAACAAATTTAAATATCAAAATTGCATTAAAATTAATGGGCCTTCTATTGTTTCAAAGTTATCTGTATAGATTAATAGATAGATGAAATCTTCATTTATGGTGCCATGCACATGCAGCATGAATTTTCATTTACAATTATTGTGTCTTACCTACTTTTAAATTGCTATTTATTTATAAGCAGCTATACACACAGCCCCGCATAGTATTTAATATTTGTTATATGTTGTTATCTGCTTTAAATTACTATAACTAATCACACTGTGACTGTGGACATATATAATTTTTTGAAACAACTTCACTGACTTCACACATGAAAAGATAGACAGTAAACTAAAATATATAAATATTGCATGAACTGTAATGAGCTTTATCAATAATCAAAAACATACCTGCATGTTTGGAGACAATTAAAAGTTTATAGCGCTAAAGTATTTGTGAAATTTGTCCCACATACATGAAAAAAATGGTTTCCCCTGTTTTTTTATATTTATAGAAAAGTCAGCCTAATTTTCATTGATTGGAACAAATATATATTATTTTATATTCACGATCATCACTTGGCCGTTACTGCAACTTCTGGCAAAGGGGAAAATATCCTATTTGATCTTTTTCAGCAACTGGAAGTTGCTGATGTACTGCCTACCTACTAGAAGACTTAATTAAAACTGACTTGCTGAATTAGTGAATTACTGAAAATGGAATGATTTGAATGAGTGACTGAGACTGAGTGTTGGATATTTAATATTTGTATTTTATAAATGACCATTTTTCTTATTTCTTCACTAATTACTAGTCTTGAATTTATTTGTCAGTTATCTTATTTCTACATTGTCAAGTTGATTGCAATTCCAAACAAGAAAGGTGAAATACATCCTTGTTTCATTCCATCATTCCTGTTTCAATATGAAACTCAGTACTGCCTCTGTGTGAACTGCACAACAGAACCAGTTGTACAGATCTTTGATGTCAGTGATTTTCACAGACATAATCCACATTAAAGCTGCTTCACCAAATTAAGATTCAGCCTGAAGGTGATGATGAAGAAACTTGATTGCATAAACAGAATAACTGACATAACAAGAGAGTACAATGAACTACAGTACTTCTGGGGTTGAAGCAGTTAGTGATTCATAGGTGACTGCTTGCGACAGTATCAGTGAACCAGAACTATCCAGGTGCTGCGCCACCTCTCTGATGTGCCTTTAGAAACATATTAACTAGTTTGTTCAAGTGAGTAAGGATCCAGAGAGAAGGGAACTCAGTGCTCGAAAATACCACGCTGTCAGATGTCTTGGGCTGAATAGCACAACTATCACAGTATTGCTGCAAACCACAGTATAGTGTATCTTTGTTCTTTTAAGGGTGGATGATGAGGAGAACTATTTATTTCTTTAGTCTTCAGGTATGTCTTTCTGTCTTTCAGGACAGAAAGAATGCTGTCATTCCAGCTTGTCCAAAATAAATTAAAGTTGTTGATAATAAACGTCCTTGCACTCAAACAGTTCTTTAGGCACTATTTTGTCTCAACAGTTGATGTAAGGTATGCACACAGATAGTTCCTATGCATACTGGTTGCATAAACTCCTGATATATTCTCTTATGCACTACATTTCACCTGTACCATGATTTCCATTTCTTTGAGTCATTCAGTTGCACCCTCATTAATCACCATGTCACTCTTCAATAAACTGTCAGAGAGTGACTTCAATACACCTCTCTTATGAAGCTTCACATTTCTCAATGAAGGGTTCACCAAAGCAAAATTATCAGCTCTTTTGATGCTACGGACTCCTGATAGTCCAAAAGAGTACTCCTATACAGTGTTTACATTCTAACATATCAAACTTCATAATAAGATGAATTTAAGATAACTTGCACACAAAAAAAACATCAATATTATAACCATAATATTGTTTATAAACATATTTGGTTATGGTTGGTTATGGAAGGCCCCGGTATCACTGCAAACGAATTAAAATCCATAATTGCTCAACCGCCCGTGCCAGCGTAATGATCCAAATTAATATTTCATCTCCTAAACAAAGAAAGGTAACTGTAGTCCCCATCGTAGCAGTTTCAGCACATGCAAAAAGACATAAGGCGAAACTGCGCAGAAAGTGAACATAGCCAACTGTTCCGTGTCATACGATATCATCATTCATCGTAAACAATTGAAATATCGAAACATGATCAAAACGGATGAGACACACAGCTCACGGTGTGCACAGAGCACTTAACTCAGTAGCTCCTGCAACAAGCCGGACTTGGAATATGAGGAAACTGCAACAAGGAACACTTTTCATACATAGCCTTCAATTGTTCCCGCCGCCTATCCACCTTATATCTGAAGTCTTATATATATATTATATATATATATATATATATATATATATAAACATAATATTGTTAAATTGAAAGAAAAAAAAAGTGACACTACATATGATGTTGAAGTGATGATAATCTTGCAGTATGTAAGTAATTCAATATGTGCTTGCAGTAATGCTAAGTTGTCACGCCAGACCAGAAATAATATAGGACAGAATATCAGTATGAGTCTATTACAACTCGTCTATTATTTGGTATAAACTACAGGAATTATATAACTATCCACTGACTTATTACATCTCATCTATTATTTGGTATAAACTGAAGCAATTATATAACTATCCACTGAATAATATTGTGATCTACTGTCTTGAACCTTTCATACTCAAGCATCGCTTTTGATACTATTCAGTAAGCTTCCTTAAGCCTTATCGTTCATTTATTTAGCTCTTGTTTTCAGACAAAGCCTTGTATAATTAAAATTGTCTGTTATTGAAAAGTGTGCCGTGTCTTGTTAAATTCAAGTCATATAACTGTCCTCGTTTTCTTTTCTTATATATCTATTTTAGTTGTAGCTTGTGGTCATCGTATATGAAGAAAGCAAATTATATATGTTTTTGAAAAAACAAAAATACAGTTTGCATGTGGTACTCTTAATTGCTTGTCATGTTCTGAGGGATAAATGGTACTTATTTGAAACTGTTCTGCATAATTCGAAAAAAAAAAACATAAATATACTTGACATTTTTACATGTTGTAAGTCAAATAGTGGCTAATGGAGTTAATTAAATTCTGACCTACACCTCACTTCTTATTCTTATCTGTTCCAGCACCATTGTCAACAGGATTGTAATGAAGTGCATGGAGCCTGCCAAAGTAGATTTTAATTGACAAAGTATTAGCTTAGTGGCATAACTAAATAATTTATGAATCACATGATTGCCTTACACAAATATTAAACATTTGCGATTGATATGTTAGTCATTTGTCATAGCTTTTTTTGTTTTTAGCAAATAGTGGAGTGGAATGGCAAAGGCTGTGTTTTTGAATGAGAAAAATTGTACAGTTAATTCTGAGTGATTGTTTTAGTGAACGAAGTGAATCTACTAAGAGAAATAATGCTGATTAATTGGACTATGATAAAATATTATTGATAAACCTTCAAAAATTGTGAAAAGCTTTCAAATAAAATTTGTAAAATGTGACTCTGTCAAAAAGCATTAAACTTTCTTCTGTAAGACTCCTTTTCTCTTTGTGAAATTGTTTTTTGTTGTGAAGATATTTAGTTAACATTATGAGTGCTTATGTACAGGCCAAAAGTAGCAAATGTAAAAAAAAAATTGGGGCTGGAAGTTGTGTTGTGCTAAAAAATTTGGCATCTAATGGGTTTATCTAATCTAATAAAGTCAAAAAGAGAGAGATCCTAAAATGGTTATCATTCAGGCAAATTGTTCAACAAATCTAACCATGCCAAAGACAGATGTGTCAGGTCAAAAAATGCAGATATCTTGACTTTGGCATAAACTAACAACAGAAGCACCCACTACATGGGTGAAATGCCAAGAAGAAGAGAGATATATAATTATTTTTGTATAGCAGAGTGTATCTTTTTATTGTATAAAGTATTTTCATTTGTTTGGCTTCACAGACAACTGGCTTAACAGGGCTGGCCGTTGCTAAGCATCCTCACAAGGTATGTTGATGTTAGAGTAAGAGATTTAATGAGCAACAAAAGAACATAGTTAATTTATTTGTAATGTGTAGTTTATGAGTACAAATAATAAGAAAAGAGTGTAGGAGAAAACAGATGCAGCTGTTCTGCCAACCCAAAACCTGAACTTTTTACAACCATTATGTAAAAAGAAGCAAAAAACATTTCCATATGTTCTGCAGACAAAAACTGGTGAAGTTATGATGGCAGAACATGGTATCAAATACAGACGTGCTGGCCAAATCTGGCATGACAAGCATACACTCTGATGATATTCAAGATGAATGAAAGGAATTGTCAACCAATACTGAACTAGCAACGTTAGTCACTGCATTGCAATGAATATTTTGAAATCAAACCACCTATGGGTGTGTCTGGAATAATGATGATCTTAACACATAACACAACTGCATTAGGCTGGACATATTGTTCACATATCAACATCTACCAAAGAAACTGGTTTATGATGAACTGCAAACAGGCAGGAGATTATTTGATATAGAAAAGAAAATATTCATAGGCACACTACTAGAGAGTTCACTAAAACACTGTAATGTTAACTCTGTTGCTTGGGAGAACGTTGTAGCTAATTGTTCAGTATAATGCAGCAAAATTGCAACTAATCATTTAGTATGATGAAACAAGATTGTAGCTAATTGCTCAGTATGATGAAACAAGATTGTAGCTAATTGCTCAGTATGATGAAGCAAAGATTATAGCTAATTGCTCAGTATGATGAAACAAGATTATAGCTAACTGCTCAGTATGATGAAGCAAAGATTATAGCTAATTGTTCAGTATGATGAAGCAAGATTATAGTTAATTAATTGCTCAGTATGAGGAAACAAGATTGTAGCTAATCGCTCAGTATGATGAAACAAGATTGTAGCTAATTGCTCAGTATGATGAAAGAAGATTTTAGCTAATTGCTCAGTATGATGAAGCAAGATTTTAGCTAATTGCTCAGTATGATGAAGCAAGATTTTAGCTAATTGCTCAGTATGATGGAACAAGATTGTAGCTAATTGCTCAGTATGATGAGACAAGATTGTAGCTAATTGCTCAGTATGATGAGACAAGATTGTAGCTAATGGCTCAGTATGATGAGACAAGATTGCTGAAGGTACTGCCATCTAAATGAAGAAAATAAATAAATGAAGCCATCCTGAAGCACTTCCATTGCAAGCCAAACATCAACACTATCATCCTCCGTGATAGGTCACCATTCAAAACATCCATGTTTTATTGCAGCCAAAGTTATCTCTGAACCCTCTCTAATATTAAACAAAGACAATATGGTCCTCATTGATGCTGGTGGACAAGCTACAACAGAATAATTATTCAGATGACTCATTCTTCTTCTGACCTAGGGTTACAGATCAACTAAGCCTTGTGAGATCTTGTACAGCAGAAACAAAGTTCCCTATCCTAATTTACATTATTGTTCTCTGTTTTCACTATCTATTGTCAGGTTGTTCTTGATCTGGTACTCTTTTACCTTTCCTCCATAGTCAACTGTATGGAACTCTTGTGATTGTTTCTAAACCACTTCTGAGCACATGACCTCTCCAGTTCTATTACCTCCCTGTAATCAGATGACTCATTGTTATCTCATAATTTTCTCAATCACCAACTGTGCTCATTCAGAAGCTGATGCAGGGAGGGATGAAGTCATCATATTTCGCCTACGCACTGGCCACAACAGAATTAGAAACCACATGTTCAACAAACTCAAAATAGGTACTACTAGCCAATGCCACTGTACACTGGACAACATGACAACAAAACATGTTCTACAGGATTGCCCCCAGCACACAGACCTGAGAAGGACAATGTGGTTCACACCCACCTCCCTGGAAGAGAAACTATACAGGGCAACCAAATCACTTAAACAAACAGCTGCCTTCATAAGAAAGTCCGGAATCCTACTCTGAATGAGTCATGATCGCAGAAGAAGAAGAAGCTGATGATGTAGTTTTTATACGTAGGGAGGTCAAAAAGTAATGCACACCAATTTTTTTCTCGGAAACTATTCGGGCAAAATGTGTGAAATTTTCACAGATTGTAGCTGAACATCCTCTTTACACTACCTATTTTTCAGCATAATCTCCGTCCAAGCGTATTGCCTTACGCCAACGCAAAACTAGGTCATGAATGCCTTGTTTGTACCAAGTTTTGTCCTGCTCGCGTAGCCATTTTTTAACTGCACGGATCACATCCTCATCATTGTCAAAGTGTGTCCCACGCAGGAATTTTTTGAGTGGTCCAAACAGATGGAAATCTGAGGGAGCCAGATCAGGGCTGTAAGGAGGATGGGGCAGTACAGTCCAACCAAATTTGTTGATTGCTTCCCGTGTTACCAGACTTGTGTGAGGGCGTGCATTGTCATGTTGAAGCAACAAATCTGCAGATGGCTTATTAGGCCGAACTCTGTGGAACCGATTTTTGAGTTTTGTCAGTGTATTGATGTAAGCTGTCGAGTTGATTGTCTCACCTCTTGTCATTACATCAACAAGAATCACACCATCAATGTCCCAGAAGACAGTGATCATCACCTTTCTGGCTGATGGAGATGTTTTGAATTTTTTTCTTTTTGGTGACTGCGGATGATGCCATTCCATTGACTGCATTTTTGTTTCAGGCTCATAATAATGTGCCCACGTTTCGTCACCGGTAACAATTTTTGACAAAAACATTTCTCCTTCAACACCGAAACGCTCCAACAATTCAGAACAGAATGTTTTCCTTTGAACTCTGTGATCATTTGTTAAGCACCGAGGAACCCATCGAGCGCAAATCTTTGAATATCCGAGAGTTTTAAAAATTGCGATTGCACTTCCCTTGCTGACTGTAAGCTGCAATGCCAATTGCTGACTAGTGATACGCCTATCCTTATGAATAATGGCATCAGCCCGGTTTAACATGTCTGTGCTGGTAGCCGAGGCAACACGTCCAGAATGCGGTAAATCATGCAGCTCCACTCGTACACTTTCTGCAGCTTTAATTCTCTGAACCCAGCGACTAACTGTGCTCCTATCGACTGCAGAACATTTGTACACTGCACACAGTCGTTTATGAATGTTTGCCACAGTTTCTTTTTCCGCAACCAGAAATTCTATGACAATTCGCTGTTTGTAACGGACATTGTTGACAAGCTCCATTTTAACGGTTCATAGATTGCGTAATATTTATCAGAATGCTGTGCAATTTGGTACACATAATTGGAACATGTCATATTCCAAGTGTGCAAAATTTCATATTCCTATCTTTATTATTAGCCGAGAAAAAAATTGGTGTGCATTACTTTTTGACCTCCCCTCATATTTTGTCTTACACTATTTCTCTACAATCAGAACTGTCTTACAAAAGCTGTCTTGCTTTTCTTATTCCTCAACATCGATCTCTCATTTTTCAAATTTGGGATCATAATTTCTCCTTCATTTTTGTTTTTATTTATCTTATATTGTTTTGATTTATGTTCCAAAGTGTAATATCATTTCAATCATGACTCCACCCTTTCTTGGAAGGTTTTGTTGCTTAGTTGTAGAAAAGAAACACAATATCCAGGTTGGGTATTCAATGGGGGAGTACACTGAACATGGGACCTCCAGCCTCTTAGCTCTGTACTTTCTCCAAGCTTCAAAGTAGATACATAAAATGTGATACTATTGCTTATATGGCCTTTAGCATCTTGACAGGTAGTTGGTAGCAGTCATAATTTGTTGGTAGTTTGGTAATATTTTAGTGAAGTAGGTTGGGTGTTGTTTTACTGAGCAGCTTCTATTATAGCTGATTAAGCCAATTTGCCTGTGTGCCTTTTTGTTATCTGGCCTGATTTCCTTCCATCTTCTCTTCTAAAATGCTGCTGTGCTGTTTCTTATTTTTGTCATTTGTTGCCAGATTCTTCCAATCTCATTCTCTGATAGATAATTCTCAGGGAAGCCTGCAAACATCCTTATACCTCAGCACTAGTCTGCCCTTTGGTATCTTTCCATCCTTAAGCTAATTGTTTACAGTAAGTATTTGGTAATGTTATTGTATTCTCACTTGATAATGCCATAGTAGACAGTATTCATAGCTCCCAGTTTATTACTTATAGTTTATACTTTGTTAATTTTATCATTCCTCTCTCACTTTTGAAATTGGTTAATTTACTTTATTTGACATATTCTGTCATTATGTATATGATTATAGCCAGGCCCATCTGTTTACTTAACTGCACAGAAAAATGAATAATACTTACCTGACCAGATTGGTTAAATTTGTTTTCATGATAGTCTATAGAAGGTGGAGTAGGATTTTGATCACTTTTACTGGCACAGGTAGTCGACTGTTTATTACCAATCGCTTTAGTCTTAACAAATATGCTGCCTGGCGATTTGGTCTCAAAAGGCTACTGAATAAGAGACTAGTGAGATGTTTAGAAAAAATAACACAGTTGATTCCACCCCAGGAAATTACATTTAGAATGCACTTGTCCACTGAGAAACAAACATTCTTTAAGTGATTGATTATCAGAATTTGCACATAAGAATACCTAATCCATAAATAGATATTGAACAAGGATTTTTCCTGGGTAGCTTTAACATCACTTAGGGAACAGGCAAATAATTGCAGTGTTGGTGGTAAAGCTAATTTAACATCACTTACACTTTTCCTACACTATGCCAGTGATCTAGTGAACAAAACCAAAGAATGGTTAACAGCTCCCTTTATGCATTTTAAAGGAATATCAGAACATTCAATAACCACCTCAGAAGTTGCATGAAAACAGTGTTAACATATAATTGAAATATTTATCTTGCAGCACCTGACATAGTTGTTCTCTTTATTACAGACACTGAGAGTTTTGTACAATAGAATTCTTGTCCAGCTGCAGAAAATGCCCCCTCAGGCTGCATATCGTAAACATACAGAGCAGATTATCAATGAACGACTGAACCTTGTACAAACTGTATGTCCTGTTTTATTATGTAGCTTAGTCATTTGTATTTATATATTTTGTATTAATTCTGTAAGTTTTTTTCTTCAATCATCTTCGTCACTATTAATACCATGCCCTCTGGTGTAGGTGATCATGTCTCTCCACAACTTTTACTCTCAGCAGTTATTTATCATTTCAATTGTTGACCTTCAGCCAAGCCATTCTCTTAAGCTGTCTGGTGTCTTTACTCTTTGCTTCCCTCTATCTCTTCATCCCACAATTTTCCCAGTTGTTACAATATATTCCAGCTGTTTCCTTTTCATTACATTGCCAAAAAAATTCTGATTGTTTCTACCTAATATTGGACATTAGCTCTCTTTTTGCAATGCCTCTTTCAGAACGTTTTTATTACTCTTCTTAGCTGTCCATAGTTTTCTCAACATTCTTCTGTAAAACCACATTGCTACAGCTTCCAGTGATTTTCTTGTCTGTTGTCCTATTGTCCATGATTCACATCCATATGTTAAGACTGGCTCTATATAACATTTAAGAACTCTTTTTGTTTCTATTGTCAAAAATGGGTTGCATAGTGTCTTCCTAATTTTTTGGAAAGCTGCTTTTGCCTGAGCCATTTTGCATCTCACCTCTGTTGTACATCTACCATCTGAGGTTAACAATGTTCCCAGATATTTTAATTCATTTGCCTGTTTTAATTTTATTCCGCTTGTCTTTATTGTGCATTGCAGTGATTTCTTTTTCTTTGTTGTTACCATTACTTCTATCTTGTTTTTTTTTTCAATAGAAATGATTTTTATACATTTATGACCTTCAGATTGTATCCTTATTAAGGTCTCAGTGGTGTTTTCTCATTTATTTGTTATTATACTAACAATTTGTTACTAAGGGATCATTCATAAATACATGTCTCTTTTGTAAATAAAATAAGTTTCATCCAGAAGATTGTGGGACTTTATTTTCTGGAGCATTATCTTTAGTAAGGGAGCTCAGTGGTTAGTGAACCAGGCTACAAAGTACAAGAGGTTGGGTTTCATCCTGGTTGATGGCTTCCAGGTTCACCCAGCCTTAAATGGGTACCAGAATTTTTTTTATGGGAAAGTAAAGCAGCACGTGCATAATACCAACCACAATATGCCAAAAATCACGTGTCTGAAAAAATGATGGTCACTAACACCATATTCCCTATATGCCACTTGGCTTGACAGGGCTCTTTTATTGTCTTTAGTAACTTCTTCTACCTTTTAGCTCCCAGTGGAGCATAGGTCTTCAACAAACACTCTCCAAGTCGTTCTGTTTTTTGCAATTCTTTTAAGATCATTCCATGTCTTCCCCATCATCTTCATCTCTGCTTCGATCTGTCTTCTCCAAGAATTCCTAGGTCTTCCTCTTTGTCTTTTCCCCTGGGGATTCCAAAAAAGGTCCTGTTGTGTAATACTCTTAGTTGGCTTCCGTAGTGTGTGTCCTATCCATCGCCATCGTCTTCGCTGTATCTCTTTATCCACTGGTATTTGACCGGTACATTTCCATAATTCCACGTTAGTGACTTTGTCCTGCCATTTCCATCCCTTTATTCTGCACAAACATCCATTAATGAAAGTCTGTATCTTCGTGATTGTCAATTTTGTTATTCTCCATGTTTCACAGCCATATAATAGGACCGACTTAACATTTGAGTTGAAAATTTTTATTTTTGTATTTAGCCTAATTTATTTGGATTTCCATATGTTTCCCAGTGCAATGAAAGCTCCTCTTGCTTTTGATATCCTTATTTTGGTATCATTTTCTGTTCCTCCATCTTTATCTATATTACTGCCCAGATATATATAAGATTGTACGTCTAGTAGAGGTATTTCTCCTAGTTTTATTTGGTTATTGCCAACTGCATTAATTCTCATAATGTTGGTCTTATCTCTATTAATCTTTAGTCCTAGCTGTTGTGATCTCTCATCTAATATACTCATTTTATCCTGCATCTGTTGATGGCTGTGTGATAGGAGAGCTATGTCATCAGCAAAGTCTAAATCATCAAGTTGTTTGGTCAGTGACCGCTGGATCCCATTTCTGTTGTTTCGAGTTATTTTCATAATCCAATCTACGGCCTGTAGAAAGAGAAATGGAGACAGAAGGCATCCTTGCCTTACTCCTGTTCTTATTTCAAATGCTTCTGTAAGCTGTCCTTCATGCACCACACTACATTTTGTTCCTTCATACATTTTTTTGATCAGGTTAATAAACTGTATGGGGATTCCGTAATGATTCAGCAACTTCCAAAGCATTTTTGTGTCTAAACTATCAAATGCCTTTTCGTAATCTATGAATCCAATATAAAGTGGGGATTTTAGTTCTAAACTTTGTTCAACTATTATACATAGAGTAGTTTTTTGATCAGCACATGATCTGTTCTTCCTAAAACCTGCTTGTTCATCTCTCAAGTGTTTCTCTATAGCCTCTTTTAGTCTCTCCAGAATGATTCTGCCTAATATTTTTCCTGGCACTGATAGCATAATTCCCCTATAATTTGTGCACTCCTGTAAACTTCCTTTCTTTGGTAGTTTGATCATATAACCTTCTCTCCAGTCTTTAGGTATTTTCTCCCTCTCCCAAATTTTATCCAATAGATCATGTAACATCTTGGTAGAGGTGTTAATATCTGCTTTGATGGCTTCCGAAGGAATTTCATCTGGTCCTGTGGCTTTGCCATCTTTTAATAGTTTGATGACTTTCATTATTTCTTCTTTGCTTGGTTTTCCACAGTTAACGTGTAACTCTTCTTCTGCTGGTAGTATATCTGGAGGATTATTTGAGCCGGGTCTGTTCAAAAGTTCTTCAAAGTGCTCTTTCCATCTCTCCATTTGTTCCCTTATATTACTAAGCAGATTTCCTTTCTTATCTTTGATAAAGGCGTTGATCTGCTTGTATTTTCCACCTAATTTCTTTGTGCTGTTGTACAGTTCATTCATATTCCCTTTATTTGCTGCTTCTTCTGCCTCTTTAGCTAGTTCATCTATATATTTCCTCTTATCCCTTTTGATGCATCTTCTCACTTCTTTGTTCACCTCTGTGTAAGCTTCCTGTGTCTTGGCTTTATTACTTCTTGTTTTGCTTTTATTTATGTCTGCTTTCTTGTTCTTTCTTTCTTTAATTTTATCCAGGGTCTCTGCTGTCATCCATGCCTTATTCTGGCGTTCGCTTTTCCCCAGTGTTTCTTCGCATGTCTCTTTCCATATATTTTTTACCTGTTTCCAATGATCTTCTATATTTATTGTATTTTCTAGTTGTTGGAGGACTTGGTATTTGTTTGATATTGTGACTGCAAATTTATCTTTGATTCCTTGTTCTTTAAGAAACCCTACATTGAAATACTTTCTACCCTTATTCGTTATAGTAATATACCTTATTAGTTTAATTTTAATTTTGGCTAACAGAAGATGATGATCAGAAGCTATATCTGCCCCTCTATATACTTTTACATCCTGTAAAGATGGCTTAAACTTATTATTAATACATATGTGATCAATTTGATTTTCCGTTCTATGATCTGGTGACACCCATGTAGCTTTGTGTATTCTTTTATGTTGGAATATTGTTCCTCCTAGGCTCATTTGATTAAGGGCGCAGAAATTCACAAATATCTCTCCATTCTCGTTTATATCTCCAAGTCCATGTTTTCTCATAATCTCTTCGAAGCCTCTGTTGTCTGATCCTACCTTAGCATTTAGGTCTCCCATCAAGATTATAATATCCTTGGCTCGTCTTGCATCCATCTGACATTGTAGCTGTTTATAAAAATCATCTTTAACTGAGTCATCTTTATCGTTGGTTGGTGCATAGCATTGTATAATGTGTAATTTTATTTTGTTTTTGGTTGTTCTAAATGTTGCTCTCACCAGTCTTGGTCCCACTGCCTCCCATTCTATTAGTGTCTTCTGTGCATTCTTTGATAGCATTATGGCTACCCCTTCACTATGTTGTGCTCCTGGTTCCTGGTGTCCTGATGATAAGATCATCTCCCCTGTATTCAATTTTATTCTCTCCGCTCCCAGCCATCTTGTTTCACACATTCCCAGAATATCTATCTTGTAGTTGGTCATTTCTGCTGCCACTTGTGCCGCTTTTCCCTGTTCGTTAAGGGTACGAACATTCCAGGTGGCAATTCTAGATGATTTCCTGGTAGACAAAGGGTGAGTCGGCAACCCGGACTCCTTATGGCTTTCTCCGGATTGCGTCATACGTCTCTTAGACAGAGAGCCCATCTCTTTCCTGGGTGACGGATTAACTTTATCTTTCTTTGACTTGTTCATGTTTGTGAAGTTTTTTCGGCTTATTTTTTTACAGTATGGGATAGCCAGTCCCATGCCTAACCCTCCTTTCTCGCCTCTTACGAACATGCCTGGTAGGGTACAACGCCGCTATTCTTTACTCCCCTTTCGGGCCCCGGCAGCGCACGGGCGCTTTAGTAACTTAGGAAAGATTTATTTCTTTTTTATAATGTGTAAGTCTAAATGAAACACTCAGCACTTAAATAATATGTCAATACCTTTCTTAACATTTAATTAGAATGTCAATACCTCTATTATTTTTAAGTAACAAATAAAAATGATTGTTAGATTCAACATGAAAGAACAACTTTAGGTAGTTTTGATGTTAGGTTGCCATCAAGCCATGAGCATGTACCACTGCACAATAAAGTGTAATTTATCTTTAGCCTTAGTTTGTCATTGTCAGTTGCTGTATTTAATATTATTTATCACTTGGTAAATATTTTGTTATACTCACTTGAAAAGTATTTAAATGACTTATTTCTTAATATGGCATGTGTAATGACATTTTATAGTTAAAGTTATAGGCCAAGTATCAACACTATTGAAAAACAAATCAATAACTACGGAAGCAAAAAGGGCAATATACAAATCAATTTTTCTACCAACTCTGTGCTATCAGTGCCAGAATTGGACGCTGGACTCTAGAACAATAAGAAAGATAACGACCACCGAAATGAAATGTGCCAGAAGAATGACAGGAAACAGCTTAAGGGACAGAGTAAGAAATACCAACCTGAGGAAGAAACTTGAAATTGAACCAGCCATCGAATACATAAAGAAACAACAGATAAAATGGTTCGGCCACATAACAAGACAAAAAGAACTAACAATGACTCAAAGAGCCATAAACAAACGCAACGTAAATGCCATTTTAAGAGGAATACCGAGAAAGAGATGGATAAAGGGAATACTAGAGTCACTAGGATGGATGACACCAGAAGAGCAAAGAATCGCAGATTGTATCTACCCCTCGACGCCAACGGCAATGAAGGAAGGATAGAAGAAGAATGATATTTTTAAAATTATGACATTTCATGGGTATTGTTTTTGTTTCATGATATCTGTTGTAAGTAAGAACCATTGTTATAAAAGTAGAAATTGATATTTTCTATGCAGGAGTCAGATGCTGTTAAACTTGAACAGAAAATTAACTGTGGTCAGTTGGAAGAGGTTATTAAGCAGGTATGACCTATTGTCTTAATCAAGAATCTTTGTGTTAGTCATTGTAATGAAATCCAATCCTTTTTTTGTGCATGTGACACAATAGAAAAAAGAAACAGCCTTTAGGCATATTGATATACAAAAACTTATATTGATAAAGCTTTGCAAAACTTGTATATAGATTTTCAATTCTTGTATTCTTGTGAACCTTTTCTTTATGGTTATTTTATTACTATAATCAACCTCACCTGCATTCAAGAGAAAGCTTAGTTATATCCTTTTAGTTCACTATTATCATATTCTTTATAGCTTCACTCATACATTTCTGTCTTTTAGTTGTATGCTTTATTCTTCTGCATATCATAATAAGTTAAATTAAGAAAATGTTTATTTATAAAATGTTGCACCTGAACTTCACAAGTGCCAATTAACAATTACATTTTCTGTTCACAGGCAGAAAGAGAATTATATTTGGCCCGCAAAATGCTGGAATGGAAGCCATGGGACCCTTTGGTTGGTCAGGCTCCAGCAAACCAATGGAAATGGCCGCTTGTTTGAAGTGATTGATTTATTTTATAGCAGAGCTGTTGTATGTCTAGAAAGTATTTGATATCTTGACTGAACTAATTATTTCTGTCAAATTAGAAGTAAAATATTTTTGGTCAAAATTTAAAAGCGCCTTTTTAATTTAGTACAGCTGACAGCTGCATAGAAATGATTGTCGATTGTGATAGATAGAATGTTTGTGAGTTTTTGTTGTTTTGTGTTCAGATTTTATTTTGTCATCTTAAAGCGACAGACAGGGAATTTTTGTTGCCACTTCTTTGGTGATGCCTATGATCAGTGTCTTGGAGGTATTGCAGGACTGTTTTGATGTATAATTTATTTTCCTTGAAACAAAAGCAGAAATCAGTGCATACATGTTGCTAAATAAAAACAGCCATTTTAAAAATGCTGGAAGTGTATATTAATTTGTCGGCTTGCTTACAATGCATGTGTAGAAATGTTAGCTAACAGTTTGAGGCACATATATTGATACTATGTAAGAGCCATCTTGTGGGTATCAGACAAAGTATACATTAAAGATAGAAGAGAAGATGTAAGAGTAATATTAAAGAAAGGACAGGCCTTTAAGTTCATCTGCTGCAGAGAGGAAACAAGCTGGGTCTTCTTTTCTTCCCTGTTTGCCTTTCAGTGTTGATGGGAGAGAGACGGTTTCCAATCTTTTGCTCTTTGGAAGGTCTTTCCTTCTATCTCGTTTCTTCTAGTCATCTGTTCCAAAAAGTTGTTTGCAGCCGTAAATGTTGCACCAATGATACAATAGGATATAAAACAAAGAGGGGACAGTAGTACAAGTATGTTGGCCTGCACACTAATTGTATCACAAGTGCTACAGTTATGCAGATATCTATTTTAAGTAAGGCCTGGAACAACATGAAACTAACACTAAAGACCAAACTCTTAATATATCAAATTTGTGTGCATAGCACACTATTATATGGATCTGAAACCTGGACAACATATTCAAATCACGAAAAAGACTAAATGTCTTCCACATGTGATGTCTCCGCAGAATAATGCACATCAAATAGCAGGAAAAAATAACAACTTAACTGTCCTGCAACATTCTGAGACCCCAACAATCATGTTGATGCTCAGATGTCAAAGACCAAGATGGCTGGGGCACGTCCAGCGAATGGAAGAAAAAGGCATCCCCAAGCAAATACTATATGGTGAACTAATACACAGAAAAATACAAATCGGTAGACATAAACTACAATATTGAGATATCTGTAAATCATCTCTGATTGACTTCTCCATCTGTGAAAATGACTGGGAACATCTAACAAGTGATCGCACATCATGGAGAGCATGCATAAGGAATGGTATAACATCATTTGAGACTGTGCTAAGGCAAAACTTAGAAGAGAAAAGAAAGGAAAAGGATGGAAAACCCTGTGGATCAGTGGGCCTGACTTGTTCATTCTGTGGTCGTGTGTGTTTGTCAAATATTGGTAGAATTAGCCACGAGAGAAGCTGTTCGACAAAAACAAAACCTAAAAAAAATACACAAGATGAAAAGGGCCATATATTTTAAGTACAAGTTCACTCCACATCTTGCTAGGCTTATGAGCAACATGGTGTTAGTGACCATATTTTACCATGACCAATAACACATTTTTGGGTAATGTCATTGGTTCACACCAGGCCAGCTTTACTTTCCAGAAAAATCTCTGGTTTTCAATTTTAGAGGATGTGTGAACACCAGAGCCTTCTGATCAGGAAGTAATCACACTAACCTCTCAGGTTCCATTTATTTACCTTACACATGTATGATTTTAATTCTGTGGTGTTCTCTGTACTCAGAATTATTGTAGTCTGTGAAGGGAATGCTCAAGAGTTAATATCAAACATATTCATACAAGCATAATAAACCCTCCAGAAGTTGCCATTGTCTGTGTCAATCATCCCACCACAGGTCACTAGGGATCAATCCGCATACTCATTTGCTATTTTTTTGCTATAAATCACATCAGCATCTTAGCACGCAAGTTTTCAACCATTTGTGCTCAGTCGCCTATCCAAAAGTGATCTGAGCCTTCTGGATAGTGTTGCTTCAAGTATCAGAACTCACAGTGAGAGGCAGCATTCCTCATCCTCTCAGGGTGCTACCCTGTTACCCATTTCTGCCAGCAGCTGGTTCGACCGCGGGGATTTTTTTTTCCAACCATGGGTGCAACTCACACTGCTTCCAGCGGGAATCGAACACAGGTTTTTCAAACATCAGTAGGCCAGTCTGGTCATTTTCCCAACTAGGCTACAAAGGCCCTCGCATATATATATATAGACACAGAAGAATTGTCAAGTCTCCACACACTGAGGGATAGATTGGAGAGGAGATCTGAGCACTTATGAACATGTTTGATGTGCTGTGAGGATGATCCACCTACTAAGTCAGACTATATAAAATGATACAAAAAATTAATGTTGAAATATTTAACTAGCAGACTGCGACTTGTTATTACATGTTTAAAAAAAAACACTGGAGCACCATTGCACACAACATACAATAAATAATTTAGAACATAATCATTCTATATTTTTCTTTTTAACAATCAAGAACTTAGCTTTCAACTGGAGGCTCCGTTCTATTGATTTGTATTGGCAGATGCTGATCAAGGAATTCCAATCTGTGTGAACTGTACGTGATTCAAGATTTCCACATGATGGTTGCCGTGCTTGCCTTGGGGTCGTATTCTCTTTAGATGTTAATTAATAGGGACATATGTTCTTATTCCGGTTTCAAGATGGCGTGGTCATGTTTGCGTCAACGTTCACTGTTACGTTTTTTGAGTCGGAAAGATGGTTAATTCTATCTTTCCAATGCTGATCAGTGTATAGATAACAAGTTCCACTGTTGGGAACTTCCCCGGTGAAGCGGAGTACATGCATGTGATCTGAAATCCTCTACAATGTGCGTGATAGTGTGTTCTGTGTTGATTGCAATATACGTCATCGTTGGAATACCGGTCAATATGACGGTTAGGCGTCAGGAACTTTTAATTGCTGTGTCTGAAAAGTGTTCCTTGTTGCAGTTTCCGCATATTCCAAGTCCGGCTTGCTGCAGGAGCTACTGAGTTAAGTGCTCTGTGCACACCGTGAGCTGTGTGTATCATCTGTGTTGATCATGTTTCGATATTCCAATGGTTTACGATGAATGCTGATATCGCATGACAGGGAACAGTTGGCTGTGTTCACTTTCTGTGCAGTTTCGCCTTATGTCTTTTGGCGTGTGCTGAGACTGCTATGATGGGGACTACAGCTACCTTTCTTTGTTTTGGAGATGAGTTAGTAATTCGGATGATTCCACTGGCACGGACGGTTGAGCAATTATGGATTTTAATTCTTTTGCAGTGATACCGGGGCCTTCAATAACCATATGTTTTTATGTAGATCAGACTTTGGTTTCTTTCTTTTTAATTGCTTCATTTGGTCATATTGGTGTGACTGATTTATTTTTAACAATTTAATTTTGGCAGCAGCCTACTGGTTCTTTGTTGATAGTTTGTTATAAAGATCTCTTTTCTTGTGTTAATCTATTGTGTGTTGATGTTTAAATATTCTATATACAAGATTCTAGTTTATGCAACATATCTACTTTTTTATTGCTGGAATTTTAACATGCCCAGGAATCCATTGTAAAGTAACAATGCTATAGGAAGTGGTCAAATAGTTAGTTAGGTAATAGTAGAGATAACAAATCCATGATGATCTCATCTAGAGTCAGAAAGCAAAAAGATATCATCAGGTGGACATTGTTGCTTTAAAAATCTTGTAATATTCTGCAGTTTCTTTTCTATTGCTGTTTATTTGGTTGTTGGAGCAGAATTGTCCAGAAGATCCAAAAATGTAGAGTTTCAGCTCAATGGGATTTGTTTGATCACAGCACCATATCATGCATTAATGGTAGTTTTAAAGGCAAATCTATTAGATGGTTTTTTAGTAGGAGTGAATGGGTATATTTATTTGCCAATGGGTATTAGAATTCTGTTCTTACTGTTGGAGTATAATGGGGTGAGATCTTTGGGGAAATCCTACAGTTTCACATATGCCTATCTGCTGCAAAGCAGTATATAGATTTGATATGTCTTCAAAAGCAAGCAGGTATACAATGATGTGCAATTGTACCAAGTTAAGAATACTTGAAATTTGAAAAATCATATGATAAATTATATTTGCAGACGAATATGTAAAAAAGAAGACCTGCAACAACACTTAAATAGATTCAATAGCACAGGCACAAAATACAACATAATAGGCATCAAGAATGTCGCAATAGAGAAACAGAAAATCATCATAACTATAGACGGCAGACAACTAAAACAAGTAGAGGAATTTAAATACCTAGGAATTCTAGTGACAATTCACAAACAGCACAAATGGACTCAAGATGCAACAGTGCTTCTAAAATCATTGGACAGCAGTCACCACTATTGTCCAACAAGGAAATAACTTTAGATGCCAACACAATCTTCATTCCAATATTGTGCTACTAATGCCAGTCCTAGACCATAGATGAAAAACAAGAGAAATATGAAAAATAACCACCACGAGGTGAAATGTGGTAGACGAATGACAGGAAACAGCCTGAGAGATAAGATCAGTGATGAAGAACTGAGAAAAAAGCTAGGAATAATCCCTGCCATAGAATATATAAAGAAACAACATATACATGTATAAAGGTTTGACCACTTGATAAGGAAGAAAGATCACAACACAACAAGCCTTCAATAAGCATTGAGAGAACACTAGACCCAAGGGCCGACCGCAAAAAAGATTGATTGAATGAATATTAGAAACACTGAAGCAGTACAGCAGCAGTGGCAAACATAAAAGCAAAAGGCCGCAAATTATTCCTCCCATCCACACTGAAAAGCAAATGAGGAAGGAAAGTAGAAAATATAAAAACACAGAACCATATAGGTATATTTACACAACATTTAATGTTCATCAATAAAATTAAAATATTGAAGAAAAAATATTTGATAAAGGCACAATAAATTGTTTATTTTTTTCTCTTAGAATATGCAGCACTGCAAACATTAACAATTATGTAAAATATTTTGTGAATAATTTGAGGTAACAAAAATTGCAGAATTTACTCAGATTTACATTATAACTACATATAACAACAGTATTGTTAAAATACATTAAAAAATGATCTATAACAGAATGAAACCAAAATACATGTGCACAAACAAGATCATATTACAATTCTAAGAACTTAATGAGAGCATTTAACTCTTTCTGTACGTTTCAATGCACCATGCCGATTTCGATCATGTACGTTTACCCGCACAGTGCGTCACTCTCGTTTTGATAAGTGCAAACTGTCATCAAATCATATTCTTTTTATAGGGGTTAAGGCAAAGAAATGCAAATGAATGCATAAAAATGCGAAGCTGCAGTAAAGCTGAATGTGAGGAAATAGAAAAAATGGTATGTTAGAAGCTTTACGCGATAAGTAGACGACTCAGATTAAATGCCGTTTCGGCCCAATAGACCTTCAGCAGGAACAAACAAAAAAAACACACACACGGATATGTAAGTAAAACTAATCCTACATGGTATTTTTATACATATTCTTTTTATAGGTATTTTATCATCTTGATATTGGTGAAATCCAATTCCTTGTTCAATTATCTAAAAGTTAATATATAATATGTTAAGTGTTAGATAAATATAAACAGTAGATTGGTATTTAAAACCATGAAAAATTTTGTCTCTGAAATCTCTACCGCTAAATGGATAAAAACCTTCCGTACTGAAAGAGTTAAAATTGCTTACATTTTACACCCTCCCTCTCATGCAACTACTTTGAAGGAGATAAGCACAGACATAAAATATTAAATACTAGTGGGGCTGCAAGCAGAGCTGCAGATAACAATGTCAAATAATCTTAAAATGGTCTCAAGCAACTAAACAAATTTAGAGATCTTCTACTTTCCCCATAAGAGATATTACTGAGGTATGTAAAAAAAAATCTGCATAGCTCTGCATGAATGAAGGTCTCATCATCTCTTTCACAGACACGTTGTAGATTATAATAGAGATGGACTACATCTTACATATAAAAAGCAGGTCACAGAATATTTCTATCTATCTATCTATCGACCTTTCAAGCTGTAGCCGGCTCATAGGGCACAGACACTCTTTATCTAAATTTTTATTCTAGCAGTTTTCAATTCTTCTAAAGCTATTTTATCAAATCTCGCCATTATCTCTGTTCTGTGCAAACAACTCTATCACATTGAGGGAGCCGATTCCTGCTGCTCTTGCCTCTCTGATCAATGTTCTTCTCGGTGTCTCTCTGGGTTGGCCTCTTTTCCTCGTACCTGTTGTTTCCCACATGAGGGCTTGCTGTGTTATTTGGTTATTATCTCTCCTCATCACATGTCCAACATATGACCATCATCTTTTCTTGATTACTGGAGATATATAAAGGTTGATTGGCGATTTCTCTAATTTCTTCATTTGTTTTAAATTCGTTCCACGTTATACCAAGCATTTTCACACATATTTAATTTGTTTTTAAAAAAAAATTTCTCACATTATGACCTTACATTGATTCACAGTGAAAACAGGATAGAAACAATAACTGTATACTTGAGAAATAATGATGATTAAAAAAACATTTATGACATATATAAAACAGAGTACCAGTAATAACACCCATTGTGGTGATATGAATATTGAAAAATGACCACCATAAACTAAAATACATGAAATAAATTAATAATTGAACAGAAAATGGTTTTCAATAATTGTGGTGACAGTTTATGATGTTAAAGTAACAACAGCACTGCCAAAACAGAAGATAATCAAAATAAACAGTAACCATTAGTATCAAATTATACTGTGAACATCATCCATATCAGGATTAGCAAGAACTGACTTCTCTTCTCATGAGGACTGGCATAAACTATTGAACATCCAGTAACTGTCATAGTCTTGTTTCACGGATGTTCATTTTTGTCTTTTCACTTATAGTGTTATCACAGTTAGGAAGCCACCGTGGTGATGTGGCAACACATTACAGTTAGGAAGCCACCGTGGTGATGTGGCAACAAATTACAGTTAGGAAGCCACTGTGATGATGAAGCAACAAATTATAGTTAGGAAGCCACTGTGGTGATGTGGCAACAAATTACAGTTAGGAAGCCACCGTGGTGATGAAGCAACAAATTATAGTTAGGAAGCCACCGTGGTGATGAAGCAACAAATTACGGTTAGGAAGTCACCGTGGTGATGTGGCAACAAACTATAGACATAATTTTTGATGAATTCATTGCAGGATAATTTATATTTTCAACAAACAAAACAGCAACATCACTTCAATGAACAGAAATTGATTCAAAATGACAATGTGACAGAAGAAAATAAATTGATATTAATATTTTCTGTAGACTTGAAATGTATCTAACATTTATTGCCTCAAGCCCGCTAGCGCACAGTATTTTTTTGTGTATGTACATATTTATGTCAAGAAAAATTTAAAATATGCGTAAAATTGTAATGGACAGCTAAAGTATTAGAGAAACAGAACAAAACATAACATTTTGACCACAAGCCTTCATCTGAAATAGGAAAACAAATAAACATGGTATGCTCCTGGTTCAACACAAATAGTAGCTGCAAAAAAAATGGTCAAGAAGTTACCAGGACTTCAGATGGTGACTTGATGTACTTAATTTACCGATGCATTTTGGGAAATGCCTGTGACAAGGAGTGGAGCGGATATGGGGAATTCCTGACCGCAATGAAACTGGTCCCATGGATAGAATTTAATTGATATCCCCATAGGATAGGTTGGACATCTGTGGCTAAAAGAGATAGAAAATGGCAAGGAGTTCCCTGAAAGAAGTGTGTAGTAAAAACAATAAAGTATATACATAGGAAACATTGATGTTTTTGTCAAACAGCTGCTGCAGATCTTGCTACATCTTATAACTAGTTACATAAAGAAACTGAAAAAAATATCAACAGTATCACTTTTCTTTTAAATCAGCAATAAATGAGCATATAATAGCTATATATTTATATACAAAACATACATAATCACTTAGCCAGCAGGCATGGCACTTGATGATAATGATATACAAAACAGTTATAAACTTCCAGAGAAAATGAATGTTAACAGAATACAATATATACATCGGATATAATAAAATAATGAAGGTATTATGTTCAGACAGAAAATGGATGAAACGGGGTGTTGCAGAGAAGAGAGTAACACTAGGTGAAGCTATAGATGTCTACCTGATCTTGAGTTAAATTGAAATTCGTTACTTGGCATAACTGAACCTAGAAAAATTGCAGGTCCTGGATTTCTAATGTTCTCAGCTGTTCTGCTCTCTGCCTGAATGTTATTATAACCTTGAGAAATGAGCGAAGGCATAAATGGTCCCATCCATGGGCTAGGTAGAAGGCCGGGGTGGTTGTAAGAATTAAATCTGTGTAGTGCTGTTGCCAAAACTGGCGTAGGTAAATACGGAATGGCATTAGGTAATCCAATCGGAGGAATATGTCTTATGTTAGGTACATAGATCCACTGCCCACCAATGTCAGTAGCCAAGGTGGAGTCTTTTGTTTGAGTTGTGGCTCTGACTTGGGACAACCGTTCGTCTTTGAAAAAAGCAGCACGCTCCACATATAGACTGACTGTAGAACCAGGTCTGATTAGATAAAAATAAAATGTTGAAACTTAAGTTGTGTATGGTCGTTCAAGGTTGTAAAAATAGAATCAATAAATGTACATTCATTAGTGTAAGAGTTAACATCACAGCGCTCTATGCAAAAATAAAGTCAATAAATGTCCATTCCCTAATGTAAGAGTTTGACATCACAGCGCTCTATGCAAAAATAAAGTCAATAAATGTCCATTCCCTACTGTAAGAGTTGACATCACAATGCTCCAAATAAAGTCAATAAATATCCATTCCCTACTGTAAGAGTTGACATCACAGCGCTCTATGCAAAAATAAAGTCAATAAATGTCCATTCCCTACTGTAAGAGCTGACATCACAACGCTCCAAATAAAGTCAATAAATGTCAATTCATTACTGTAATAGTTGACATCACAATGCTCCAAATAAAGTCAATAAATGTCCATTCCCTACTGTAAGAGTTGACATCACAACGCTCCAAATAAAGTCAATAAATGTCCATTCCCTACTGTAAGAGTTGACATCACAACGCTCCAAATAAAGTCAATAAATGTCCATTCCCTAATGTAAGAGTTGAAATCACAGCGCTCCAAATAAAGTCAATAAATGTCCATTCATTACTGTAATAGTTGACATCACAATGCTCCAAATAAAGTCAATAAATGTCCATTCCCTACTGTAAGAGTTGACATCACAACGCTCCAAATAAAGTCAATAAATGTCAATTCATTACTGTAATAGTTGACATCACAATGCTCCAAATAAAGTCAATAAATGTCCATTCCCTACTGTAAGAGTTGACATCACAATGCTCCAAATAAAGTCAATAAATGTCCATTCCCTACTGTAAGAGTTGACATCACAACGCTCCAAATAAAGTCAATAAATGTCCATTCCCTACTGTAAGAGTTGACATCACAATGCTCCATGCAAAAAAAGTCAATAAATGTCCATTCATTACTGTAAGAGTTGACAGAACCTGGCATAACCATAGATACTCAACCAATCTAAGAAAATGACACACTATTGCACTATGGTGTATATATGTGTCATGTATTATCTGTCTTTTTTTTAGTCAGTTGCCCATTGTATAATGCAGTTAACTGCATGCACTCTAAAGATGATATATCTTCTACCTTTCAGCTCCCTCTGGAGCATAGGTCTTCAACAAACACTGCAAGCCGTTCTGTTTCTTGCCATTCCTTTAAGATCGCTCCATGTTTTCCCCATTATCTTCACCTTTGCTTCTATCTGTCTTCTCCAAGAATTCCTTTTTTCTTCCTCTTTTTCCCTGGGGATTCCAAAAAAGGGCCTGTAGTGTAATATTCTCAATTGGCTTCCGCAGTGTGTGTCCTATCCAGTGCCATCATCATCACTGTATCTCTATATTCACTGGTATTTGACTGGTACATTTCCATAATTCTATGTTGGTGAATTTGTCCTGCCATTACCAAAGATAATATATGGGGAACAATAAATGTACATTTTGGTTGGTTTGTATTGTACAATAATGGTCTACAACTCTACATTATCATAATAATCATGTCAATAATACGTGCATACTACATGTCAGTGGCATACTACATGTCAGTGTTATACAAAACATGTCAATAATACTTGCATACTACATGTCAGTGTTATACAAAACATGTCAATAATACTTGCATACTACATGTCAGTGTTATACAAAACAAGTCAATAATACTTGCACACGACATGTCAGTGTTATACAAAACATGTCAATAATACTTGCATACTACATGTCAGTGTTATACAAAACATGTCAATAATACGTGCATACTACATGTCAGTGTTATATAAAACATGTCAATAATACGTGCATACTACATGTCAGTGTTATATAAAACATGTCAATAATACGTGCATACTACATGTCAATGTTATACAAAACATGTCAATAATACGTGCATACTACATGTCAATGTTATAGACAACTTGTGAATAAAACTTGCAAAAAACAATCAGTTTTAGCGAGGAATCGCGTCACTCAAATGTTGCCAATAATAGTCACACAAATTGTAACAACAAAGCATATAAAATATAGTCCAAGTTTATCACAAATTATTAGTACATCAGCAGCAATAAATGAGCATGTAGACCAAGTAACACTTAGATGTGACCTTATATGTTAGAGGTCATAACGAGAACTAACAATGATACTATAAATATATATACTTGTTGCAGGAGCTACTGAGTTAAGTGCTCTGTGCACACCCCGTGAGCTGTGTTTCATCCGTTTTGATCATGTTCCGATTGTTTACGATGAATGTTGATATCGTATGACAGAGAACAGTTGGCCGTGTTTACTTTCTGTGCGGTTTCGCCTTATGTCTTTTGGCGTGTGCTGAGTGCTATGATGGGGACTACAGCTACCTTTCTTTGTTTGGGAGATGAGTTAGTAATTCGGATGATTCCACTGGCCACTGGCACGGACGGTTGAGCAATTATGGATTTTAATTCGTTTGCAGTGATACCGGGGCTTTCCATAACCATATATATATATATATATATATATATATATATATATATATATATATATATATATATATATATGTGTGTGTGTGTGTGTGCCACTTTGGCACGCGAAGTTTCTGTTTTTGAGATTGTAGTTCTGCCCTATGTGTCGTCTTCCGCTCGAAAGGACTATAGATAGATAGATGTATATATATATATATATATTATTATATATATGTGTGTGTGTATTAGCAATTAATCACAGAGACACCAGATGAGAACAGAATATGTACATGCCTCACTCATGTGAGATGTTTAATAACATCAATGCTTACACATTAGACTCGTTTGTTAAGGAAATATTTCTTCCTTTTAAGCATTGAGATGTTTCACCGCTGGAAGACGCGACAGGCAGACCAAGAAGAAGGTGGTTTCAAGGCATCAAAGAGATCTTGAATAGAACAGATGTGTGAGATCTGGCTAGAAATAGAGATTATTTCTATATGGCTATGATGAGTGCAGCATTTAGCAAAGGGTGCGCAGCCCAATGATGAATTTGGTTATGGAAGACCCCGGTATCACTGCAAACGAATTAAAATACATAATTGCTCAACCGCCCGTGCCAGTGGAATCATCCGAATTACTAACTCATCTCCCAAACAAAGAACGGTAGCTGTAGTCCCCATCATAGCAGTCTCAGCACACGCCAAAAGACATTAGGCGAAACGTTTTGGTCAATGATGATTATATTATTCTAGGATACAAATTGTTACTGTTACACTATTTATAGTCTTACCTCAATCTCTGAATCGCCGGTACTTCATCTTGGGTTTGCTGTCCATCAGGTGGGAACAGAAAATGTTGAGGATTGTCGGTGCTGTCTGATCCGCTGATCACCGGCTTGAGTCTGGTGGTCAATAAAAGTGATAAAAAGCACAATTTTAATTTCTCTTTCTCTCTCTTTCTGCGATCAGGACTCAGTCAGAGTAGGATTCCAGACTCCCACATGAAGTCAGCTGTCAGGTTAAGTGTGTTGATCGCCCCAACAGACAGAACGTCACAATTAGAGTCCGCCAGATCCACTCTGACTGAACATCCGTTAATACGTTGCACTGTGTTCTGCGCCAGTGCATCCGATTTCAACCAGCATTTATATTTAGTACCCCCGTCACGCCAAGTGGCGTATAGGTAATATGGTGTTAGTGACCATAAATTTTACAGACCTTCGGCACATGAAAAAGCACAATTGGTCTTTGTTAATAGCAGTATATTTTGTAAACACAGGTAAAGATTCATAAATGGTTCAATGATTACCAAAATACAGTCCTATGATAGATAGATCTATTCTACAGTCTTACGGCTTTTCCATATTACTGGGGTCTGCCGTGGGAACTACAGGAGACAAGGAGAAATGTCGCTTTCCAGTAGCCGCGATGTGTTTGGGTCTTTGTTGTTGAGTTTGTATTCCCCCCCCCCCCCTTTTCCCAATAAAAACAACGTTTGACCCTACGGGAATTTGAACCCGTATTATAGTTTGCACGGTCAGGTCGGGTAATTTTACCTGCTACTGTATGCAGTAAACAGTACAACCTGTGGCTGCCCTGCTGCCTTGCAGGTAAGCTCGGGAGAGTAAAAGGCTAAGGGAGGGTACCCCGAGGTAAAACAACCCCACTGCCTTGTGGGTGAGACTTTTTAGTCAAAGACTAGCGGAGCCAACAGTAAACAAACCGACGGAAGGCAACAGAAAACCACCGTCGTAATTTCTTTGTATAATCATGAATCGCTAAGAGGTTATGAGAGAGGTCAAAGCAAAAAGAGAGCTAATTTCCAATGTTAGGAAGAGACATCATTTTTTGGCCATGTGATGAGAAGAGAACAACTTGAATATATTGTAACAACTGGAAAAATTGAGGGACGAAGAAATAGAGGGAAGCAAAGAGAAAAAATAACAGACAGCTTAAGAGAATGGCTTGGCAGAAGGTCAACAACAGAAATGATAAATAACTGCCGAGATCTAAAAGTTGTGGAGAGACATGATCACCTACGCCACTAGGCCCGGTACTTGATGATGATGATTATGGTTTGGAGCTCGACAAGTTATAGATTCGGCTACCCGCTCTTCTTTCCTGGGTTTCTCGTTGTGCCAGTTGTTGATTTGTTTTATTTTCGGAGTGTGGATTATGTGATAATAGTGACAGAAGTTTTTCTAACAGATGTATTGGCTTTGTCTTAAAGTTGTGTAAAGTGTTCAATTCAAGGAGGAGAAGGACAAGATCAGCTAAGTACTTTTAAAGTATGACCATCTAAAAATGTACGGTTAGGCTGTAAAAGATATCACGTGACACCTCTCGACCTAGCACGTGGCAAAACATTTCAGGGCTAACCCTAACTTTCGTTTTTAAGTTAACCCCTTTTAACAACAGAATTAGCAGGCCGGTAAGGGATAATCATTTTATGCTCAAAGAAATCAGAGAGAAATGGAGGTAGACCACAAATATAAAGTAACAACAATCAACATATGCGGAGTAAAAAAAACAAAGAAGTGGAAATTATATAAGGAATGACAAAGAAGAAAATTAAAATACTAAAATTAGCGGACACCACAGTAAAAGGACAGGTAAAGAATACACAGCGCACTCTATTCTCAAAAGTCGACATCACAGAAAAAGCAAAACACGGAGTAGACTTTATCGCTGACCCAGTATACGCAACGAAAATTCTAGAACTAAAATACACAACAGCCTACTACAAGTAATTATGGAGGGGAAAATACGAGGTAAAAGAGGTAGACCAAGACTAACATGGACGAGTAACATCAAAAGATGGACCAATCAGCCTATGACAACCGGCACCATCAAAGCAAGAGACCGAGCAGAATGGTACTCCATGGTAGTCAACCTTCGTTGCGGAGATGGCACTAGATGATGGACTAGTAGAAGACGACCGAAAAATAACTTACATACACATTTATGCACCATGTAACAACAATGAAAAAAGACAGCGAAAAATTCTATGAGACAGTAAATGAAATTGTCAACAAGATTGGTAAAAGCGACGACGACATGTTTGTGATGTGAGATATTAATGAAAGGCTTGGGAAACGGAACAGTGAGAACAGAGATATCATGGGACCATTTGGCAACAAGACAGCTGAAATAAATGAAAATGAAAGCAGACTGCTGGAATTATGAAATAAAAATGATTTGTTTATTACCAACACGTTCTTCAAACACAGAGTAGCAATTATACATCTGATACAAGTGGAAGGATACACCTTGTAGAAGGCAGATACATTTTATACTTGCAAGAAAACAGAGTAAGACAAGAGTAATCGTCAGCAGAGCTGTCCCTAATATCATAGACGGCACGAACTATAAAATGGCAATAATTACACTCAGACAGCTAAAAACAAAGGGAACATACGCAAACACACAAAAGAAGTAAAATGAACAGACAATAAAAATAAAAATTAGAAAATCAAGAATCAAGGAAAACCCTAGAAGAAAAATTAATATGGATTCTAGAAACTCCCTAATGAAGTAATCACAGCAGAAGAAGAGTGGAATTAGTTTTAAAAAACAGTAACCAACATCTCAAAAACAGTATGGAGAACAAACTTGAAGACAAAAGATTAGAACAATAGTACCCCGTAGTAGAACAATGCAATCAGAGAAACAGTTAAAGAAAAGAAGAAACTGTTAAAAAAAATTGGAAAGAGAAACATGAAAAATATGCCTTAGTACGGGAAAAAAAAAGTTAAAATTGTAATCAAAGAAGCTAAGCAAAACAGACAGGATTAGGACAAAATATGAGTAGGGTCTTCAAGACAGCCACAAGAGACCTCTACAAAGCAGTAAAAGCAACCAGAGCACGAAAAGAAAACCACGAACTCATAAATAACAAAGATGGAAAGTCAATATCAAATAACCGACATATGCAATAGAGATGGACAAAATATTTTCAAGACCTATTAACCATGGCACCAACTATCAATAACGCAACAAAAACCATGCAAGAATTCACAAACATTGAACCCAACATCATGAAAGAGAAAATCGAACAAGTAATCAAATATGCACCAAGAAATAAAGCACCGGGGATAGATAACATACTTTTTCTTCTTCTTTCCTTCCTCGTCTGCCTTTCAGCGTTAAGGGGAGATATAATTTGCGGTCTTTTGCTCTTCTGTTCGCCTCTGCTGCTGTTATGTTTCCTAGTGCTTCTAATATTCCATCGACCCATCTTTTTCGTGGTCGGCCCTTGGCTTTGGTGTTCTCGCAACGTTTGTTGAAGGCTCGTTGTGTTGTGTTTTGTTCTTTCTACCTTGTCACGTGGCCAAACCATTTTATCTGTTGTTTCCTTATATATTCTATGGCGGGGGCTATTTCTAGCTTTTTTCTCAGTTCTTCATTTCTGATCTTATCTCTCAGACTGTTTCCTGTCATTCGTCTAACACATTTCATCTCTGTAGAGGTTATTTTTCTTATTGTTCTTGCATCTAGGGTCCAGGTCTGGCTTTGGTAGCACAACGCTGGGATGAAGATTGTATTGTATAGTGCTCGTTTTGCCTCCAGAGTTATTTCCTTGTTGGACAATAGTGGTGATAACTGTCCGATGATTTGACTAGCTTTGTTGCATCTTGATTCTATCTCTGCTGTTTGACAATTATCGTTTGTCATTAGACTTCCTATGTATTTGAATTCCTCTACTTGTTTTAGTTGTCTGTCTTCTATTGTTATGTTGATGTTCTGTTTATTTTTGGTGACATTCATGACTTCTGTTTTGTTGATGTTGATTTTCATGTTGTATTTTGTGCCTGAGATGTTGAGTTTGTTTAAGTGTTCTTGTAGGTCTTCTATTGTTTCATGTATTAGTGTCTGATCGTCTGCAAATAGAAGCTCGTTGATCTCCGCTGTCTCTGATGGGTTGGCTAGCTTGCATATATGGTCCATGTATGTAATAAACAGTAGGGAGATAGTACGCACCCCTGTCTTACACCTGACCTAACTTCGAAGTGGTCTGTGTAGCCTGCTTCTGTTCTGACCCTGCAGCTGCTGTTGGCGTAGAGACTGTTAATAAGGTTGGTTAGATATTGGCTTACTCCGTATGTTGTTAGAATCTCCCACAGTTGTTCTCTGTTTACTCTGTCGAATGCTTTTTCCTGGTCAATGAAGGCTATGTATAAGTTTTGATTGTGTTCTGTAGTTTTTTCCTGCAAGCTGCTTTAGTGTGAATAGTGCGTCAGTACATCCTCTGTTTTTTCGGAACCCCATTTGAGAATCGCTTAACTGTAGTTCTATTATTGGTCTCAGCCTTTTTTCCAAGATTTTGGCGTATAGCTTTCCTACATGGCTGAGAAGAGATATACCTCTATATTGATTGCAGTCTCTTTTGCTACCTTTCTTTTTCCATATTGGTATGATGATTGCCTGTTGTCAGTCTTCTGGGGCTTGTTGTTGGTGCCATGCTGCATTAAATATTCTGTGCAGCCATTGCATTCCTGTTTCTCCTGCTGCTGCTATTATTTCTATTGGTATGTTATCTATCCACGGTGCTTTATTTCTTGGTGCATATTTGATTACTTCTTCAGGAGAAACGGGAGTTATTTGGCTGTATCGAATGTTCAATGCAGCATGGCACCAACAAAATGTCACAGAAGACTGGCAGCAGGCAATCATCATATCAATATAGAAAAATTCAGGTAGCAAGAGAGACTCTAATCAATATAAAGATATATACTGACAAACCCTACAACAGCTAGCAGAAAAGGCGACATAACACAATTAAAATGTGTACACAGCGTTCATTTACCAGGAAGAAGTATTTGACCGAGTAAACACAAAACAACTGTGTAAGATACTGACAACATACGGATGAACATTTTAAAAAAGGAAAAAAGTGACATGGTAACAGCTTTGCGTAGATGAGAAACAAAACAAAAGTAGAACGACGTTTCGGGTAAAAGGCTGTCTACAGGAACAACAATAAACACAACAATATATAAGGATATAACACATAAATCTAACTACATAGCAATTATATGCGAGACTCCAAAAATAGAAAATAAGTCACTTCTACTATAAAGTCGAGATCTTGGTCAGCCACAGAGCTTGGTTTGACAACGACTCGATTGAAATTGAAAGGCGAGTCTGGTCGACGTCTAGGTGCATGATTTTGTTAGCATCTCTGTGATGTTGAGCAGAAGACTAGCATTTCGGTGTCGACCCACTTCAATTCCCTAGGCCACAGTGGTAAACCCGACATGCTAGTCGCTGGTTTCGTCTCATGTCACTCCAGCAATCGTAGCCAGGTTGCCCCGCCCTGTTGCCCAGATATATCAATTTCAATGCAGTCGCTGTCTGGCCAAGCTCTGTGGATGGCCAAAATCTGGATCTTAGGGAAGTGACTTTAGAGTCTACCATATTATCGCCATGTGGTTAGATTTATGTGTTATCATCATCATCATGTGCCATACCGGTTGGCGTAGGTGATCATGTCCCTCCACAATCTTCTATCTTACAGTGCATCGTATCAGTTCTGTTGTTGACTGTTTTCCATGCCATGACACCAAGCTATCCAGTATTTTCTCTCTTTGTCGCCCGCGATCTCTCTTTCCTTTTATTTTGCCAGTTGTAACCAAGTATTCCAACTGTCCTCTTCTCATGATGTGCCCGATAAATGTTGATTGATTCTTTCTGTATTATATCATTATATATTTTTGTGTTGTTTGTTGTTCCTGAAAAACCTTTTGGCCGAAACGTCGCTCTACTTTTGTTTTGTTTCTCAACTTTCTCACCTACGTAAAGCTGTTACCGTACAACTTTTTCCTTTTTTTTTTAAATGTTCACTATTATTATCAGCTTTATAGCAGTTTCTCTCTCGTTTCTATACATCTGTACATAATATGATCCAGATTGCTATATTATTGAACTCAATCTCTTTTTTTTTCCGACCTGAAATAATACGTTTGTAAAGTACATAATGTGGAGAATGCACTGGACAATCGTCCTCTGGCTTATCGTTTCTGGAAACCTGGCTCATACGAAAGCTGCTATGACGTTGTCTCTGTTATATTTGAGATGCCCAGTATCAGTTGTATTCATGGCCAGCTTAGCTTGTACCCACCTTCATGTTCTCTTGTTATCTTCCAAGTTTTTGTCCACTTCCTGGCAAACCACGATATGTTCAAGCACACACTAAGTCTTTCTGGTTATATTAGACCGCAGTTGCCATCCAAAAATGAAAGTGAACATCACTTTTGTTAATTAAATCATCAAGTATGGGCCTGCTGGCTTAGGTGATCATGTCTCTCCACAATTTTCCATCTCGACAGTTATTTATCATTTCTGTTGTTGACCTTCTTGTTGACCAAGCCATTCTCTTAAGCTGCCTGGTATTTTTTTCTCTTTGCTTTCCTCTATCTTTTCGTCCCTCAATTTTCCCAGTTGTTACAATATATTCCAGTTGTTCTCTTCTCATTACATGGCGAAAAAAATGATTGTTTCTTCCTAATATTGAAAGTTAATTAAATAGTGTCAGTTATATAAACACATGTTCTCTTTCTCGTCTATCGGGAAGAGTGCCCTTCATAATTATCTTCTCTAGGCATTCGGCCTGTATTCATTTCCACAGACAGACCTCAGAAAAATGGCAGTAATGCAGCTAAAGATAGTTTCTTTCTAAAAATGTAGTTTATAATCTCTTGTCGCCTTTATTGTGTTTGGTGTGTAAACACAAAGATAACTTCTGAGAAAATAATTGGTTCAGTTAACCCAGTTACAGAAATCGACAATAACAATCACTGTCGTCCTCAACATTAAATCTAGTGGACCAGCGCTTCACTCATCTGTGGAATTTTATTTATATCTTACGGGATATTTACTCTTCTTAAGCATAGAGAGTCGCCATTTTAATGAATATGTGATTATTTTACAACAAAATGGTGGCTGCTACACTTATCGTCTTACTTCAAATTTTGGGTCGGACGTTCTTCAGTTTCAGTTTGCTGACCATCGGCAGCGGAGAGAAAGTTCTCAAACTTGTCACTGCCCCCTGATTCATTGATCCTTTGCTTCAATCTGGATTGTAAAGATACAAAATTTAAAAAATCAAAATAACTAATATATAAATATAATAAATTCATTGCACAATGTTTTTTTTACACATAAACAAATGAAGCTTTTTGACGGTCTATTGGGTCTCATCATAAACTGTCTTTGTTTGGGAGATGAGATATTATTTCGGATGATTGCACTGGCACGGGCGGTTGGGCAATTATGGATTTTAATTCGTTTGTAATGATACAGGGACCTACCATAACCAATCATAACAAAATTTCAATATTTCATGTTTTAATTATTGTCTTCATGTTTAAATGTATTATTTAGTGCATTTAATTGTGTTATCTTTACTTACAATTTGCTGTTACGGTTTATGAAAATCAATAGGGCCTACTGTTTAGGGCCGGATTAAAGATTCACTTTTCATTACTTTTAAATAGGAAAACTCATTCGGACAAGAATAATTCAGAGTTCAAGCGGTCTCAATTGGAATGTTGCCAGTAGATTCTCCATTTAGCTCCATATAAGTTTTGTTATTGTATTGTATACGCCAGTCTTAATAGCAGAGACAGAAAATGAAGTACAAGAAATGATAGACATAATAGTAAAAGAAAGCATCAAGAAAGGTCTCAGTCTGAATAGTAAGAAAACAGAAGTAATGGTCATATCGAAGAAACAATCATCACCAGCATGCCGCATACAAATAATTCGATCCCGCTTCGGACAATATATTGTTCTTCGTTTTTTTCTATTGTTGTTTGTCTGTCAATTTTTCCGAGTGCTAACACATACTTCTTTGTTCTATTATTCCCTCTCGCATACAAATAAACAGGACAGATTTGAAACAAATGCAACGCGTCAAATACTTGGGCACAATAATAACATCGGATGGAAGATGCACCACGGAAATAAAAAGCAGAATAGCTTAGGCCAAAGTAGCATTTCAGAAATTGAAAAATATCTTATGCAACAAATCTATGCCAATAGAAATGAGAAAGCGAGTTCATCTGTGCTATATAGAACCAATTCTGACCTATGGAAGTGAATCATGGACAGTAGACAAATAAATGAAAAGACGATTGGAGGCCACAGAAATGGGATTTCTCAGAAGAATGTTGAAAGTTCCCTGGACAGCTAAAAAGACCAATGAGGAAATTCTCAAAAAGGCAAACACAAAAAGGTAGTTCATAAAAAACATCAGAAAGAAACAATCAACATTTTTCGGGCACATCATGACAAGAGGAAAGTTGGAATACTTGGTTACAACTGGCAAAATAAAAGGAAAGAGAGATCGCGGACGACAAAGAGAGAGAATACTCTTATAGCTTGGTGTCATGGCATGGAAAACAGCCAACAACAGAACTGATACGATGCACTGTAAATATAAGATTGTGGAAGGACATAATCGTTTACGCCAACCGGTATGCCACATGATGATTGTATACGCCCCTGTAATGGAATGCGCTCCTGCATAGTTGACATACCTAACACTGAAGGTAGTACCTGGTGTTAGGGTAAGAAAGAGGAAATCCCTCCTGCATATTCAGAGTATTCATTGCCGTTGGTCCCAGCACGATATTTAGACAGAATACGGTCAGTGATCAAAAAAGAAGAGGGAAACCACTGGACAAAAAAAATGTGTCACGTTCTGACTCAACACACTTGCTGCAACTAGATTGACGGGTCTAACAATGCATTATGAGAGCTCATCCTTTGACCACATGAATCTAAAGGTAAAGTATGAGACTTGAATTGGCTTCTTAACACGCGAGTTTTCACCTATATGTGCTCGGCCGCCTATCCGGAAGTATTCGGAGACTTCTGGATAGTGTCGCTTCAAGCATCGAAACTCAGGATGCGAGATTCCTCCCCTTCCCAGATTAATACCCTGGTACCAATTTTTGCCAACACTGAGTCGTCCGCGAGGGTATCTTTTGTTTCTTCCAACCACGAGCACAATTCAAGCTGCTTCCATCGGGAATCGAACAAGAATTAACCAAACGTCGGCAGCTCAGTCGGGTGGTTTTCCCAACTAGGCCACCGTGGTCCCCCATGGATATCCGAGGACCCATCACCATAAGAACGAGAACCGATGAGAGAGGGGTAGTAGCCAGGAGGGGAACTCTCCATGACACTGGTTTTACAGCAAGTTTCATGTGAGGCAGATGAGAGGCCAATTCATACGGTGGTAGTTACTATAGTAGAGATTATCAGAAACCACAGCAAGTAATCAATTAGCTAGCTAGTGTCCTTAAAAAAGGACATATATCTTGTGTTGACGTGATGTAGTTTCGTAATAGGATGTAACAGGCTCAGACAAAGTTCACCGAGGAAGCAGTTAACTCAAAAGACGAAGTCCACTATGTAGTAACAAGTAAAGACCCCCGTCACGCCAAGTGGCGTATAGGGAATATGGTGTTAGTGACCATAAATTTTACAGACCTTTTACAGGCACATGATTTTTTGGGTAATATGGTCGGTATTACACCCGTGCTGCTTTACCTTCCCAGAAAACAATCCGGTACCCATTAAAGGCTGGGTTAACCGGATGCCGTCGGTTGGGATCGAACCCTATCTCTTGTCCTTTGTAGTCCAGTTCACTAACCACTGAGCTATCGCGGCTCCATGAGTCTACTATTTGTACGGCTATAATATCGTCGCCGGCAGTCGTCTAGGGTTGCAGTCAATGGCTGGGATCAGGACTCATAGCCTAAATTTCAGATAGAAAATCTCTACAGTAGAGAGAATTTCCACTTGATTGAGTAATTACAAAGCTGTGTTGTTCATGTGTAGATACGAATATGTCTTCTTCTACTATTATCTTTCAGCTCCCTGTGGAGCATAGGTCTTCAATAAACATTTTGCAAGCCGTTCTGTTTCTTGCCATTCTTTTAAGATCATTCCATGTCCTCCCCATCAACTTCATCTCTGCTTCTGTCTGTCTTCTCTTAAGTATACCTTGGTCTTCCTATTTTTCTTTTTCCTTGAGGATTTCAAAAAATGGTTTGTTGTGTAATACTCTCAGTTAGCTTCCGCAGTGTGTCTATCCAGCGTCATCGTCTACGCTGTGTCTCTTTATCCACTAGTATTTATTATCATTTCTCACAGCAATTAAACCTGTGTTTCGTCTGTACAACCTGAACTTGATCAATACTTTACATCTGTTGTGTTGTTTACAAAGTCACCATCAGAGGCATCACCCTTCGCATCTTATAGCTAACACCCGAAGCCACCAGTGCCTCAGGCTCAGTGTGATGTCGCAATATCTATAACAGGTGTAGTTTGCTTTGTTGATATATATCAACCACAATTAATAAGTGTAATAACAAATATCAAAATATGTCACAGAAGATTGCACTCCAAAATGCGATTCAAGACAAATGCACAGATACTAGACTGTTTATTATTATAAATAAAACAATCATTCTAATTATTATTATCTCCATTGCACTTCTCTGCGTTAAAGTCAAAATGATGATCTTCTAATTACATCTACGTCGATAAAGCAGTGTCGTACGCAGGCAATATTCCATTTTCGACAAATCAAGTGTTGTGAATGCGACCTTCCACCGTCTAGACTTGTTCTGCGCTTTACGTCACATTAATGCTGTTCATGACCGTTGTTGGAATTCCTTGACGCAAGTTATTTTCATGTTACTCAATAATGTGAAATGCCTAATCAGCCACAGTTTTATCTCTTTAGGGAATTTGCACCGTATTTTGTTCGTCGTAGGCTGCATTCACTAGAGTAATCAGAAATCTAAAGGGCGCGTCATTGCTGTTAGTGTGCTTGCAACATTTTTATGTGTACTACGTCATCGTAAAGGCTCATCGTAAATCCCTAGACCGGCCTTACGCTAATCTTACGGTCTGTTGTTTGATGTGCGATGGGAATAATCTGATGACTAACTGTGTGTTTATATGTTCGGAATTGGAGTCAACAACGATGGCTTAACATCGTCAAACGCTATACATTTTTAAAAAATATGACGATCATCACTTTCAGGAGGACGTGAACTTCGAGGTATATGGTGGATATGCGGCAGGAACCATTGAAGGCTATGCATGAAAAGTGTTCCTTGTTGCAGTTTACTCATATTCCAAGTCCATGGGGGACTGGTTGGTCTCGAGGCAGGACGCCGGCCTCGGGACAGGGAGGTTGTAGGTTCAATTCTCGGTTACACCGGTTGGGATTTTTATTTATGATTTCTCTCTGCGGCAACCACCCCTGGTCTCAGCAGCGAGAACTGGTTTGAAATGTCAGTTACTCATGGACGGAAAAAAAACATGAGCACCTCCAAAGTCGGAGATATCTGCCTGTGCGGCGAGTGACCCCTGTGCACACGGCTGCCAGGGAAAAATGCATTAACACGCAAAATTCAGTTCCTAGATTCTAGGGACTTCGTCAGAGTTGAAAGCTGGCGAACGCAACAACAACAACATTATACTTCTCATCGTCTTACCTCAAACTTTGGTTTGAATTATCTTCCCCCTGTGTCTGCTGTCCATTGGCAACAGAGAGAAGGTTGTTAGAGATGTCATGATCTGTTTTGTGTCTGTTCATCGTTTCCTTGCGTCTGGATAAAACAAAAATGCAGGAATCAGAATGTTGAGCGTGAATTACTGAATAGCACAATATTTTGTAAATATAAAATTGAAACTTAATATAATATTTGTAAAATTAATAAGCAGCTGTACTGTTTATAATTTGATATTTTACAGTAGGCCTACTTAACTCTTTCCGTACGTTTCGCCGTATCGTGCGTCACTCTCAATTTGATTAGTGTCCTCAAACCGTATTCTAAATTACATTTCTTGTATCGTCTTGGTATTGGTGAAATCTAACACTTTGTTCAATTATCTAAAAATTCATATATAATATGCTGTATGTTAGATAAATATGTAAATTTATTCTTAAAACCGTGAAATATCTTGTCTCTGAAATCTCTTCCGTTGTATTGATAAAAAGCTTCCGCGCGGAAAGAGTTAAAATGACTACTCAGTCACTGATTACTACTCATCGCTTAGTGTTACACTGTCGCAGTACATAGTGCATTACGTCACTACTGATTAAATAAAATCGAGAGATTCTGAATTCTGAAATAAAAACTAAATAAATGAAAATGTAACGAGTGAGAATGTGAACAATGTCTTCAAAATCATAAGTGCAGTTTCTCTGATGTGTGTCCACTATAAATTGTCAGTGGAGCTTGTGTATCAAAGAGCTGTTCTAGTGCTAGCAATGCTACCAAGGGATCGCACAAGCTGGGCAGGTCAAAAGGCTGGAACTCGGAGACATAAAAAGGTTTGAATCGTATGCACAGGGCTGCATGCCTAACATAACAGGGCAACATCACCATTAGGGCATCACAGTCTTGAAGAAAACGATACGGTGCTCGCCCCGTGGAGTCCACACCAGGTGGCGAGTGATGTATGTTAGTGGTCCCCATCCTCTGTGTTGTGAAGCAAGGCACAGAGAAAAAGGGTAAAAATAAACAAAGAAGGCTCTTCTGGCCATCACCGGTAACACGTCAGGACAAGCTGTATGAAGATTTCATCAGCCGTGATCTAACGAACGTTTTCTTATTATTTTTTTGTATTAATGTCTAAATGTGTGTGCTGAAGAAGATAAATGCAGTTCAAGACATAACACACGGATTATGTAGAATATTGATATTTTGTTCAGCATTGAGATCACATTTCTACAATCACCATTATCATGTACTGTACCGGCTGGCGTTGGTGATCATGTCCCTCCACAATCTTCTATCTACAGTGCATCGTATCAGTTCTGTTGTTGACTGTTTTCCATGCCATGACACCAAGCTATCCAGTATTTTCTCTCTTTGTCGTCCGCGATCTCTCTTTCCTTTTATTTTGCCAGTTGTAACGAAGTATTCCAACTTTCCTCTTGTCATGATGTGCCCAAAAAATGTTGATTGCTTCTTTCTGATGTTTCTCAAGAGCTCCCTTTTTTGTGTTTGCCTCTCTGAGAACTTTCTCATTGGTCTTTTTAGCTGTCCATGGAACTTTCAACATTCTTCTGAGAAATCCCATCTCTGTGGCCTCTAATCGTCTTTTCATTTGTTTGTCTATTGTCCATGATTCGCTTCCATAGGTCAGAATTGGTTCTGTATAGCATCGATGAAATCTCTTTATCATTTTAATTGACATAGAAATATGAATAGAAATAGGTTGATATATTTCCACAATACCTCATCAAGGCCAGCTCCTTGTCGTGGGGATGGGGCTTAACAGTCACCAGGGACTGAAAACTAAGACTGGCCAGGCCTTCCTACAACCGAGCAAGACCACAGTGTGCTCTAGCAAGTTCAAGTGCTGAAGTCGGAGGCAACCAGCCAAAAGGCGCACAACAATCAGGATGCCACGCACTGAACGCAAATGGAAGTATGTCTATAACCGCAAATCAATATGGCACTCGCCCTGTGATGGACACTCAGGCAGGTGCAGCACCGGGCCCTCAGCCTCGTAAGGGCCCAACCTCTTTTACTGGATGTCCTTTTCAACCGCTCTGTGGAGTCAGGGGGCGAGAGAATAGAGCTACTGGCCAATCCAAAATAAGACCACTCAAAATAATGCACTGGAATGCTGAAGGCATCAACAGCAAAAGAGATGGGTACAGTAAAAAGATAGAATTAGAAAATATCCTGCATGAAGAACAAATAAGCATATGCTGTTTGCAGGAAACCCATCTAAACAACGACATAGCCTTGAAGATTAGGGGATACCAGTGCTACCGATCTGACAGAAAAAACAGACAAAAGGGCGGAATACAGACACTTGTAACAACATTAATGCATGTCAGATTGAAGTGTATATGGATGGGGCGGAATATCAAATACTGCACCTCAGGACAGGAAATACAGACTTCCATCTACTTAACTACTACTGTCCGAGTGACCGCCCACTAGCACTAGACACAATTACATTAAAAGAAAGAATAATTGTATGTGGAGACTTTAACAGCCATTCACAGAGCTGGGGCTATGAACATATGGACAAGAGAGGTGAAGAGCTTGAAAATTGGCAGGATGACAATGGGCTTATACTATTAAACCAGGCAACAGATCCACCAACATTCTATTCCAGATCATGGCATACCACATCTACACCAGACCTTGCTTTCCATTCACCAGACCTGGATTGGAATATCACACGTATTGTGGGGAAACAACTTGGAGGCAGCGACCACAGACCTGTCTTTTTAGTGGTGCAAAATGAGGCCTCCAGGGAGAGCAGCACTCTCTCCAGATGGAATTACAAAAAGGCAGACTGGAAAATGTATCAACACTACACCAGTGTACTGACTAAAGATATAAATACAGATAGAGACATCAACAAAATAGTTGATGAATTCAGTAGACTAAAAATACAAGCTGGCAGTGAAACAATACCTAGAGGGGCACGGAAACACTACAAACCATACTGGAGTAGTGAACTAGAGCAACTGCACAATGACATGGAAACATCTCGAAAGCAAGCAGAAAATAACCCTTGCCAAGAACACCACAATAACTACCAGCATGCTAAAGCCAAATTTCAACGGGCTAAACTACAAGCCAGACGGAGAAGCTGGAAAGAGAAAACAGAGTCCTTGAACCTTGAACGAGACACAAGAAAAGTGTGGAAGCTTGTAAAACAGCTGAATGATGAGGGTACAGAAAGGAACACCAAAATTACACGGAAGAAGGATGGAAACATTCTAACAGGTAAACATGCAGCAAATTACTTTGCAGACTCCTTTGCAAATGACAATAATATTGAAATTAGCCTAGAGAAACGACAAGAGACCCGTTTAAAACAACAAAATGCAAGACAAGAAGAGACCACACATGAAGTCATGGAAATACCCATTACACCAAGAGAGCTAGAGCTGGCAATATCCAAATTAAAAATGAAAAAGTCACAAGGCAGTGATGGAGTGTCCAATGAAATGATTAAGAACTTGGGAACTGCAGCTAAAGCAAAACTACTGCAGATCTACAACATTTGCTGGATAACAGGTAGAGTGCCACAGGCATGGAGAGAAGAAATTATGATACCATTACTAAAGCCAGGAAAAGATGGTTCAACGACATCCAGCTACAGACCAATCAGCCTTACATACAAGCTGTTTGTGTAAACCAATGGAACGTATAATCAATCTCAGACTGCAGTGGTACCTGCAAAGTGAAAATCTTCTTGTCCCACAACAAGCAGGCTTTAGACAGTGTAACTCTACCGAAGATCAGGCTATCTTTCCCAGGAAATTGAAGATGCGTTTCAAGAAAAGAAACTGGTACTAGCAGCATGGATAGACCTAAAGAAAGCATTTGATAAGGTATGGAAGGAAGGGCTTTTGAAGAAACTGAGAAATTATGGAGTAAATAGCAGGATGTACAAATGGGTCAAAGCATACCTGCATAACAGGAGAGCCAGAGTGCAACTGGGTGGTCTTAAGAGTAAGAAGGTCTTACTACGCCAGGGCGTTCCACTGGGAGGGGTACTATCTCCAACACTTTTTCTGATCTACATCAATAACCTAGTTACTGAACTACCACATGGCATCAAAGTGGCAATGTATGCAGATGACTTGGTAATGTGGTGCACAGAGGAGTATGCAACAGTGGCCTCCAAATTGCTACAAAGAGCTATGAATGCACTGAATTCATGGACAAATAGATGGTGTATCAGCATCAATACAGACAAATGCAGTACTACACTTTTCATACTCTCCCCAAAACAAAAAGCAGGAGCCATCTACATAAACAATGAGCCTGTGAAAGAAGACATACAAGCTACATATCTCGGAGTTACATTTGATAACAAACTATCTTGGAAACAGCAGATAAATAAGGCAACCCAAAAAGCAAGGAGGAAATTGGCTATTCTTAGAAAGTTGTGTGGAACCACATGGGGTGCGAGTGGGAAAATACTCAGTAAAGTTTACCAACAGAGTATACGCCCACATTTAGAATATGGATCATCCGCATGGTGCTCAGCATCAAACACCACATTGCAAGAACTGGATAAAGTACAAAACCAGGCACTTAGGGTCATCACATGAGCAATGAAATCAACACCAATATTGGAGATGGAGAAATTGTGGAGGATACCAGCACTGAGAGAACGGAGAGACACAAAGGTGCTGATACAGGCAGAAAAATGTGTATGCATGCCGAGACATCCAATGAAGGACCGATTCCAAAATCTTGCATTGAGACGACTTAAGAGAAGCAGTTTTATCCACCAAGCCAAGCGTATTAGTAGACAAACACCAGACATGCCACAGTTGTTAACCCCCTACTGCCCATAACAGAACAGACTCCCTGGACAGATGAGTCAGGATTATCAATTAAAATACGGACAGAAAGGAAAGGAATAGTTGACAAAGAGGAACAGAATAGTCTACAGCGAAAAACAATAACTCTCAGTTTCCTGGATGAAGAATACCCACAAGACCTATGGATCCGTGTGTACACAGATGGATCAGCACAGAATGCAGTAAAAAATGGGGGAGCAGGTGCATATATAGAGTACCCAAATAACACTAGGGATATGAATAAAATAGCAACAGGGAAATATTGTCACAATTATGATGCAGAAATACAAGCAATAAAGTTGACAATAGAAAAAACTGCTGAACAGTAATCTTAGCCCACAGCCTGTAGTGTTTTTGACAGATGCAAGATCAGTACTCCAGGCACTACAATCCAGAAAATTACCACATCTGCAGACCTTACTGACTGAACTCTGCAAGCACCACAGGGTTGGTTGCAGTGGATCCCGTCTCACTGTGGAATACCAGGAAATGAGAAAGCAGATCAGTTGGCAAAGGAAGGTTCAACAGGCACACAACTAGATACACCGGTTACATACCATCATAAGAAACAGATAATCAAATCAATCAGAGGACCACAAGCCCCAAATCAGGATGCCTTTCATAATATGAACAAGTTATCATTATACGCCTAAGAACAGGACACAATCGACTCCATAGTCACATGTATACAAAATTCAAGATCGGCACATCAACTACTTGTACATGTGGACAGGCACCCCAGACTGCTGAACACATACTTCAAGACTGCACTGAATATAGTAGACTGAGGAAAATCCATTGGCCCATAGATACAACACTACAGACAAAACTATATGGGCCACTGCAAGAATTACAAAAGACAGTAACATTCATACAGGAAACGACATTGCTGATATAGACAGTACTTCAGACGTACGAAAGATAGATAGATTTCCACAATACTCTGCAATAAAATTATTGCTTGTGGTGGAGAATTAAGAAAATTAAAATCCAATTGGTAGCTCCACCCTCCACTGGGCTCTAGATAGTGAAATCCGATGAATGAATACGACGAAAAGCAGAATGTCCTGTGTGCATTACGTGCACGTTAAAGAACCCTTGGCAGTAGGAGATGGAAAAGAGTAGGACAAATATGGCCACTCTCAGGGAAAAATTAATAAGGGGAAAAAAAACAACAATTGTACCAAAAACGTTAAATCTCTTGTCGATGAAAAAACATTTGAGAGAACCTCTGAAGAATATCTGCCTGTATGGCGGGGACACTCGAGTACATTGTTGCTGGTGTGAAAAATAGGGAAAAGTTATATTCACGGAAAGTCGAGTCCCTGGGGACTTCGTTAGAAATATAAAGATGGTGAACACAAACAATATAGCTGTTATTATTTAATACTTCTCTTAGTCTTACCTCCGATTTTCTTTTGGCAGCTCTTTGTTTTGGGTCTGCTGTTCAGCTTTGGTAGAGACAAATTTTGGATTTGGAGAGTTGACGGTTTTGGTTTTATTCACAGTTGGTCTGTTGATAAATAAAAGAAACAAAATGAATTCTTGTCTTACTTATAGCAATGTGTTTTACTATAATCTTTTCAGCACACAAACATGTGAAGCTTTCTTTTCAAATAGTGCAATAATGTTTGAATTTCACATGACATGTTGCTAGGGCGCTATGCTCTACTATATCCTGAAAATAGGATAGTAGGAGATCGAAAAAAGTAGGCCAAATATGGCCACTCTCAGGGAAAAATAGTAAGAAAGAAAAAAAAATGTACCCAAAACGTTAAAATTATCGACGAAAAAAAATTTAGAGAACCTCTGAAGTCTCTGGAGAATATCTGCCTGTATGGCGGGGACATTTGAGTATATTGCTACTGGTGTGAAAAATAAGGAAAAGTTATATTCACGCAAAGTTGAGTCCCTGGGGACTTCGTTAGAGATATAAAGATGGTGAACATAAACAATATTGCTGTTATTATTTAATACTTCTCTTAGTCTTACCTCCGATTTTCTTTTGGCAGCTCTTTGTTTTGGGTCTTCTGTTCAGCTTTGGTAGAGGCAAACTTTGGATTTGGAGAGTTGACGGTTTTGGTTTTTTTCACAATTGGTCTGTTGATAAATAAAAGAGACTCGAAATGAATTGTCTTACTTATAGCAATATGTTTTACTATAATCTTTTCAGCACACAAACATGTGAAGCTTTCTTTTCAAATAGTGCAATAATGTTTGAATTTCACATGACATGTTGCTTGGGCGCTACGCTCTACTATATCCAGAAAATATTAAGTATAAGGGCAATAGAGATGTCATATTAATTACACTGTACAGTACATGAATCAGGAGAATTGGAAATGAAAGAAAACAAATAATGAAGTTTTAAACCAACTAAAAATGACAAGAGAAATACTGAACGCAATTGGAACAATGCAAATGAGATTTTTAGGGCATGTTAAAAGACACAGCAGACTATTTACAATAATCTTTGAAGGGAAAGTTCAAGGTAAAAAAGGCAGAGGCTGACCAAGACTAACATGGACGAGTAACATTAAAAGGCCTATGACAACCTGCACTATCAAAGCAAGAGACAGCGGAATAGAGCTTCATGGTAGCCAACTTTTGATGCGGAGACGGCACTAAATGATGATCACAGAACAGAGCCTCGCACTTAAAACATTCCTACGTTCGGACGCTCAATTCGAGAAAATCTTGATCCAGAGTCCGAACGATGGTTTACGTTCGAAATACACTCCCGTAGGCGCAGTGAAAAAAAATGCCACGTGCAAATCCAATTGATGATTCTGTCACATGTCGAATTCATCTCTTGAGTTTCGCATGTTTTCCTTGCTTTTTATTGTTATTTTGTGTTATATATAACCACTACATATTACAATTTTATCTAAAGAAATGTGGATGCAACGAGGCCGAAGAAGGTTGTATCGACTGCTGAAGTGAATAAGAAATATATCGCGGAAGTTCAAAAACGGCACATGTGTGACAGATTTGACAAAGAGGTAAAATGGCCCAATAGCCCCAAACCAGTGGCACTAAAAGAAGGCAGCAGACAGACAGACAGACTGAGAGAGTGAGAGAGAGAGAGAGAGAGAGAGAGAACACATAATTATTTATTGTTGACATGGAGAATTAAGAAAAAGAAAATCCAATTTGTGGCTTTACCCTTCACTGGTCTCTGGATAGTAAATTCCGATGGCTAACCCTCTCGGTATATGACGAAAAACAGGATGTCCGGTGTGCATTACGTGTACGTTAAAGAACCCTTGGCAGTAGGAGATGGAAAAAGTCGGTCAAATATGGTTACTATCAGGGAAAAATAGTAAGGAAGAAAAAAAATTGTATCCAAAACGTTAAAATTATCGACAAAAAAAAATTTAGAGAACCTCTGAAGAATATCTGCCTGTATGGCGGGGACATTTGAGTACATTGCTACTGGTGTGAAAAATAAGGAAAAGTTATATTCACGCAAAGTCGAGTCCCTGGGGACTTCGTTAGAGATATAAAGATGGTGAACACAAACAATATAGCTGTTATTATTTAATACTTCTCTTAGTCTTACCTTCGATTTTCTTTTGGCAGCTCTTTGTTTTGGGTCTGCTGTTCAGCTTTGGTAGAGGCAAACTTTGGATTTGGAGAGTTGACGGTTTTGGTTTTATTCACAGTTGGTCTGTTGATAAATAAAAGAAACAAAATGAATTCTTGTCTTACTTTTTGCAATATGTTTTACTATAATCTTTTCAGCACACAAACATGTGAAGCTTTCTTTTCAAATAGTGCAATAATTGAATTTCACATTTGACATGTTGCTATGGCGCTATGCTCTACTATATCCCGAAAATATTAAGTAAAAGGGCAATAGAGATGTCATATTAATTACACTGTACAGTACATGAATCAGGAGAATTGGAAATGAAAGACAACAAATAATGAAGTTTTAATAAGGTGACCATATTTTTGAAATCCCATTCCAGGACGGAATAATTTTACTTCAATTTTCCACCAATAAAATTACATTTCTTCTTGCTGTCATTTTCAAGTGAATAATACATACATTTTAAAACATCTAATAATATAGACCTACAATACGCTATCAGGATAATCAGGAGATAAAAAAAAAAACAGTGATACTCACTTAAATTGAAGGTGAAACAGAGATGCTGCACTTTTCAGATGAGTGAATTTTCTGTAAAATGTCCTTCTTTGTATGCAGCATCTTACAAAATTCGACACATGTCCCTCATAGTTCACTTTGGTGATCACCATGGCTTTTAAAGTTTCAACACCTAGTTGTGTTTTATCATTTGTCCACAAACTGTTCATCAGAGAAAACACTCGTTCTGTTGCAGCATTTGTTCCAGGTAGACACAAAAAGAACTCTGCCAACTTCAGAATATGTGAAACGGGCACATGATTGTTTCTGAAGTGGGAAGCTAGTTCAACCCAACGCTGCCCTGGTAATGTTTTATTAAGACTCCACTCACTAATTTTTTGTGAAGTAACGAACTGTTTCATGTAGACATATTCGTCATACATTTAATTTTCTGGAAAGTCGACTGAAGGCACTGTTTGACTCACTAATGATGACGACTTCTCAATATCTTTCCAATTGGGTGTTCTGTTCAGCATTACCCAGCTGTAAGACTCTAGGTTTTGAAAATTATTTGCAGCCCATTTCTTCAAATAACTTAAAGCTGTTTCATAAAATGAAGAAACACTGGCGTTAAACTTTTTCACATCATCACGTGGAAATCCTTCCATTTCCAGCTTTTTAAGGATTATCTGAACTCTTGATGGCAAGAAGCCGTCTTCCAGCTTGGACTCCAAGATAGCTTTCAACCTATTGATGTTGTCAATGACTTCAAATACAGTGACCATCTGTCCCTCTACTTTCTGCACTGCTTCGTGGAAAGAGGATGCCTGACTGTGAACCAAAATAAGCCATGCCTCAAACAGTGGGTTTTCAAAGAATTCCTGTATAAAAACTGGGCATCTGTCTTGAGATTGAAAATATGATTTTAGAGGCAGGAACATGTAAAGAACCCTTTCAACAGCAGGCAAGAGCGCAAGCCACCTAGTTTGTGCATAACCTAAAATCAACTGGAAGTCTGTGTCGACAAACTGACAAAACTCCTTGAGACTTTCAACTCTAACTGTGTATGATTTGAAGTACGGATAAATTTTTGCAATAGTCATTTCAACATCAACAGGCAATACGTCTGCAGCTGCTCGAACAGTGTTGTGGAAAATATGGCAAGCACACCCAACACCTATCAAACTATGTCCAAGGTTTTCTTTCAGTTTTGTGAAAACATTGTTCTGTCCTTTTCTTTCAGCGCCCCCAAAATTAGAATTTGTGTTGTCTGCACATAATCCAACTACTTTCAGTTCTAAACCATTTTCAGTTAGACAGTCAATAAGAAAACTACTTACTATATCAGATGTTTCACCCGGCAATGACTTCAACTCTAATATTTTAACTTTCAGTCCCTTATTGCGATCAAAGTATCTGACAAGCAAAGGAAAAATCTTGATTTCTTTGTGGTTGGAGGCATCTGTCAGTATGGAGATAAATGTTACGTTTTCTAGGTCACATCTCAACTCGTTTAGAGCATGGGGTGTGAACACATTCCGAATAATAGCTTCTGTTTTCGTACGTGCACAAGCAAATTTTGGTTCTAAAGTTACCTGAAGCAATTTTGATGTGCAGTCCATAGATCTAAACGTGTGATTGTGCATCACTGTATGATATGCAAAGGCACCTTCTGTAGCAGCTAACTGTTCTTCTTTGTCACCAACCTGCTCAGCTCGAAAAAAATTTGTCAACGACGAGCTTGATGCAGCAGTAGCGACGGCTCTCTTATGTTTATCACTATTTATGTGGCTCTTAATATCACCACGTCCACTATGGTTAATAGTAAACCCGGATGAACATATATTACATCTTACAGTGAAGTCTGATGACGATGTAGACTTTTTTTTATAAAAGGGTATTCCTGTTGTCAATCTTGATTAAAACTACAATTACGCTTCGGTGCCATTTTTTGCGAAAGTGAAAGTTAGTAACACAACGAATATATACGAGATTTAAAACTAGGAACGCATTCTACTGTTTTGATATTAAACAAAATTGTCTACACAGCAACGGAATAATATTTTTTTTTTAATTAAAGAAATGTACGCCGTATACCAAAATGGCAAAATTGGTAAACGTTTGTGTCCCAAATTATTTTTTATCAAATCCGGGACAAAAGCTAAAAAATATGCCAAAATCGGGACAAAACCGGTACGGCAGCTAATCCGGGACAAAGGTTCAAAAAATGTCAAATTCCGGGACTGTCCCGGACAATGGTCACCTTAAGTTTTAAATCAACTAAAAATGAAAAGAGAAATACTGAACGCAATTGGAACAATGCAAATGAGATTTTTGGGGCATGTTAAAAGACACTGCAGACTATTTACAATAATCTTTAAAGGGAAAGTTCAAGGTCAAAAAGGCTGACCAAGACTAACATGGACGGATAACATTAAAAGGCATATGACAACCTGCACTATCAAAGCAAGAGACAGCGGAATAGAGCTTCATGGTAGCCAACCTTCGATGCGGAGACGGCACTAAATGATGATGATGACAGAGCGCAGAGCCTCGCACTTAAAACATTCCTATGTTCGAACGCTCAATTCGAGAAAATCTTGATCCAGTGTTCGAAATACACTCCCGTAGGCGCAGTGAAAAAAATGCCACGTGCAAATCCAATTGATGATTCTGTCACATGTCGAATTCATCTCTTGAGTTTCGCATGTTTTCCTTGCTTTTTATTGTTATTTTGTGTTATATATAACCGTTATATATTACAATTTTATCTAAAGAAATGTGGATGCAACGAGACCGAAGAAGGTTGTAGTATCGACTGCTGAAGTGAATAAGAAATATATCGCGGAAGTTCAAAAACGGCACATGTGTGACAGATTTGACAAAGAGGTAAAATGGCCCAATTGCCCCAAACCAGTGGCGCTAAAAGGCAGTAGACAGAGAGAGAGAGAGAGAGAGAGCACACAATTATTGTTGACATGGAGAATTAAGAAAAATAAAATCCAATATGTGGCTTTACCCTTCACTGATCTCTGGATAGTAAAATCCTATGCCTAGTCCTCTCGGAATACGACGAAAAACAGGATGTCCTGTGTGCATTACGTGTACGTTAAAGAACCCTTGGCAGTAAGAGATTAAAAAAAAACAAAGTAGGTCAAATATGGTTACTATCAGGGAAAAATAGTAAGGAAGAAAAAAATTGTACACAAAACGTTTAAGCTATCGACGAAAAAAAATTGAGAGAACCTCTAAAGAATATCTGCCTGTATGGCGGGGATACTTGAGTACATTGTTGCTGGTGTGAAAAATAATGAAAAGTTATATTCACGGAAAGTCGAGTCCCTGGGGACTTCGTTAGAGATATAAAGATGGTGAACACAAACAATATTGCTGTTATTATTTAATACTTCTCTTAGTCTTACCTCCGATTTTCTTTTGGCAGCTCTTTGTTTTGGGTCCGCTGTTCAGCTTTGGTAGAGACAAACTTTGGATTTGGAGAGTTGACGGTGTCGGTTTTATTCACAGTTGGTCTGTTGATATAAATAAAAGAGACACGAAATGAATTCTTGTCTTACTTATAGCAATATGTTTTACTATAATCTTTTCAGCACACAAACATGTGATGTTTTTTTTTCTAAATAGTAAGCAAAAAAAAAGGTAAAGAGCCCCACCACGCAAGTGGCGTATAGGGAATATGGTGTTAGTGACCATAAATTTTACACACCTTTAGCACATGATTTTCGGTGTAATGTGGACGGTATTATGCCCATGCGTTTTATTTTCCCAGAAAAAATCTGGTACCCATTTAAGGCTGGGTGAACCCGGAAGCCGTCGACTGGGATCGAACCCTACACCTTGTCCTTTGTAGTCAAGGTCACTAACCACTGAACTATCGCGGCTCTCGTTCTAAATAGTGCAACAATGATATTGTTTCTAATGAAGTGTTGCTAGGGCGCTGTACTTTACTATATCTCGCAAATATTAATTATAAGGGCAGTTGAGATCTCATATTTCTGCGATCAGGACTCAGTCAGAGTAGGATCCCAGACTCTCACATGAAGTCAGCTGTCAGGCTAAGTGTGTTGATCGCCCCCACAGACAGAACATCACAGTTAGAGTCTGCCATATCCACTCCGACTGAACACCCGTTAAAACGTTGCACTGTGTTCTGCGCCAGTGGCCCAGTGCATCCGATTTCAGCCAGCATTTTATTCAGGTTTGCTTTCCTTAGCCTTTGATTGTCCCCAATCTTCCTGCAAGGCAGCAGCTGATCTTTTCTGTAGGGGAATTCTGCCCTTAGATGGTCGGCCTTCCCAGGTTTACGAGAACCGTCTGCCCGAGTCACTAGAGGTGACTAACACAGCCATGCGACTTGTAATGTGAGGAAACTGCAACAAGGAACGCTTTTCATGCATAGCTTTCAATTGTTCCTGCTGCCTATCCCCATATACCGGTAAGTCACGTCCTCTTGAAAATGATGATCGTCGTAGCACTAGATGATGTTAGGCCATCGTTGATGACTCCAATTCCGATCATATTGACACACAGTCAGTCGTCAAATTATCCCCGAAATGTCATATTAATTACACTATACAGTGCATGAATCGGGAGAATAAGATGGAAAGGAAAAAACTGGCTTATAAACATCATTCTACAGAGAAAATTAAAATAATATGACCATGTCAAAATGCACAGGGAGCTGGAAAGAATAATAATAATAGGAGGCGTGATTCCAGGGCGACGCATAAGAGGTAGACCAGGAAAATGTGGTTTCAATGCATCAGACACATTCAACAGGACAACAAAAGAAGTAGGAGATTTGGCTAGGAACAGAGATTCTTTCAGATGGGCTATGGTGAATACAACGTTCTGCAAAGGACATGCTATCTGAATATGATAGAACTTTAGATACAGCTTTGCTTGTAATTACAAATCTTTGAACTAATATATCCTTGTTATTTGTCAAATGTAAGGATAATAACGGAATGATAGAACTTTAGATACAGCTTTGCTTGTAATTGCAAATCTTTGAACTAATATATCCTTGTTATTTGTCAAATGTAAGGATAATAACGGAATGCATGCCAGATAGTTTGGTCTTTTTTGTCCATGTGAGTAACCCTTGTACAGTCTAGTGGTGCATTCAACAGCGGATGAGGTATCTGGAAGTGGTTATTCACTTTGTTATGATAAAAGCAAAAATAATTGTTAATCAAGAGCATTAGAAAACATGAGCTGGAAATAAAACATTTCAAATGAGCTCATAAGAGATGAATCTAAACAAGAATACGAGTTGAGTTTGATAAGAAAAATGCGTTGGGGATACACCGGTCATGTGCTAAGGATGAATAAAGAAAGACTTCCTCACCAGGTATTCATGGTGAAACCATCTGGTAAAAGAAAACAAGGCAGAGACACACTACGCAGAACAATTACAAGGAAAGGTTCAACCATGGACTTATTAACAACAAAGAACTACAAGAACTTGTAGCAAATTGTCAATCGTGGAGAACTATGTCTTCGGCCCGCGAGAAAAATGAAACCAAACAGAATGCACTGTTACATTACCTTCATGCTCTTTCATTTACCAGCTTCACCGCATATTTATGTTTACATTCATGATTGCCGGTCAAGTTTATGATTGGACATCTATCGTACTGGTTGGCCTCCTATTTGAGTATATTCATAGTTTGTATTTACCTTCTTCTTCTGCAGTGTTTGGTTTCCAATGCTCAGCAAAGTACTTAGTCGTTATTGGGAGTTGATAAGTACCCCATGGTTTATCTGCAAATTGTCTGTATCCCATGGTTTATCTGCAAATTGTCTGTATCCCATGGTTTATCTGCAAATTGTCTATATCCCATGGCCTATCTACAAATTGTCTATATCCCATGACCTATCTGCAAATTGTCTGTATCTCATGTTTTATCTACAAATTGTCTGTATCCTATGGTTTATCTGCAAATTGTCTGTATCCTATGGTTTATCTGCAAATTGTCTGTATCCCATGGTTTATCTACAAATTGTCTATTTCATGGCCAGAATTCGATTCTTATATTTGTGTAATGTTTATATGTTTGAAGGACATTTCTGTGGTCGATATGAAGTCGAGTGTAGTCATTTACATTCTGTATAGATGGGTGCTCAATCTACGGTGCCCTGATCGGGGTCAGAAGGCTTTTGTCTGATGTACTCTCTCTAGGTTTAGGATAGGATCTTGTGAGAATTTCCTGTTTTGCTATAGTCTGCCATGCATCTCTTTGATTAGTGTTTTGCTTCCTTCAATGGTACCATGTGAACACTAATTATTCTTCATCAACGCCTGCTTTTGCTAGTTTGTTAGTATCGCATTACTTCTATACGTCAGTAGTCAGGGTCCATTACGGTGTTACTTTATGCCACTTATCTGGTAAGCTCCTCTACTTCTTTGTTTGAGGATTCACTGATTCCTTTTAGACAGCCTGTACCTCATCAAGGCCAGCTCCTTGTCGTGGGGATGGGGCTTAACAGTCACCAGGGACTGAAAACTAAGACTGGCCAGGCCTTCCTACACCCGAGCAAGACCACAGTCTGCTCTAGCAAGTTCAAGTGCTGAAGTCGGAGGCAACCAGCCAAAAGGCGCACAACAATCAGGATGCCACGCACTCAACGCATATGGAAGTATGTCTATAACTGCAAATCGATATGGCACTCGCCCTGTGATGGGCACTCAGGCAGGTGCAGCGCCGGGCCCTCAGCCTCGAAAGGGCCCAACCTCTATTACTGGATGTCCTTCTCAACCGCCCTGTGGAGTCAGGGGGCGAGAGAATAGAGCTACTGGCCAATCCAAAATAAGACCACTAAAAATAATGCAATGGAATGCTGAAGGCATCAACAGCAAAAGAGATGGGTACAGTAAAAAGATAGAATTAGAAAATATCCTGCATGAAGAACAAATAAGCATATGCTGTTTGCAGGAAACCCATCTAAACAACGACATAGCCTTGAAGATTAGGGGATACCAGTGCTACCGATCTGACAGAATAAATAGACAAAAGGGTGGAATACTGACTCTTGTAAGGAACAACATTAATGCATGTCAGATTGAAGTGTATATGGATGGGGCGGAATATCAAATACTGCACCTCAGGACAGGAAATACAGACTTCCATCTACTTAACTACTACTGTCCGAGTGACCGCCCACTAGCACTAGACACAATTACATTAAAAGAAAGAATAATTGTATGTGGAGACTTTAACAGCCACTCACAGAGCTGGGGCTATGAACATATGGACAAGAGAGGTGAAGAGCTTGAAAATTGGCAGGATGACAATGGGCTTATACTATTAAACCAGGCAACAGATCCACCAACATTCTACTCCAGATCATGGCATACCACATCTACACCAGACCTTGCTTTCCATTCACCAGACCTGGATTGGAATATCACACGAATTGTTGGGAAACAACTTGGAGGCAGCGACCACCGACCAGTCTTTTTAGTGGTGCAAAATGAGGCCATCAGGGAGAGCAGCACTCTCTCCAGATGGAATTACAAAAAGGCAGACTGGAAAATGTATCAACACTACACCAGTGTACTGACTAAAGATATAAATACAGATAGAGACATCAACAAAATAGTTGATGAATTCAGTAGACTAATAATACAAGCTGCCAGTGAAACAATACCTAGAGGGGCACGGAAACACTACAAACCATACTGGAGTAGTGAACTAGAGGAACTGCACAATGACATGGAAACATCTCGAAAGCAAGCAGAAAATAACCCTTGCCAAGAAAACCACAACAACTACCAGCATGCTAAAGCCAAATTTCAACGGGCTAAACTACAAGCCAGACGGAGAAGCTGGAAAGAGAAAACAGAGTCCTTGAATCTTGAACGAGACACAAGAAAAGTGTGGAAGCTTGTAAAACAGCTGAATGATGAGGGTACAGAAAGGAACACCAAAATTACACTGAAGAAGGATGGAAACATTCTAACAGGTAAACATGCAGCAAATTACTTTGCAGACTCCTTTGCAAATGACAATAATATTGAAATTAGCCTAGAAAAACGACAAGAGACCCGTCTAAAACAACAAAATGCAAGACAAGAAGAGACCACACATGAAGTCATGGAAACACCCATTACACAAAGAGAGCTAGAGCTGGCAATATCCAAATTAAAAATGAAAAAGTCACCAGGCAATGATGGAGTGTCCAATGAAATGATTAAGAACTTGGGAACTGCAGCTAAAGCAAAACTACTGCAGATCTACAACATTTGCTTGATCACAGGTAGAGTGCCACAGGCATGGAGAGAAGCAATTATGATACCATTACTAAAGCCAGGAAAAGATAGTTCAATGACATCCAGCTATAGACCAATCAGCCTTACAAGCTGTTTGTGTAAAACAATGGAACGTATAATCAATCTCAGACTGCAGTGGTACCTGGAAAGTGAAAATCTCCTTGTCCCACAACAAGCAGGCTTTAGACAGTGTTACTCTACCGAAGATCAAGCAACCTATCTTTCCCAGGAAATTGAAGATGCGTTTCAAGAAAAGAAACTGGTACTAGCAGCATGGATAGACCTAAAGAAAGCATTTGATAAGGTATGGAAGGAAGGGCTTTTGAAGAAACTGAGAAATTATGGAGTAAATGGCAGGATGTACAAATGGGTCAAAGCATACCTGCATAACAGGAGAGCCAGAGTGCAACTGGATGGTCTTAAGAGTAAGAAGGTCTTATTGCGCCAGGGCGTTCCACAAGGAGGGGTACTATCTCCAACACTTTTTCTGATCTACATCAATGACCTAGTTACTGAACTACCACATGGCATCAAAGTGGCAATGTATGCAGATGACTTGGTAATGTGGTGCACAGAGGAGTATGCAACAGTGGCCTCCAAATTGCTACAAAGAGCTATGAATGCACTGAATTCATGGACAAATAGATGGTGTATCAGCATCAATACAGACAAATGCAGTACTACACTTTTCACACTCTCCCCAAAACAAAAAGCAGGAGCCATCTACATAAACAATGAGCCTGTGAAAGAAGACATACAAGCTACATATCTCGGAGTTACATTTGATAACAAACTATCTTGGAAACAGCAGATAAATAAGGCAACCCAAAAAGCAAGGAGAAAATTGGCTATTCTAAGAAAGTTGTGTGGAACCACATGGGGTGCGAGTGGGAAAATACTCAGTAAAGTTTACCAACAGAGTATACGCCCACATTTAGAATATGGATCATCCGCATGGTGCTCAGCATCAAACACCACATTGCAAGAACTGGATAAAGTACAAAACCAGGCACTTAGGGTCATCACAGGAGCAATGAAATCAACACCAATATTGGAGATGGAGAAATTGTGGAGGATACCAGCACTGAGAGAACGGAGAGACACAAAGGTGCTGATACAGGCAGAAAAATTTGTATGCATGCCGAGACATCCAATGAAGGACAGATTCCAAAATCTTGCATTGGGACGACTTAAGAGAAGCAGCTTTATCCACCAAGCCAAGCGTATTAGTAGACAAACACCAGACATGCCAAGAGTTGTTAAACCCCTTCTGCCCATACCAGAACAGACTCCCTGGACAGATGAATCAGGATTATCAGTTCAAATACGGACAGAAGTGAAAGGAATAGTTGACAAAGAGGAACAAAATAGTCTACAGCGAAAAACAATAGCTCTCAGTTTCCTGGATGAAGAATACCCACAAGACCTATGGATTCGTGTGTACACAGATGGATCAGCACAGAATGCAGTAAAGAATGGGGGAGCAGGTGCATATATAGAGTACCCAAATAACACTAGGGATATGGATAAAATAGCAACAGGGAAATATTGTCACAATTATGATGCAGAAATACAAGCAATAAAGTTGGCAATAGAAAAACTGCTGAACAGTAATCTTAGCCCACAGCCTGTAGTGTTTTTGACAGATGCAAGATCAGTACTCCAGGCACTACAATCCAGAAAATTACCACATCTGCAGACCTTATTGACTGAACTCTGCAAGCACCACAGGGTTGCCCTGCAGTGGATCCCGTCTCACTGTGGAATACCAGGAAATGAGAAAGCAGATCAGTTGGCAAAGGAAGGTTCAACAGGCACACAACTAGATACACCAGTTACATACCATCATAAGAAACAGATAATCAAATCAATCAGAGGACCACAAGCCCAAATCAGGATGCCTTTCATAATATGAATAGATATGAACAAGTTATCATTATACGCCTAAGAACAGGACACAATCGACTCCATAGTCACATGTATACAAAATTCAAGATCGGCACATCAACTACTTGTACATGTGGACAGGCACCCCAGACTGCTGAACACATACTTCAAGACTGCACTGAATATAGTAGACTGAGGAAAATCCATTGGCCCATAGATACAACACTACAGACAAAACTATATGGGCCACTGCAAGAATTACAAAAGACAGTAAAATTTATACAGGAAACGACATTGCAGATATAGACAATACTTCAGGCGAACGAAAGATAGATAGATAGACAGCCTGTAGACCAGACCTGCAGCAACATATGGCAATTATATTTCTGTCGTTTTATGCTCTCTGAGTATCTTAGTGGCTTCAAGGGCTGCTTGAGGTTCTGCTCTGTGGATTGTTAAGACAGGTCTTGTCCCTGTTGACTGTTATTCTGGTGCCGCTTGACACGTGCACCTCCTATTCTGGTTGTTTATTTTGAGGATCTATCTATCTGTCATTAAATTTTAATATATTCACTATGGTTTGGATAATGGCTGCTGCTATATTCCATGTCATGAGAATAGGTTTTTATTTAAAATGAAGCCCACAAAATTATTTTTAACAAAACAGGACACAAGTGACATTTTTTTTTCAACTACAGGACGATTGATAGATGTGGAAAAATGATGCGTTACTGCTCCATTCAAAGCTGGTAAACGTGGTTAGCTTTACTTTATATTAGATACATAATAGTATGTTCCATCTGAGATTTTAAAAAAACAACAACAATAGGTATGATAATAATATTTTGGTCGATGTCTTTTGACTGATCAATTGTAGTTTAAAATACAAAACTAACCATACACATTTTAAAAATATGATTACTTTTCTGTTTTGCAATACAAAATATAAGAACATTGTTTAACTTACCTCATATGTTCATTTCTCTCTACGTTCATTGAGTTGTTTATATTTGCATGGACGACCTCTTGTTTTAACTGCATGATGTATTCCTTTGATTTATGTAGTATTTCTATTCTTGACAATTTATTTGTTGAACAATTTGGCAGCAGATCCCCCAGTTCCTGAAAGCCTTCAGTGATTTTAATTTGTCGTTCACGTTCCTTCAAAGGAAACAATAACATCAATTATTACTTGCTTATGTTCACCATATGACTAAAGTATTCTAGAGTATTCGTAGACTAGAATTCCTCTTTGTCATCCGCCCTTAAAAGGACCAAAGTGGACGTGTCTGCGTTGTGTTGTGGTTTGCAGTATAACTGTTATATTTGCGCCTTTCGGCCCAACATATCCGACTTCAGCACGACATTTGTGAGTACCGGGTTGTCTTCCCTCTTCGATCCCTGCTCGCTTGGCCAGACTAGACAGGTTAGTCTGTTACTGGAGGCACCGCGTAGGTGGAGCAGGGTCTGGATGGTTTTCTTTCACCGATCCTGGCGCAAGCTATCAGCTGTGGGTCGCTGACAACTTTCAGCTCTGGTGCTGGGAGGCGCGCCCTCGCTTTTCACATCAATTATGAACAAGGAGTTTGTGCTTGGTAAAAGTTTGTCCGGTAAAAGTATCTATAAAATAACGTAACTTTTATTTTATTTCTTTTAAATTCATGGTCTGTACGTGGCATATCACATACCTGTAATTGGGTTAAAATGGAAATGTATTCCACGGCTTGATTGTAACTGGCTGGTGGCGTACAGGGCCCCTATTTTTGTTAGCACGTTTTTAATAGAACCTAGCCCACTACTGTATGTTTTTTTCCTCATTTGACAAAAACCAGGTGTGCAGTTAATCAGCTTAGACTACTGAATACGACGTGTGTATGTTTTTATTTTGTTTTAATTTAAATTATCTGTGTAATACGCGCGCGCGAATAATACACACACACACACGTACATAACTCTCTTTTCTATAGAAATGTTTACCGGAACTCTGTCGTCCCGTTCTATAAAAGGAGAAATTCGTAATATGCACATGGCCTCTGAAGCTCTAGTTTATTATTTTCGATTAGGTTTGAAATTATATTATTAGATATACATTACAAGCGTAAATTTAAACTAAAAACATGTAGCAAGTGAATTAAGATGTTTATAGTGATTGTTATATTATTACAAGTTTACTGCAACGCGTTCTGGGAATTTCGGGCTGAAAAAAACCACACATTATGTAAATAATACAATGTTCATCCCAACGTTGTGCTACCAACAATGCCAGTCCTGGACCCTAGATGCAAGAACTAGAAAAATAACCTCTATTGAGATGAAATGGGTTAGACGAATGACAGGGATAAGAGGCTGAGAGATAAGATAAGAAATGAAGAACTGAGGAAAAAAGCTAGGAATAATCCAAACCATATAATATATAAAGAAACAGCATATAAAATGGTTTGGCCACGTGATAAGGCAGAAAGATCAAAACACAACTATCCTTCAATAAACGTTGCGAGAACACCAGATACAAGGGCCGACCACGAAAAAGATGGATTGTTACTGGAATATTAGAAACACCAACAAACAGAAAAGCAAAACGCCGCAAATTATATCTCCCCTCGAGATGAAAGGCAAATGAGAAAGGAAAGACGATTTATATATATATATATATATATATATATATATATATATATATATATATATATATATATATATTACAATTAGCATTACAACAATATTAAAATAGTTTAAGTAAACAAAATGGTAACAAAGACCGGGAACCAGTTAACACTACATAAGCCCACTTATCTTTTCGTGTATTATTATTTTCTTCCTCCTACGACAAGTATACAATCATTTACGGTCAACTGTGGCTCAACTATAGTCGCCAAAACAAACAGTACCACTGCGATTTAGCAGTGAGTCGTCAGACAAGGCTTCAGTTGAGTTCTAATCTCTGCCCTATGTGCCATCTAACCAATCATTCAACAAGATTTCCACTTTGCCGAAGATTAAAGACAGGGAAGGAAAACATATGTAAGTTTAGGCCTATGTACAAATTGATAACTCAATTACTCAATATTAACACGCCAGAGAGTACAAGGGAAACATTCACATTAAAGGCTGAACAATGAGCTTAAAGATATCCAAATCATTTTATGATAATCATTAACCGATGAAGAAGGTAGAATACAAATAAGAATTACTGCAGCATTGACAAAAAATGTTTTGGTCACGTGGCAAGACGGAAACAACTAAACCTAATCCGCAACGCTGTGATCTGTGATCAATACCAACCAAAACAACAGACCAAAATGGCGTCCTTTGTAAATATGGATAGACGGAATACTAAAAAACAGACCCGAAAAAGGGGAGGGGGCAACCATATGAAAACCGACCCTTATCCTAGATGGTTAACGCAAAAAAAAAACAACAACTTCTTACTATATTTTGTTCAAGCTGACACGCTGTGTCCCATCACTTCTTTCTACTACATTTTTCAAACTGCCACACTGTGTACCACCCTTCTACTACACTTCAAACTCTACAATCACTACTACACTTTTCAAACTGCCACACTGTGTCAAATCCCTTCTTTCTACTACTCTTTTAAATCCGCCACATTGTGTCAAACCCCTTCTTTCTACTACTCTTTTAAATCGGCCACACTGTGTCAAATCCCTTCTTTCTACTACTCTTTTAAATCCGCCACACTGTGTCAAACCCCTTCTTTCTACTACTCTTTTAAATCGGCCACACTGTGTCAAATCCCTTCTTTCTACTACTCTTTTAAATCGGCCACACTGTGTCAAATCCCTTCTTTCTACTACTCTTTTAAATCTACCACACTGTGTCAAATCCCTTCTTACTACTACTCTTTTAAATCGGCCACACTGTGTCAAACCCCTTCTTTCTACTACTCTTTTAAATCGGCCACACTGTGTCAAACCCCTTCTTTCTACTACTCTTTTAAATCTGCCACACTGTGTCCAACCTCTTTACTTCTCATTCCAAGAGCGGGAATTGTCTGCTCCAGATCTTGGCAATTGATTTCTTTTTACTTTCAAAAAGTATTCCTCATACTTTTATTGGCTGCACGTGATATGCTAAACAATATCTTCTGTAAACTCCAATGGTTTTGTTGTCGGTTTTTCTTCAGTAACACAATTATTGTTTAAAAAATGCTACAGTTTAAAAAAAAAATAGGAATGGCAAAAAGCAATTTTAATATCATGAAAAATATACTAACATCAAAACAAATAACTCCAGGGCTAAAACTATGAATAGCAAAATGTAACATTTTCTCAATATTCCTGTATGGTACAGAAACATGGACATTAGGAAAAAAAACAGAACAGAAAATTGAAGCATTTGAAATGTGGATTTCTAGAAGAATATGTAGAATTGGATGGAAAGAAAAGAAAACAAATGTTGAAGTTCTCAAACAACTAAAAATGAAAAGAGAAAACTAAACAAAATTATAACAAAACAAATGCGATTTTGGGGGCTTGTTAAAAGAAACAGCAGGCTACTAAAATTAATCTTGGAATGGAAAATACAAGGTGAAAAAGGTAGAGTATTATAAACATTATTATCTTGATAAACATAGATCATGTGCGGCTAACGCAGTAGAGAACAGTCTTTACATTATATCGATTGCAAGAAAATTAAATTAGCAAATACTGCATGAAATAAAAAAAAATTAATGAGCAAATATTACACGAAATGAAAAGGAGAAAATTAATGTGCAATACTGAAATGAAATACCTACTTGTAGATTCACTGTTTGTCTGAGCTTCTTAGCTTGTGTCTCGTCCAGATTAGCGTATCGGTGTTTCCTTCTTGGTGGTGGTGTATCCATTACTAACAATTGAAAGTGGAATAAAATATTTCAGTCCAAATGGGACAAATCTTGTTCTAAATGTTCACACAAGATCGTGTTTTTGTTGTAAGTAGTGCTGTCCAACGGCGTGCAACTTTTAAAGGCTACATTGACCAATCGGAGAACGCCCATGTTGTCGAATGTCAATATTGTCGAGAGAAAAAAGGGGGAGTGGCACAATTACGTTAATATCGTGTGGGGTAGCACTGACGTTTGCTCATTGCTTGTTTTCTCATTGTAAATGTTTGTGTGTGTGCGGGGGGGGGGGGGGGGGGGGGGGGGGAGGATAAGTAGGGCCAGATTAGGGACGCCTTAAGGTAGAGACTTCGCTATTTACGTCGAAGAAAACATTGTCCATTTGTGGATTCGGGATTTAATTTAAAAACATGGGTGTCTGTCTGGTCGTTGATTACAAAAAGAAAACCAATCCGTATGTACACACACACATTTAACACTCACACACATATTTCTGGGGAAACGATCTAAGATTAAACAAAAAATCTTGGTGTCTCATCCTTAGTAGTAAACTAATAATTCATCCTTTGAGAGCAGCGTGGCCCAGAGCTCTCTTAACTAATCATCATCATCAAGTACCGATCCTGCTGGCGTAGGGGATCATGTCTCTCCACAATTTTCTATCTCGGCAGTTATTTATCATTTCTGTTGTTGACCTTCTTCCAAGCCATTCTCTAATTAAGCTGTCTGGTATTTTTCTCTTTGCTTTTCTCTATCTCTTTGTCCCTCAATTTTCCCAGTTTTTACAATTTGTTTCAGTTGTTCTCCTTCTCATTACATGGCAAAAAAAAAAAATGATAATTTATTTGGTTATTTGGTTATGGAAGCCCCCGGTATCTTTCTATTGTCCTTTCGAGCCGAAGACGGCACATAGGGCAGAACCACAATCTCAAAAACAGAAACCTTGCGTGCCAAAATGGCACATATTGCAGAGATCACTGCTTCTAAAATCTATGGTCTGTTTCCATAACAATAGTTTTTACAATGACAGCTTGTCAAGCCATCGATCAACCTCCTTAGTCGCCTCTTACAACATGCTTGGAAGGTCACAGTGTCACTTTCTTTACTCATAATGAGACCCCGGTAACACACAATCACTGCAAACGAATTAAAATCCATAATTGCTCAACCGCCCGTGTCAGTGGAATCATCCGAATTACTAACTCATCTCCCAAACAAAGAAAGGTAGCTGTAGTCCCCATCATAGCAGTCTCAGCACACGCCAAAAGACATAAGGTGAAACCGCACAGAAAGTGAACACGGCCAACTGTTCCCGGTCATACGATATCAGCATTCATCGTAAACAATTGGAATATCGGAACATGATCAAAACGGATGAAACATACAGCTCACGGTGTGCACAGAGCACTTAACTCAGTAGCTCCTGCAACAAGCCGGACTTGGAATATGAGGAAACTGCAAGAAAGAACACTTTTCAGACATAGCCTTCAATGGTTCCTGCCGCCTATCCACCATATTGCCCGGAAGTTCACGTCCTCCTGAAAATAATGATCGTCATAGTATTTAAATGTATAGCGCTTGATGATGTCAGGACATCGTGTTAAATGATAATTGTTTCTTCCAAATATTGAAAATTAGCTCTCTTTTTGCTTTGGCCTTTTTCAGATCGTTTTCATTACTCTTCTTAGCTGTCCATGGTATTCTCAACATTCTTCTGTAAAACCACATTCTACAGACTCCAGTGATTTTCTTCTTTGTTGTCCTATTGCCCATGATTCACATCCATATGTTAAGACTGACTCTACATAACATCTAAGAACTGTTTTTCTTGTTTCGATTGTCAAAAATTGATTGCATAGTATCTTCCTCATTTTTTGGAAAGCTGCTTTTGCCTGAGCAATTCTACATCTCACCTCTTTTGTACATCTTCCGTCTGAGGTAAACAAAGTCTTAACTTCATCCTTAAGAGAGCTCTGGGCCACGCTGCTACAGAAGATGAAAATGGAGGCCATACACTCCACTCTCAAAAAGAATTAGTGATATACGAGATATATTTACTAGTTGTGTTTGTATTTTTAAGTGGAGATGGTTTCAATTTTTTCAAGTTTAATGTTGAAGAGAATATACATTTAGAATTTATTATCGTAATTTAATATGTGTACTACGACAAATGATTTACAAAGTGTTTTTCATTTAATTTTTTTTTTTTTTTTTTTTTTTTTTTTTTGAGAAGCGGGGTGTAAGAGAATACATGCTCATAGAGAACCAGACATTCCCCAAGAAATTAAGAAAGTTTGAAGACTTGATTGTGAATTTATTGGATGAAAGAATGACGTGGGCGTGGCTGATTTTGTGAAAGAAAAGCTGCGTCATCCTCACGCTAACGTTCATGTTTCGACTGGTTCTAAGACGTAACTATGTCAACAGATGACATGGTCACATGGATAAGTGCTGAGGATGAATGATGTCAAGAGATAACATGATCGGGAAAAGTGCTGAGGATGAATAATGTCAAGAGATGACATGGTCGAGGATGAGTGCTGAGGATGAATAATGTCAAGAGATGACATGGTCGAGGATGAGTGCTGAGGATGAATAATGTCAAGAGATGACATGGTCGAGGATGAGTGCTGAGGATGAATAATGTCAAGAGATGACATGGTCGGGGATGAGTGCTGAGGATGAATGATGTCAAGAGATAACATGATCGGGAAAAGTGCTGAGGATGAATAATGTCAAGAGATGACATGGTCGGGGATGAGTGCTGAGGATGAATAATGTCAAGAGATGACATGGTCGAGGATGAGTGCTGAGGATGAATAATGTCAAGAGATGACATGGTCGGGGATGAGTGCTGAGGATGAATAATGTCAAGAGATGACATGGTCGAGGATGAGTGCTGAGGATGAATAATGTCAAGAGATGACATGGTCGGGGATGAGTGCTGAGGATGAATGATGTCAAGAGATAACATGATCGGGAAAAGTGCTGAGGATGAATGATGTCAAGAGATGATATGGTCGGGGACGAGTGCTGAGGATGAATAATGTCAAGAGATAACATGATCGGGAAAAGTGCTGAGGATGAATAATGTCAAGAGATGACATGGTCGAGGATGAGTGCTGAGGATGAATAATGTCAAGAGATGATATGGTCGGGGATGAGTGCTGAAGATGAATAATGTCAAGAGATGACATGGTCGGGGATGAGTGCTGAGGATGAATAATGTCAAGAGATGACATGGTCGGGGATGAGTGCTGAGGATGAATAATGTCAAGAGATGACATGGTCGGGGATGAGTGCTGAGGATGAATAATGTCAAGAGATGACATGGTCGGGGATGAGTGCTGAGGATGAATAATGTCAAGAGATGACATGGTCGGGAATGAGTGCTGAGGATGAATAATGTCGAGAGATGACATAGTTGGGGATGTGTGCTGAGGATGAATAATGTATAGAGATGACATAGTTGGGGATGTGTGCTGAGGATGAAAAATGTCGAGAGATGACATAGTTGGGGATGTGTGCTGAGTATGAATAATGTCGAGAGATGACATAGTTGGGGATGTGTGCTGATTATGAATAATGTCGAGAGATGACATAGTTGGGGATGTGTGCTGATTATGAATAATGTCGAGAGATGACATAGTTGGGGATGTGTGCTGAGGATGAATAATGTCGAGAGATAACATAGTTGGGGATGTGTGCTGAGGATGAATAATGTCGAGAGATGACATAGTTGGGGATGTGTGCTGAGGATGAATAATGTCTAGAGATGACATAGTTGGGGATGTGTGCTGAGTATGAATAATGTCGAGAGATGACATAGTTGGGGATGTGTGCTGAGGATGAATAATGTCTAGAGATGACATAGTTGGGGATGTGTGCTGAGTATGAACAAGCCTTACATTTCTTCCTGAAACCATATCTTCGCACTTCAAGCTTTATTGTTTTTTCACCTTTTATTTTTTCGTATATGTGTGGTACATCGTATCCACTTCTTTCATTCCTCATGTGTCTTTCCGCCTTGAAGGGACGTATCTCGTATCTACAACATTAACATATGGATGCAGGAGTTGGAGACCCGGCCCAGCTTCAGAAACGAGACTAATAATTTGCTTTTGAAATAAAATAGAGGCGAAGGCGCGCCTCACAGCACCAGAGCTGGAAGTTGTCGGCGACCCACAGCTGTTGGCTTGCGCCAGGATCGGTGAACCAGAACCATCCAGACCCTGCTCCACCTCTCCGCAGTGCCTTTAGTAACAGACTAACCTGTCTAGTCTGGCCAAGCGAGTAGGGATCGAAGAGGAAAGACAATCCGGTACTCAAAAATGTCGTGCTGAAGTCGGATGTGTTGGGCCGAAAGGCGAAAATATCACAGTTATACTGCGAACCACAACACAACGCAGACACATCCACTTAACGTCCTTATAAGGGCGGATGATGAAGAGGAATTCTATAGTCTACGAATACTCTAGAATACTTTAGTCATCGGGCGAACTTAAGAAGCAAATAAAATGCTTCTCGGGACTTCAACGTAATTTGAAATGACTTTGTGTGAAAGAAGTAACGAACTAAAATAATGTGTTGGAACCTTTTATAGACAAGAGAAAACTTCAAAGGGTTCAAGTGGACACCGAATCATCATCATCATCATTGAGTGCCGTCTCCACATCGAAGGTTGGCTACCATGGAGCGCCATTCCACTCTGTCTCTTGCTTTGATGGTGCAGATTGTCATAGGCTGACTTGTCCATCTTTTGATGTTACTCGTCCATGTTAGTCGTGGTCTGCCTCTGCCTCTTTTACCTTGTATTTTCCCTTCCAATATTACTTTTATTAGGCTGGTGTGTCTTTTAACATGACCCAAAAATTTCATTCCTAAAACAGTAGTTAGAATTTCTTTCCATGGCTTTCTTTGGAATGTTACGTGATGAGGCTCTAATCTAGGCAATCTAGGAGGACACCGAATGCTAAAATAAAACACAAACATCATCAAGTGTCATGTCTGCTGGCGAAGTTATCAATCTCTCGGCAGCTTTCAGTTCCTACTATATTATTTATCAGTTATATTGTTGATTTCCTACAAAACTACTCACTTAAGCTGACTCGTGCCTTCTCTCTCGGAAAAAGTGAGATTAAAAAAAAAAACCACAAGGAAGACCAAAAGAAACACGTTTTTTAAGAAAAACTAACATTGAGGGCTCAATTACGGTCAACTGTGGCTCAACTATAGTCGACAAAATAAACAGTACCACTGCGATTTAGCAGTGAGTCGTCAGACAAGGCTTCAGTTGAGTTCTAATCTCTGCCCTATGTGCCACCTACCCAATCATTCAACAAGATTTAGACTTTGCCGACGATTAAAGACAGGGAAGGAAGACAACATGTGTGTAATATGTAAGTTTAGGCCTATATACAAATTGATAACTCAATTACTCAATATTAAGACACCAGAGAGTACAAGGGAAACATTCACATTAAATGCTGAACAATGAGCTTAAAGATATCCAAACGTGTTGACTGAAAATAAATTGTTTCAGACATTGGCCTAAGACAATAGCGACAGAGTACACACGGGGACATTGGCAATAAACACAATGGGCTTGCCTAGCTTGACGTTTTACCTGAACAAGACAACCTTGAAGGACGAGATTTCATTGACAACTAGCGCCTTCTAGATTCGCTCTGATTGGACAGTCAATGAGCTTGCCATACATACCAATTATCTAAGAATATGCTATAGAAAGTAGAGAAATATGGAGATGAAAACAGGAGGAAATAATCACGTATGAGCAAGTGTATGTTCTGAAAGAATTGTCTCCTTTAAAAAAAAAAAAATTAGCTCTCAAATCTAACTTTATCCTGTCACTCCAGAGAGTTCGGAAAAAAAAACCTTCAACTACTAAATGTTTTCAACCGACACGAGAAGAAAAGTGTGTGGAATTGTTTGTCTACTGTAATACCGGTCAAATAATGACGAAATCAATGGAGATTGCGATCTGCATACCAGCTGTTCATTTTACATAGAGAGGAGGGAACTTCAATTTTTAAAACAGATTATAAATAATAAAAATAAAATAATTAAAAACTTGGCAGCATTTATCGATACCTGTGGGGTAGGTATGATGCTGTCCACTTCTGCAATACCTTTAATTATAACGTCACCAGCCACGTGTTACATTTTATTTAAATGTTGAAAATTGTGTTACTTCTCACTTCAAGCGAAACTTAACTCTATACATGTACGTATATGACCGTAATTCTCCATTTGATCTTATTTTTTTAAACGGAAAGAAGCTCCGTTAATTTCTCTAAGACAGTGTGTCCACAATGAAACACATAATAGCAGGTCTTAAACACATCATGAGGGTCTAATCCTATCTATGATCCATAGCCTGCATCTAGTTCACGTTTGGTGACTACCACCCAAAGTTATGTCCACTATGACTTGTAGTTTCATCTGCAGTTGCTAATTCTCAACTTGAAGATTAATTAGTTTCCCCTCAGTTGAACAGTTTGTATGTCATTTAACTCTGAACCAGGTTTTATCATAAACGTTGTTCTTTGTATGGCAGACCAAGACTCCGACGAACATAATGAGCTGATATCAGTCAGCAACTCACAGCTGACTGCTTGTGTCAGAATTGGCTAGCAAAAGTTTATCTAGACAGTACTCCATCTCTAACTGGGGCTTCATGGAATAAACTAACCAGTCTGACCAAGTGTCTAGAGATCGAAAAGGGAAGACAGCTAGACACAAAATGACGTAGTAAAGTCAGATGTTTCTAGCCTAAGATCTCAAGTAATGTAATGAGTAGAATAGAGATCTCTATGAAGGCGGTGGATATTTATTTGGAGATTGGTTATTGGTTATTGGTTATGGAAGGCCTCGGCATCACAGCAAACGAATTAAAATCCATAATTGCTCAACCGCCCGTGCCAGTGGAATCATCCGAATTACCAACTCATCTCCCAAACAAAGAAAGGTAACTGTAGTCCCCATCGTAGCAGTCTCAGCACACGCCAAAAGACATAAGGCGAAACCGCGCAGAAAGTGAACACAGCCAACTGTTCTCTGTCATACGATATCATCATTCATCGTAAACAAGCGGGATATCGAAGCAGGATCAAAACGGATGAGACACACAGCTCACGGTGTGCACAGAGCACTTAACTCAGTAGCTCCTGCAACAAGCCGGACTTGGAATATGAGGAAACTGCAAGAAGGAACACTTTTCAGACATAGCCTTCAATGGTTCCTGCCGCCTATCCACCATATACCATGGGAGTTCACGTCCTCCCGAAAATGATGATCGTCATAGCACTTGATGATGTTAGGCCGTCATTGATGACTCCAATTCCAAACATATAGACACACAGTGGTGGTAATTTGTCATTTCCAATCCAACAGAAGCCACATGACCTGTAGTTAGTAAAACCACAGAGAGAATATGATTTTGTGACCTTCACTGATTCACTCTTAGATGTGAATGTGTAGTTTACACAAGAGGAGAAGTTTTCAACTACAGTGATTCCATTTAAGGCAATTCTGGGATAGCAAGGCAAGTCTCCTTTATAGCAGCAGAACTTGATGTTCTCCACTTCTTGTAGCCGCCGCCACACGATTCTGATGTCTCACTAACTTGGACATCATTCAAGAACAATGTCAGATTAACATTCCATAGATATGGCTCTGCTGATGAAGTGCTTGATGCAACAGTTGTATCAATCATACTGGAGGCTCCTGGTCTATGGTCATTAATATCACAGACAGCCCATGGTGTTGTTATATTCAGTATTTCTTTCTGGGGTGTAAATATGTGGCACACACATGGAGAGTGGTTTGTGGTCACAGTAATCCCATTAAAGGCAATTCCAGGGTAGCATGGCATAGCTGTTTCAGAACAGCACAATCCTGTGATGCCTTCTGTGCTCGCTATAAAGCTGCTGCTGCCACACAATCCTGACCAATTATAGGTGTGGACATTATTCACTTGCAATGACAAAACTGCTTTGTTTACTACATCATAAACCTCTGGAAGCGAATCATTTATGGGACCAATAGTACAATTTATTCTTCCATCGGAGATATCTGCATTGAGTCCCCCCCCAAAAAAAAGGTCTTTGGATAAAAAGCACATATGCGTTTGAGTTAAACACACAATGAGCCCACTTCATAGATTCAAAATGATCCTTGCCAATGCCATCCGCTTGCACAAGTTAGGTCCTTAGCTACCAACGTCTAAAATGTCTGAAACGAAGCCACCCAATTAACGACTTTATCTACAGCGAAGGTTAACGAACTGTGAACAAACATTTATGTTCAAACCTCTGAAAACATTTACAAAAATCTGCCAACTCGCAGCAATAACATTTATCGTGTTGTTCAATGCAAACATTGCTTGGTCCATAGCTCGAATATAAATCTTATTTGGAGATGTAAGGCTTTAACACACGTTGCATTATTTTTCCACCGCTCCATATTAACAAATTCACCGCTGCATATTAACAAATTCACCGCTGCATATTAACAAATTCTCTGCTCCATATGTTTCCGTCCGCTCATCTCCGCTGCCAAACGAGAAGTGCCTATCTTTTTGGTCCCCTCTCAACCGTCCCTAGCCCACGTCATACCCAATTTCGTCATAGATTCCTATTTCGTCATTTCTTCTTCAGTATATTTCTGTGCTTAACTTGTTTCTTCCCTTTCTTTCTTCCTTTAGTGTGCAATTCCCTGTCACACTATTTTCTCTGCTATACAATTCGCCCTTTATATGCCAGTCGTTGCCACACCTAACGACTATTCCCCTTCTTACTCCTCTGACTAAACCTCAATTACCCATTCTGTCAAACTATTTTCTCTGCTATACAATTCGCCCTTTATATGCCAGTAGTTGCTACACCTAACGACTATTCCCCCTTCTTACTCTGCTTGCTCTATGTAGCCCAATCATTCTAGATTAGTACTTCGCTACTACCTCTGAACTTCTTTATGTAGCTCACTCATTCTAGATTAGTACTTCGCTACTTTTGCTTTCCTTCGTCCTTTATATATGACAGTAGTTACCACACCTAACCACTATTCCCCTTCTACTCCTCTGACTAATCCTCAATTGCAACTGCTCATTCCGGGTTCTCACCTTCTCATCCACTTCCTCCTCTGACTAAACCTCAATTACCCATTCCGGGTTCTCACCTTCTCCTCCACTTACTCTGACTAAACCTCAGTTACCCATTCCGGATTCTCACCTTCTCCTCCACTTACTCTGACTAAACCTCAGTTACCCATTCCGGGTTCTCACCTTCTCTTCCACTTCCTCCTCTAACTAATCCTCAATTACCCATTCCGGGTTCTCACCTTCTCTTCCACTTACTCTGACTAATCCTCAATTACCCATTCCGGGTTCTCACCTTCTCTTCCACTTCCTCCTCTAACTAATCCTCAATTACCCATTCCGGGTTCTCACCTTCTCTTCCACTTCCTCTGACTAAACCTCAGTTACCCATTCCGGGTTCTCACCTTCTCCTCCACTTACTCTGACTAAACCTCAGTTACCCATTCCGGGTTCTCACCTTCTCTTCCACTTCCTCCTCTAACTAATCCTCAATTACCCATTCCGGGTTCTCACCTTCTCTTCCACTTACTCTGACTAATCCTCAATTACCCATTCCGGGTTCTCACCTTCTCTTCCACTTCCTCCTCTAACTAATCCTCAATTACCCATTCCGGGTTCTCACCTTCTCCTCCACTTACTCTGACTAAACCTCAATTACCCATTCCGGGTTCTCACCTTCTCTTCCACTTCCTCCTCTAACTAATCCTCAATTACCCATTCCGGGTTCTCACCTTCTCTTCCACTTCCTCTGACTAAACCTCAATTACCCATTCCGGGTTCTCACCTTCTCTTCCACTTCCTCTGACTAAACCTCAATTACCCCTTTCGTACATTGCATTCCGCAATAATACCTATTGTCTCTACAATAGCTCTCTAGTGTCGTTTCCATCCTTAATACTAGCAGACTTTCCTCACTTGTATAATTAGGTCATGACCGCTAGCTCAATGTAGCCTAATCATTTCAGATTAGTACTTCGCTACTACCTCTTAACTTTCCTGTGTAGCCCAATCACTCAGATTAGTACTTCGCTACTACATCTTACTTTTACATTGCATTCCGCAATATTTTCCTATTGTCTCAACAATAGCTCTCCTGTGTAATCTCAATTCTCAATACTAGCAGACCTTTCCGCACCATACATAATTAGGTCTTGCCTGCTTTCTCTATGTAGCCCAATCATTCTAGATTAGTACTTCGCTACTTTTGCTCTCCTTACTATTCGTCGTTCTAATTAATTATCTCTTTTCTTTCTATAGCTCATTTTGTTCCTCCTACTACTACTGTTAACTTTCTTTATTCGGGTCTTTATTCTCGCCCTTCTTTCTTCTCTTGAATTCAACCTCTTCCTTCTCTTTTCTGCTTCTTCGTATTCACTCCTTTCGAGTTTCCCTCTCTTTCTCTCCTTACTTTCCTCTCTTTTTCTCTTCCTCCTACCTCCATTCACTAGCTCTGCCCTATCTTGATTTAATATTTTTCCTTGCCTGTCTTGTAATCTTACCCTCCTCTCTTGATTTAATATTTTTCCTTGCCTGTCTTGTAATCTTACCCCCCTCTCTTGATTTAATATTTTTCCTTGCCTGTCTTGTAATCTTACCCCCCTCTCTTGATTTAATATTTTTCCTTGCCTGTCTTGTAATCTTACCCTCCTCTCTTGATTTAATATTTTTCCTTGCCTGTCTTGTAATCTTACCCTCCTCTCTTGATTTAATATTTTTCCTTGCCTGTCTTGTAATCTTACCCCCCTCTCTTGATTTAATATTTTTCCTTGCCTGTCTTGTAATCTTACCCCCCTCTCTTGATTTAATATTTTTCCTTGCCTGTCTTGTAATCTTACCCCCTCTCTTGATTTAATATTTTTCCTTGCCTGTCTTGTAATCTTACCCCCCTCTCTTGATTTAATATTTTTCCTTGCCTGTCTTGTAATCTTACCCCCCTCTCTTGATTTAATATTTTTCCTTGCCTGTCTTGTAATCTTACCCTCCTCTCTTGATTTAATATTTTTCCTTGCCTGTCTTGTAATCTTACCCCCTCTCTAGATTTAATATTTTTCCTTGCCTGTCTTGTAATCTTACCCCCCTCTCTTGATTTAATATTTTTCCTTGCCTGTCTTGTAATCTTACCCCCCTCTCTAGATTTAATATTTTTCCTTGCCTGTCTTGTAATCTTACCCCCTCTCTTGATTTAATATTTTTCCTTGCCTGTCTTGTAATCTTACCCCCCTCTCTAGATTTAATATTTTTCCTTGCCTGTCTTGTAATCTTACCCCCCTCTCTTGATTTAATATTTTTCCTTGCCTGTCTTGTAATCTTACCCCCCTCTCTAGATTTAATATTTTTCCTTGCCTGTCTTGTAATCTTACCCCCCTCTCTAGATTTAATATTTTTCCTTGCCTGTCTTGTAATCTTACCCTCCTCTCTAGATTTAATATTTTTCCTTGCCTGTCTTGTAATCTTACCCCCCTCTCTTGATTTAATATTTTTCCTTGCCTGTCTTGTAATCTTACCCCCCTCTCTAGATTTAATATTTTTCCTTGCCTGTCTTGTAATCTTACCCCCCTCTCTAGATTTAATATTTTTCCTTGCCTGTCTTGTAATCTTACCCCCTCTCTAGATTTAATATTTTTCCTTGCCTGTCTTGTAATCTTACCCTCCTCTCTAGATTTAATATTTTTCCTTGCCTGTCTTGTAATCTTACCCCCCTCTCTAGATTTAATATTTTTCCTTGCCTGTCTTGTAATCTTACCCTCCTCTCTAGATTTAATATTTTTCCTTGCCTGTCTTGTAATCTTACCCCCCTCTCTTGATTTAATATTTTTCCTTGCCTGTCTTGTAATCTTACCCTCCTCTCTTGATTTAATATTTTTCCTTGCCTGTCTTGTAATCTTACCCTCCTCTCTTGATTTAATATTTTTCCTTCCTGTCTTGTAATCTTACCCTCCTCTCTTGATTTAATATTTTTCCTTGCCTGTCTTGTAATCTTACCCTCCTCTCTTGATTTAATATTTTTCCTTGCCTGTCTTGTAATCTTACCCCCCCCTCTTGATTTAATATTTTTCCTTCCCTGTCTTGTAATCTTACCCCCTCTCTTGATTTAATATTTTTCTTTCCCTGTCTTGTAATCTTACCCCCATCTCTTGATTTAATATTTTTCCTTGCCTGTCTTGTAATCTTACCCTCCTCTCTAATTTAATATTTTTCCTTGCCTGTCTTGTAATCTTACCCCCCTCTCTAGATTTAATATTTTTCCTTGCCTGTCTTGTAATCTTACCCCCTCTCTAGATTTAATATTTTTCCTTGCCTGTCTTGTAATCTTACCCTCCTCTCTAGATTTAATATTTTTCCTTGCCTGTCTTGAATCTTACCCTCCTCTCTAGATTTAATATTTTTCCTTGCCTGTCTTGTAATCTTACCCCCTCTCTTGATTTAATATTTTTCCTTGCCTGTCTTGTAATCTTACCCCCTCTCTAGATTTAATATTTTTCCTTGCCTGTCTTGTAATCTTACCCCCTCTCTAGATTTAATATTTTTCCTTGCCTGTCTTGTAATCTTACCCCCTCTCTAGATTTAATATTTTTCCTTGCCTGTCTTGTAATCTTACCCCCCTCTCTAGATTTAATATTTTTCCTTGCCTGTCTTGTAATCTTACCCCCCTCTCTTGATTTAATATTTTTCCTTGCCTGTCTTGTAATCTTACCCCCCTCTCTTGATTTAATATTTTTCCTTGCCTGTCTTGTAATCTTACCCCCCTCTCTTGATTTAATATTTTTCCTTGCCTGTCTTGTAATCTTACCCTCCTCTCTTGATTTAATATTTTTCCTTGCCTGTCTTGTAATCTTACCCCCCTCTCTAGATTTAATATTTTTCCTTGCCTGTCTTGTAATCTTACCCCCCCTCTCTAGATTTAATATTTTTCCTTGCCTGTCTTGTAATCTTACCCCCCTCTCTAGATTTAATATTTTTCCTTGCCTGTCTTGTAATCTTACCCTCCTCTCTTGATTTAATATTTTTCCTTGCCTGTCTTGTAATCTTACCCCCCTCTCTAGATTTAATATTTTTCCTTGCCTGTCTTGTAATCTTACCCCCCTCTCTTGATTTAATATTTTTCCTTGCCTGTCTTGTAATCTTACCCTCCTCTCTAGATTTAATATTTTTCCTTGCCTGTCTTGTAATCTTACCCTCCTCTCTTGATTTAATATTTTTCCTTGCCTGTCTTGTAATCTTACCCCCTCTCTAGATTTAATATTTTTCCTTCACTGTCCTGTAATCTTACCCTCCTCTCTTGATTTAATATTTTTCCTTGCCTGTCTTGTAATCTTACCCTCCTCTCTAGATTTAATATTTTTCCTTGCCTGTCTTGTAATCTTACCCTCCTCTCTAGATTTAATATTTTTCCTTGCCTGTCTGTAATCTTACCCTCCTCTCTTGATTTAATATTTTTCCTTGCCTGTCCTGTAATCTTACCCTCCTCTCTAGATTTAATATTTTTCCTTCCTGTCCTGTAATCTTACCCTCCTCTCTTGATTTAATATTTTTCCTTGCCTGTCCTGTAATCTTACCCTCCTCTCTAGATTTAATATTTTTCCTTCCCTGTCCTGTAATCTTACCCTCCTCTCTAGATTTAATATTTTTCCTTCCCTGTCCTGTAATCTTACCCTCCTCTCTTGATTTAATATTTTTCCTTGCCTGTCTTGTAATCTTACCCTCCTCTCTAGATTTAATATTTTTCCTTGCCTGTCTTGTAATCTTACCCTCCTCTCTAGATTTAATATTTTTCCTTGCCTGTCTTGTAATCTTACCCTCCTCTCTTGATTTAATATTTTTCCTTGCCTGTCTTGTAATCTTACCCTCCTCTCTAGATTTAATATTTTTCCTTGCCTGTCTTGTAATCTTACCCTCCTCTCTAGATTTAATATTTTTCCTTGCCTGTCTGTAATCTTACCCTCCTCTCTAGATTTAATATTTTTCCTTGCCTGTCTGTAATCTTACCCTCCTCTCTAGATTTAATATTTTTCCTTGCCTGTCTTGTAATCTTACCCTCCTCTCTAGATTTAATATTTCTCCTTGCCTGTCTTGTAATCTTACCCTCCTCTCTAGATTTAATATTTTTCCTTGCCTGTCTTGTAATCTTACCCTCCTCTCTAGATTTAATATTTTTCCTTGCCTGTCTTGTAATCTTACCCTCCTCTCTAGATTTAATATTTTTCCTTGCCTGTCTTGTAATCTTACCCTCCTCTCTAGATTTAATATTTTTCCTTGCCTGTCTTGTAATCTTACCCTCCTCTCTAGATTTAATATTTTTCCTTGCCTGTCTTGTAATCTTACCCTCCTCTCTAGATTTAATATTTTTCCTTGCCTGTTTTGTAATCTTACCCTCCTCTCTAGATTTAATATTTTTCCTTGCCTGTCTTGTAATCTTACCCTCCTCTCTAGATTTAATATTTTTCCTTGCCTGTCCTGTAATCTTACCCTCCTCTGTAGATTTAATATTTTTCCTTGCCTGTCTTGTAATCTTACCCTCCTCTCTAGATTTAATATTTTTCCTTGCCTGTCCTGTAATCTTACCCTCCTCTCTAGATTTAATATTTTTCCTTGCCTGTCCTGTAATCTTACCCCCCTCTCTGGTAAGGTTATTACTGCCTCATCTGATGCCGTAATTCTTTTCTTCAGTGTCCGTCGATTATGCCCCAGTATATTTTCCAGCTCCTTGTGCTTTGTTATGGGTTTTCCCCTCCCCTTTCTTCATTATTTTCATTGAGATATGTTTGTGACTCTTGTGTTCCATTTACCTCTATCCTCTCCGCTTCAGTGCTAATCAATTCCTCCGTCGGTATTATGTGTTCTTCTTCGACATCCGATTCTTTTTCTGTAGATTCCTTTCTTTTTGGTCTACTTGTTTGTGTTTCCTTTCCCTGTGTATCCTCTATATCTGACCATAGGGTATCATCTTTTCTTATGTTTCTTCTATGGGTTCTTATTTCTGCTCTACTATATATATGTTTTATCACATAATTGGTAATAATTGATAATATCCACATTAAATACAAACTTTAATGAGATCAGTAATCAACACATCCACGGCAGCAAACATTTTAGGACCCATATTGGCATCTATCTCTTAACTTATTCTTAGATCTAACTAAACAATTACGTGATTCTGGTGGATACCAGGTGGCGTGGACGTCAATACCTTCCTCTAGCCTATCATATTTAACTTCTCTCCAATTCAAAAATTAAATGACCGAACAAAGGACACTGTTTATTACGTCACTAAGAGACAAAATTGGGAACCTTGAGGAATCCCAGTCGTGTTTAGTTATTATACAGCAAATATTAGTTAAGATACAGGCAAAGGGTTTTGAAGATATCATCATCATGCGCCGTACCGGTTGGCGTAGACGATCATGTCCTTCCATAATCTTCTATCTACAGTGCATCGTATCAGTTCTGTTGTTGACCGTTTTCCATGCAATGACACCAAGTTATCCAGTACTTTCTCTCTTTGTCGTCCACGATCTCTCTTTCCTTTTATTTTGCCAGTTGTAATCAAGTATTCCAACTTTCCTCTTCTCATGATGTGCCCGAAAAATGTTGATTGTTTCTTTCTGATATTTTTTAGGAGCTCACTTTTTGTGTTGGCCTCTTTGAGAATTTCCTCAATGGTCTTTTTAGCTGTTCAGGGAACTTTCAACATTCTTCTGAGAAATCCCATCTCGGGATTATTCCTAACCGTTAATTTCAATTCCATTTTTGTCTACTATTGATCTCATAATATGTTCGCTGTAAAGTGAAAACAAATCCGACGACATAACACAGCCTTGTCTGACTCCTTGTTTTATATAGTGGAACTATCCTGTTTGGTTGTTAATTCGTATAGCTGCAGTTTGTTGCCTGAACATGTTTTTTTTATGATTGCAGATCCTTGCCGTCAATGTTTAATTTCTTCAGCATATTGATTATTTCCACATGCTTTACTCCATTCTGTTAGGTTCTAGTTACATTACTATTTATATCTTCCACTCCGAACCATGAAAGTTATGTAAGTGAACATGACAAAGTTCTTTTTGGGGCTGATGTCCAGCCCAGTGTTGGCTGTAAGCTCTGAGTTGATTATACAACGATATATGCATCTTTAAAATCTTTCAATATGAATAGACAGGATCATTTTATTCTTCATGAATAGACATACGTCATTAAAAATGAGGGTAAGACCTTTTGTGCAATCAATGGTGTCATAACCAACTGGTATCATTCACAAATTAACTTTCATTTAGTAAGTATGGACCTTCCCTCACCTCTAGAACTCTTTGTAGACAGTTGAATCAACTGAAGGCAAAACTCTTAATTCAATTTTAATCGCCTAGACAAAGACAATCCTCTTCAATCTATTAAGACGAAAGTCAAATATAGATAAAAGTAAAGGACATCCTGAAACAAATATTGTTAGCCATTATTTTAAAACTTATTATTAAGCTTAGTGCACTTGTGCTACGTAGTTGCCCACCCTTTGTGGTGAGGACACGTGAATAATAGCTATAACGGCGATATTACCATCCCCCCTGATAATGAGATTCATATTTAAACAATATGACTACAAAACATGTTCTACAGGATTGCTCCCAGTACACAGACCTGAGAAGAGCAATGTGGTCCACGCCCACCTCCATGGAAGAAAAACTATATGGGGCAATCGATTCGCTTAAACAGATAGCTATGTCAGTCATATCGCATATTTTTGTGTGCATGTCTATGTTAGTCATATCTTTGCGTGTATGTCTGTGTTAGTCATATCTCATATCTTGATGTGTGTCAGTGTTAGTCATGTCTCGTATCGCTGTGTGCATGTCTGTGTTAGTCACATCTGATATCTTTGTGCGTGCATGTCTGTGTTAGTCACCTCTAGTGATTCGGACAGATGGTGCTCGTAAACTTGGGAGGGCTGACCATCTAAGGGCAGAATCCCCCTACAGAAAAGACAATCTGCTGCCTTGCAGGAAGATTGGGGACAGTCAAAGGCTAAGAAAAGCAAACCTGAATAAAATGCTGGCTGAAATCGGATGCACTGGGCCACTGGCGCAGAACACAGTGCACCGTTTTAACGGGTGTTCAATCAGAGTGGATCTGGCAGACTCTAATTGTGATGTTCTGTCTGTGGGGGCGATCAACACACTTAACCTGACAGCTGACTTCATGTGAGAGTCTGGAATCCTACTCTGATTGAGTCCTGATCGCAGAGAGAGAGAGAGAGAGAGAGAGAGAGAGAGAGAGAGAGAGAGAAATTTAAACTGCCTTTTGAATTCTTAGCCCATTACAGTCAAGAAGGGGAACAGTTTAAGGTTCGATGGAGATTGACGAAGTCTTCCTCACATGATGTGCTGCATTTCAATATAAAGTATATATTTGTTGACGATTAAGACTATTCCATTGACATTTATCGCAAAGTAGCTTTATATGTGAGGCAACAATGTAGCTCAACGCACCGGCTTAGCGATGAAGTGAACGAGGGTTTAAATGAAGTTTGACACTCTCCAGTCAGTATCTGTCAACGAGTTGGGGTGGAAATGATAGCGAGACAACACTGGCTCTGCGAGGTAAAATATTTACTCCCCGTCGAAGTTCGTCCTAGTCGAAGAAATATATCACTCTTGGGGAAGCTAGCGAGATAATAGTACGACATATATGTATTATTTTTTTCAATGGACTTTTTCAGTTATATCTGCAGGGTTTTATTGTAAGATTTGTTCCACTTTTTTGACACATCTGAGTATACAGGGAAGAGTTTTTATTTTTAATTCTCCTTTTATTTCTTCTTTTAGTTCGAAATTATTATATTTATTTATTTTTTTAAATTTTAAATACATATTTGTATCTGTGTTGTATGTTTGTTCCTGCTGAAGGCCTATTGAGCCGAAACGTCGTTCTGGTTTGTGTTGTCCACTTGTTACGTGAAGCTTTAACCATAATGTTTTTCTTTCTTTTTTTTTTTTTTTTTTTTTTTGTTATTTCTCCTCGCAATTAGCTTCACTGCAGCTTTGCAATTTTATGCTTTTATGAGTATTTCTTTGTCTTGACCATCATGTAAGAAGAGTGACAAATATTCGTATTCCGAAACAAATACTGTATGGCGAACTTAAGGATGGAAAGAGACCAAAGGGCAGACCAGTGCTGATATACAAGAATGTTTGCGCGGTTTCCTTGAGGGAATTCTCTTTCAGTGAAAGAAACTGGGAAAATCTGGCTGCAGATAGTTGCACATGGAGAACACAAATAAAAAAAAATTTCACAGTAACGTTCGTGGCAGTGCTGATAGCAAATTCAGAAGACAAGGCGCAGGAGAAAGGAGACAATGCCATGATCTGTTTGCCCAATATTGGCAGATTCAATCACGAAAGAAGCTGTTCAGCAAAGTAGCATCCAGCATTACACACTAATATTGTTTACCAAACTACTGACTTATCACGATAACCAAAGGCCGTATATGTCATCATCATAATCAAGTATCATGCCTGCTGGCGTAGGTGATCATGTCTCTCCACAACTTTCGATTTCGACAGTTATTTATTGTTTCTGTTGTTGACCTTCTGCCAAGCCATTCTCTTAAGCTGTTTGGTACCGTATACATGCACACACATATTTTTACTAGATACAGAGCGGAAACTCACCTGGTATGGACACGTCACACGGTTCACAGTTCTTGCCAAAACCATTCTGCAAGGCAGTATTATGCAAAAGAAGACAGTGAGGATAAAAGAAAAGATGGGTGGATAACATCAGAGAGTGGACAGACATGTCTTTTGTTGTTTCGCAAAGAGCTGCTCTAAATCGCAACGATTGAAAGCTAATTGTGAAAATATAATCTCTCTCTCTCCCTCTCTCTCTCTCTCTTTCTACTCTCTCTCTCTGCGATCAAGACTCAATCAGAGTAGGATTCCAGACTCTCTCATGAAGTCAGCTGTCTGTCTAAGTGAATCGATTGCCCCATATAGTTTTTCTTCCAGGGAGGCGGGCGTGGACCACATTCCTCTTCTCAGGTCTGTGTACTGGGGGCAATCCTGTAGAACATGTTTTGTAGTCATATTGTCCAGTGTACAGTGACATAGGCTGGTTGTACCTATTTTGAATTTGGTGAACATGTGATTTCTCATTCTATTGTGGCCAGTGCGTAGGCGAAGTGTGATGACTTGATCTCTCCTTGATGGTGGTATCCGTCACTCTCGTTATGCTTTGGGTGTTCTCGTTACCATTTTTCATGGAACTGACCCTTGAGGATGGATTTGACTTCATCATAACTGAGCGGATGGTTCTCTTGTGGTAATCTCCCTCCCTCTTTAGCTAATTTGTATGTGCGTTCGTTCTCGTGTATATTACAGTGTGATGGTATCCACTGAATGACTACTCTCTGGAATTTATTGCCTCGTTGGTCCAGTGTTGTTCTCAAGTCATCTAGTTCATTGTTCTTGGGGCTTTTTAGAGCTGATAGTACTGACAGTGCATCAGTCAGAATCACCAATTTATTGTGCATGTTATTTTTGTGTTGAATAGCCAGTGTTGCAGCATCTCTGAGGGCCTCAGTTTCTGCTTTAAAGTTGTTTGAGAATTTCCCAGTAGCTATTGACTTGGTGATCTCGTCCTGATTATTCAGCATCAAGAACACGCCTCCCACTTTATTTCTGGTGGCATTTGTAGCAGAGCCATTTGTGTATATGTGGGACCAAGAGTCATGTGGGTAGGTATCGTGTATGTGTTTTTCTGCTACCTGTTTTCTTTCTGTGTCTGATAGGGTGCCTTTTTTCATGATTCCTGTTATATTTTCCTTAAGTTCTGGTATTTTATGTTTTCCATGAGGAGACATATCAGATGGGCCCAAGGGTTTCGATATTGTTTGGGAAAGCACTGGGTCTCCAGTAATTAGTTCATTGGCAATTGCAGCGAAGTTGCTCCTCTTTAGTCGTACAATTCTGGAACCAGTTATTCTTTGGTGCATGGGGTGGCTAAGGAGCCTTCTATATTTCTCCGCTTGTTGCAATACTTTAGTGAACCGTCTGTCATCTAAGGAGCCTTCTATATTTCTCCACTTGTTGCAATACTTTAGTGACCCGTCTGTCATCTAAGGAGCCTTCTATATTTCTCCGCTTGTTGCAATACTTTAGTGACCCGTCTGTCATCTAAGGAGCCTTCTATATTTCTCCGCTTGTTGCAATACTTTAGTGACCCGTCTGTCATCTAAGGAGCCTTCTATATTTCTCCGCTTGTTGCAATACTTTAGTGACCCGTCTGTCATCTAAGGAGCCTTCTATATTTCTCCGCTTGTTGCAATACTTTAGTGACCCGTCTGTCATCTAAGGGTTGTAAACCTGTTACTGTTTCTAGAGTCTTGATAGGTGTAGATTTCATAGCACCAGTGATGATACGGTCAGCTTAGTTCTGTGTTCTCTTAATTTTGCTAAGGTGTGATTTGGAAGCCATAGCCCAGGCTGTGACTCCATACTCTAGAACTGGTCTGACTCTTCCTACGTATAGTCTTTTCAAAATATTGCTGTCTGTCCCCCAGTCCGTTCCTGCCAATTTCTTCATAATATTTGTTCGTTTTCTGGCTTTTTTCCTTGCTCTGTCTATGTTAGGGTGACCATTCGTCCCCGATTTCCGGGGACAGTCCCCGGAATGTAGAAGTTGTCCCCGAAAGAAATTTGTCCCCGATTTCAGTGAATAAATAAATGTTCATACACGGAATCGGCCCTCTTTTAAAGTAATCACTAGGACTCAGGACGTTACTGAGATGTGTTTCTTTATCCCAGACTGAGCGGCATTAGCAAGAAGATAAAAGAGAAGACTTGGACGCGTTGTGTCGGAGATAGCTCTTTGAACTCTTGAAGCGCGGTGCTACGTCACTTCTATTCCCACCACTCACTTCTATTGGGATGGGTTTAATTTTTTTAAAAAAGCAGACATTCTCTCTCCCCCCACCCCTGCCTTTCCGGACATCTCCCGCCAAAGTATCTCGCCAAAGATGCCAACAGTAAAAACTAACATTAATTTATCGTGTGAAAGCTTCAGTGAAAAACTTGCTTCAAATCATGAGATCTTGAGAAAGATACACTCAAAAAACAAGTACCACGCCGAGGCAACAACCTCTTCAGTATAAATAAGGTACTGTAAACATTACTTTAATACTGTAATCGATATCTATATGTTGTTTAAATTTTTTTAATTTTAAATATTTTTTTATTTATTGAGAAGCACAACTAGCTATTGTAATGCCATTAAGTGCGTGTATCGCATAAGTACTGTGAATATTAACAAAAATAAAATCAAACAGCAAATGAACAGTTATTATGAAATTTAAAGTTATCTTTTTTTTGCATCTACAAAATTTCTTGCGCACACACACTCACACACCCACCCACACATATTATATATATATATATATATATAAAATATATATATATGTATACACACACACACACACACATATATATATATATATATATATATATATATATATATATATATATATATATATATATATCGTTCGTCCCCGATTTTGTGGAACAGTCTCAGAAATAAGCAAAAAAATCCTCTGAAATTTAAAAAATATGACAAATGTCCCCGGACAAAATGGGGAAAAAATGGTCACCCTAGTCTATGTGGTTTTTTCAAGTCATTCTGAAATTCATGGTGGCGTCAATATATGTTGGGTTTTGGTCAATAGGGAGTGTATGGTCTTTTATCTTCAAGTTTGCAGAGAGTGTATTTCTTGATAGGCTGAAAATTGTATATGTAGTTTTTTTTTCCCTTGATTGGTAAGAACCATGTGTTCGTCCATTTTATAAAGGTCACGAAATAATTGCTTGATTGATTTGGTTGACCTGTACCTAAACCATTTAATGGATAACATAAAACTGGCCGTTTTAACCGACAACATAATAGTATACAAATAACAGTTTAGAAGACATTTTGAACAGAAAAATAATTTGTTGACAGGAGCTGTGATACACGTGGAGTGGGATATGGGGAATTCCCGACTGCAATGAAACTGATTCAATGAACAGAACAATGGATGTGTGGGCGTTGCCATAGAAACGTTTATTGTGCGCATGCACAATGTGACAGTAATCATCAAATCTTGGCCGGTTTCTTACCCATACCGTTATAGTTGCTCATCATAACCTACACTCCTACAACATTTTATGAAATCTGACTGTAGCTAGATTCCTTTAACCAAGAAAGAAACTCATTTTTATCAATTCAAAAGCAGAACAAGATACTAATTTCAAAATGTGCAGCAAAGTAAAGTGCAAAAAATGCGGCAAATACACTTGGGCTGGTAAGTAAGCAAGACTTAATATTTTTTTAACGGTTGCTTTTTAAGACAAGTGTCAACAGTCAAGTCAATGTGTTTAGTTAACGAAGTATTAGTAAGTTGAGAAAGTGATACTTATAGTATCATTATAGAATATATAGTAGCCTCCGTCAGTCAATAGTTGACTATGGATTTTTCAGAGCCTCTAGAATAGCTTTTTTTTCTTTTCTTCCACCGTGTTATGTATGTGTATTCTCTTTTTCTATTGAATCTGTATTCTTCATGTTTGAGTTGGAGCTTTAGAAGTGTGTTTCCAAAGATGTGATTGCCGTCTACAGATATTTAATTATTTAATCTTCTTCTTCTATCTTCTTCTATCCTTCATCTGTTGCCGTTGGCGTCGAGGGAAGAAACAATCTGCGATTCTTTGCTCTTCTGTTGGCATCTTCTGATGTTATTCCTCCTAGTGGCTCTAGTATTCCATTTATCCATCTCTTTCTCGGTCTTCCTCTTAATCTGACGTTTTCGTAGCGTTTGTTTATGGCTCTTTGATTCATTGTTAGTTCTTTCTGTCTTGCTATGTGGCCGAACCAATTTATCTGTTGTTTCTTTATGTATTCGATGGCTGGTTCAATTTCGAGTTTCTTCCTCAGGTCAGCGTTTCTTACTCTGTCCCTTAAGCTGTTTCCTGTCATTCTTCTGACACATTTCATTTCTGTGGTCGTTATCTTTCTTATTGTTCTAGAGTCCAGCGTCCAGTTCTGGCACTGATAGCACAGAGTTGGTAGAAAAATTGATTTGTATATTGCCCTTTTTGCTTCCGTAGTTATTGCTTTGTTTTTCAATAGTGTTTATTAGTTGTTTAGTTATAGTGTTTAATAATTATTTAATAAGAATATAATATACTAGAACATAATTATATGATTGGTAATATAGCTACATAGTTACTATGACATTATTATATGGACTGTAATAGTAACATTATATTGGCTTTAATTCATATTTGATTGTATTGTCGTTTGAGCCGTTTCCTCCATTACGGGATCACTCACTGTTCTCTTCCCTTTCCCCCATAACGCTGCGGCTTATCAGTCTAAGTACTATTGACAGCAACATTCTTAAATGTCCGTAGCAATTTTTGATAAAGGTAAATCTTGAACATTTTAATTATATTATAATTATGTTATCAGTGAACTCATAACTCATACAAATGATACTAGTCCCAAAGTGCGCCCAAAGGCTCTCAATGGAAATAGTGGATCAGACAAACAATTACCTCATTAATATGTAACCATGACTACTAATTAAAAGAATCTTACCCCAGGCAAACCCATAAATTTATAAATAAATGACCATATCTTACTCATTACTGACATTAAGAAGGAACTGTGATAACTCCTGTAATACACAGGCTACACACAATTTTATTATATTCTCCTGTCTCTAGATTGACACTTGATTCACAGTCTCAACTTTGCTCTCATCAATCATCTAATCATTGACAATAAAAAAAACTATTAAGCGAGACGTCAGTATATCTTTTAAATCAAGCTCTTTTGTTGTGGTTTGTTCATTAATATCAATGAAGACAAACTGTCTTTCATCTTTCCCATTTATAGTTTCTGCTACAGATGCGTCTAAAGCAAGATTGTCAGCACTTTTATTCATAAATACTCGAGTACACTTATACCAGTGTGAGAAATTATAAATAGGTACCTGACTTGCAAAATTATGTATAAGATAAAGACAATGAGGCAAAGCACTTGTCACCTCACCTCAAAATGTTAATATTTAATAGTGTAATGCCTTTAAATTAGAATCAGAATAGCTAAAGCAGCAATGTCTTTCAGAAGCCTTGAAAAGTTGTGGAAATCAAAACTCATCAGCACAAACACAAAACTTAGGCTATTCAAATCAAATGTACTATCAACCCTTATGTATGCGCGTGAAAGCTGGAAAACAACAAGAGTTATAGAAACAAAGTTGAACGCATTTGAAAATAAATGTCTAAGGAAAATACTTGGTATAGAATGGAACGAATTCAAAACAAACGAGGAAATTAGAGAAATCGCCAATCAACCACTAATATCTTCAGTAATAAAGAAAAGACGATGGTCAAATGTTGGACATGTGATGAGAAGGGATAATAACTGAATAGCAAAGCAAGCCCTTATGTGGGAAACAACAGGAAAGAAGAAAAGAAGAGGACCCAGAGAGACACTGAGAAGAACATTGATGAGAGAGGCAAGAGCAGCAGGAATCAGCTCCCTCAATGAGATAGAGCTGCTTGCACTGAACAGAGACAAATGGCGAGATTTGATAAAATATCTTTAAAAGAATTGAAAACTGCTAGAATAAAAATTTAGATAGGAGAAGGTGTATCTTGGCCTATGCCCTATGGGATGGCTACGGCTCGAAAAGGAACAGCAATGCCTTTAGTATATTATATATATTTTATTATTTTTAGTTTACTCAAATTTTCACAGTGAGAAATGAAGATTAAAGGGAAGACATTTCTATAATTGATTTAGGTTGTGGTGCTCATGCTAATGAAATTATGGCCTCCATTCCACCAGAGATGAGATGTTCTTGTCCACGAAGTAAATAATGGCAAGTATTAAACATGAAATAAATATCACCACCGTAAATTAAATGAATTCATTTTCAACTTCAATGTTAAATCAGCTCTAATGTATGTCTGTGAAACATGGAGAACAACAAAAATGACAATCACAAAGATACAGACCTTCTTTAACAGAATCATGCGAAGAATAAAAGGATGGAAATAGCTAAAATAGTACAAAATCACTAATGTAGAATTATGGGAAAGTACCAGTGAAAAAAGAGATACAATGAAGATGATGGCGCTAGATAGGACACACACAACAGAAGCCAACTGAGAGTATTGCACGACAGGCTCTATTTTGGATTCCTCAGGGAAAGAGACAAAGAGGAAGACCAAGATATTCTTGGAAAAGACAGGTGGAAGCAGAGATGAAGGGGATGTATTGTGAAAGCATAATGAAGTACATCTTTGTCACTAACTCACAGCTCCCTCAATCCATGGCTGATCTATTGCATCCTATTACTAATTGATTTTTACTTTAAACACAGGATCACAATCCCCTATTGAGAATCTATTATCAAACTATACTTGGTGGGCTCTACCAACCAACATCTGCCTCTGACAGCTTTTGGTGTGTGAACAACTATATATATATCAGCTCCTGCACAGGGACTTCCCCACCAAAATCAGTTTCAACATGAGACCTTAGCACCCATTACAGTGGTTCTCTTCATTTTCTTCACCAGGGGTCCCCTCTCTCACTATATTTTGTAACTATAAATCACTGTTAGATTCGCTGGTTCTCTTCATTTTCTTCACCAGGGGTCCCCTCTCTCACTATATTTTGTAACTATAAATCACTGTTAGATTCGCTGGTTCTCTTCATTTTCTTCACCAGGGGTCCTCTCTCTCACTATATTTTGTAACTATAAATCACTGTTAGTTTCGCTGATCGACTCAGAGCTTGTGTGGAGTGTCAAAAATGATACAACTCTTTGACACTTTCTTCTTGCGGTTCTCCACTCCTTTATTGATCACAGACCCTTCACCAGCTATGTTTTGTTATTGTGGATACCAGGACCTGCAGACCATAATTCTAGAACCGCAATAGCCCTGAAGTTGTATGAGTGATCCCCATTTCCTTCTTACCCCAATTCTTGCCCCTATCTCCAATGTCTAGGATGTTAACTATTGCAGGTGTGTATTCCATCACAGAGGTGTATATTACACACTAAGCATAAAAGAAAGCTTGTTATCACTGAGATGAGATATCTGAGAAAAGCACTTGGAGTGACCAGAAAAGACAGAATCAGGAATGATAATATAAGAGAAAGAGTAAACATTGAATCAGTCCTAAGCTACAGAAACAACAAATAAACTGGTTTGCCCATATAAAAAGAATGCTATGTGATTCCTTACTATACAAAGCATATATATTATACTAAAAGAGGAGAATCCAGAAGAGCAAGAGGCAGACTCAGAGTAAGATGAACAGACATCAAAGAAGTACTACAAAAGCATCAAATGACAATGACTGAAACTGCCAAAAAGGCAAGAACATAACTTTTATCTCCCTTGACACCCTAACGGGTACAAGAGGAAGCGCAGAAAGTAAGAGAGAGAGAGAGAGAGAGAGAAGAAGTTATCCTTTCTTATAGGGGGGCCAAATGCTCACCAGCGACTGCACTGAAACTAATCAGTGACCCACAGCTGACTGCTTACTTTAGAAACAACAGAGCTGATCAAGACCCTACTCAACCTCCAAGTGGTGCTCTGGAAACAGACTAACCAGTCTGGTGAAGCGAGTAGAAGAAAGCCAAACAGTATTCATAAATGCTGTGCTGTATCAGATGTGTTGATTCTATGTTGCCAATATTACTACCCTTATTCAATTTCTAGGATCTGCTGAGGTTTTTAGTTTGGTTAAAAAAAATTGGTAGCATGCTCAGTGCAGTCACTTTGTGGAGTTGAGATTAGAGTATCCATTCCACCCCGAACAGAAATATATTTTCATGATTCGAACCTGTACCCATCTTATTTAGAGAATGGCAGGCTGAAATTCATTTGATCACCCATTCTCCATGTAAAGCAAATTTGATCTCAAAGTGCTGTGACAGTTTGGGAAGCGTTGGGCCAACAGTTACAACTATAGCAGTTTCAACTTGACATAATAATGAAGTATGTCAGCCACAGTGCAAGTTTATTGGAATAACCAGGACACACATGCACATGTGAATGCTGACCATGCAAGCAGCTCATTGTGTGTTATGATAAATCCTTACCCCTCCATCATGAAACAGGACAAAGAGTCAAGTTTGACTATCACAACACTTGAACGCTGAAGAAGAGAACTTAACATAACACTTAAAATGCTTTTTTCTGAGGCAAGGTGCCCGACAGCAACAGCGCTGGTAGCTGCCAGCGACTCATAGCTGATGGCTTGCACCAGGATTGGTGAATCAGAACCAACCATCCAACCCTACTCCACCTTTTCGTGGTGCCTCCTTAGAAATAGACCAACTGGTCTAGTCTGGCTAAGCCAGTAGGGATTGAAGAAGGAAGACAGCCCAGTTTTTAAAAAAATATCTTGCTGAAGTTGGATGTTTTAGGCTGAATGGTACAAATATCACAGTTCGGCTGCAAACCACAACACAAAACACCCTTTTAAGAAAGAATGATGATAAAGACAATAACCTCCTTTAGTATTCATTGTGTGAACACCAGAAAGAAAGAAATGCTTTTTTTAAGGTATTAAGAAGAGTTGTAAAATTATGAGTTTTATTAGTGTATACTACAAACATTAATACTGGCTTTATTCATCCATTTGTTGTGGTGGCAGTGTGCATCTCCAGCAAATCAGATACGAGAGTGATTATCCATGTTATTCCTGAGCACAGACCACCACCTCCACCAGCAGAACCCATCACTAATTATGACAGAGCAGCATGTACTTCAAATTATAGAATGATATACAAACAAAATTAAAACTTCGTTTAAAAAACTAAATTATTTGTTTATTTAAAATATGATATCAGTTTGTTGCCGTTGCTTTGCTTTATTTCCACAAAGAACCTCATCAAATTGAACCAATTTATTAAAGTAACACACCCTTACTGGCAAGATACTGAATTTATTATTTATCACTGTGCTCATTTTATTTACCAAGAATAAGCAGTTCATTGTAATTTAGTATGAAAGTACAACTTACACACAATAAATCATCACAGTGTTCTTCCTCATATTGATCTCTATAAGATGCAACAATATGTACCAACCACAGAACAAAAAAAAGTATATGAAACATACAAGTGATTGTGTAAAACAAAGCATACATAAGCAACATGTTCAAGATCCATCTTATGTAACAAAATAGCCCCAGTTTGTTCACATAAAGACTGAGTGTACCTCCATACAGATAATGAATTATAAAGCTGGAAAGGGTTCAAAATGATGGCCTACATGTAGAGCTGAGACGAACCAGATGTACATCAATCTAATCAACTATTGCAGGACTAATCAAGAGTTATAGTGCATCACTGGTATGTTTAGGTCAGGGCCTACTTGAATACTGTAAGAACCATAAATAATCTCTTACATCGGAATTGGGGTGCAACCAAAAGCAGGCACTTAATGCTGTATGGTATGTAAGTTGGATGACATCAATACTGGCAACAACTGGGCAGAGTTAACAGCTGAAACAAAGGGGCTGACTAAAGTAATCATTAAACTTTGAGTGAGTGCTGCAAATGGGTCTATGGGTCAGTCAGGTCATGATAAATGAATCCATCTCTGTTGTGCTGAAGACAGATTGTGTCAGCCATGGCACAAGTTTAGGGGAAACTTTTGAACACACACACACACACATAGGTGAACAGGGCAACTTATCTTATTTCATGATGTTGTTCCTACCCCTCATCATGAAAAAACAGAACAAAGTGTCGAGTTCATATGATCAAGATTTGAAAGCTGAAGAAGAAGAATCCATTAAAAATTTGCCATCACTTCAGCATCTACAAGGACAGTCTCTGTATATCACGTCCAGTGCAGCAGTTAGGATTTATAGAATACCAACATGAGGACAAAGATAGAAGCAGCAAAGGTGGCAATATGTACAGAACACAAATCGCCCTGTGCTGGTGACCTACTTGCAAAGTGTGTTACAGAAGATCAAAAGTCTCATCCTGTGGTGGAAGTAGATAAATATAAAACAGAAATGCATTCCTTTTTCCAAAGATAAATTTTATTTGTAAAAAGTTTGCCATATAATCAGAAAGTTTTGCAATAAAAAATTTAACTAACAAAATTGACACTTTTCTTTCTATCTAAAAATGTCTTAAAAAAAAGCACAATAAAACACACAAATAGCAGACACCCAATGTCATTCTTACAGCATTTATTACCAGTGTTGTACTTTATTTCATCTTGTGTAATCCCCCCACCCCCTCCCAGTATAAATTTAACTGCAAGTAATATGCTATACCAAGAGGAGAAGAGACAAGAATCCCAAAGCAAGCCCTCAAATGGGAACCTGGGGGTAAAAAGAAAAAGAAGCTGACCTAGAGAAACACTAAAAAGAACACTGAGGTGAGAAGCAACAACAGCAGACATCAGCTCTCTCACCGAGATTGAACGACTCACCCAGAATTGTGCCGTGTGGAAAGATACAATGCAGACCCTGTGCAAGATCTGACATATGATAACATACATGATCAGACACAAGAGTCTTGAATTTGTGCCCTATGTACTGTCTTCAGCTCAAGAGAACAATAGGCAATTAGATAGAATACAGCATGGGTAATGTCTGACCTATCTCCCATGGCTGATAAGATGAGTTATAATGTAAATATTATAAATATATACTTGTATAACTTTTGGATGCTAATAAAGTGAAGCTCTTTCATATGTAAACTGAACCCCTGAAATGTGGATTTGTAGAAGGTCAGGAAGAAATTCTCAGTGAGAAAGAAAAATGTAATAAGTTTTGAAACAATTAAAAACTATGATTAATTTAAAAAAAAAACACTTTTTATAGTATTTAGTACAATTTGTACATGACAAATGAACTTACTTTTTTTTATACACAATGTGACCTCCAAAACACCAGAAAATGACAAGGCAGATACACTAGCTATGAGAGGATGACAGACACAATTTAACACCAACATCTCATTAAACACAGCCAAACAAATAATAAACTCTCTAACAGTAGAGAAGATTGGCTAAATGGCTGGGCCATGAGAAAAACAGGGAGACATCTTTTTAATTACTTGTCAAGACCAAACCCCCACGACAACATTAACAACCTAAAAAGACCAAACCACCATCTTCAGACTGAGAACTGGTTATGTACCACCGAACAACCACATCAATAAAATACAAAGAAACCAAACTCCAGCATATCCATTCTGTGAACACCTACATGAAACAGTATAACATTACCTTTCTGACTGTCAATAGCGCACTGACATCAGAGCAACTCTACTTCATCAAAGACCTGATGAATTGAACACCTTGTACAAAAGTATAGGGTGTTTATAAAGTCTCACTACACTTGGTATCTAGGTCAATTTGAAAAAAATGTTTATGACGTCATCACAATATGTGCTCAATGGTAAGTTCACTTGTTGCGACAGTTTTCTTAATGACTTGTCTGGACTTTTAAGGATTCTGTCTTGGATATCTAAACATATTTCATCATTCACAGCAGGCCTACCAGATCGTGGAGCATCTTCCACATTTCCAATAGCAATAAACTTATTCAACAAATTTCATTGACAGTGGGAGCACATATTGTGATGACGTCATAAACATTTTTTTTTCAAATTGACCTAGATACCAAGTGTAGTGAGACTTTATAAACACCCTGTACAAGGGAACTCAGAAATACCTGCAGATTCCATTAGATGGCAAAGGATGGATCCAAAACAACAATATACATAATGTGATGCAATTACTAAATGAAAGTCAGAAAAAATAGTTAAATGAGGTAGAGAACACTGAATTAGACTGAAAATACCAAGAAATTGGCAGGGGATCCTACAACAATGTGTATCAGAGACAGAGTAAAATGGTGGCCAGCCGTTTACTCAGAGTTAGCACAAGATAATGATGACAGATGTATGTCTTATCAAGCATTATCCTCCCCTTGAACTGAACTCTCCAATTTATTACATCACAATCTCGATCACAAACACAGGCTTGGTAACACTGACCATCTAATGTAGGATGAAACTTGGTGTAACGCGCAAAACAGTAGTATCTACAATTAGAGCCATGAATAAATCCAGGATGTGGTATGCTAAACATATCTATATGCTGTTGGCAGTCACAGCACATCGCTCTAAAACCAAAGCTGTCTTCTTCTTGCCTTCCTCATTTGCCTTTCAGCGTCGAGGTGAGATATAATCTGTGGTCATATGCTTTTCTGTTGACCTCTGCTACTGTCGTGCTTTTTCATCATCATCATTAAGTGCTGTCTCCGCATCAAAGGCTGGCTACTATGAAGCACCATTCTGTTCTGTCTCTTGGTTTTATAGTGCAGGTTGTCATAGACTGACCTGTCCATGTTAGTCTTGGTCTGCCTCTTATACCTTGTATTTTCCCTTCCAAGATTACTTTTGTGGCTGTTGCGTCTTTTAACATGCCCCAAAAATGTAATTTGTCTCATGTTTCCTAGTATTTCTAATATCTCATTATTCCATCTTTTTTTATGGTTGACCCTTGAGTTTGGTGTTCTTGCAATGCTTATTTAATAGCTTGTTATATTGTATTTGGGTCTTTCTGTCTTATGCGGACAAGACAAAACTGTGCAAATATAGAATAAGAGAAAAAGGAAAGTGAAAATGATTGTTTAAAATTCTATATATAAAGGGCGGAAGTGTGTAGTCTGTTGTGTGTGTAGAAAACATTAACTAGAAAAAGCAAAATCTAGTTCTCAAGCTACTGTTGACTGCAAGACCACATTGCTTATTGTAGTGTGTTCACGAATGTTTGCAGCATTTGTTTAAAAAAATTATATCTTGGCATAGTGAAGTAAAAATGGTTGAAAATACATATTTCTTTCATCATGCTTATGTAAACAAAACACACACCCACCCCCCCACCCCCCCAATAAAGTAATTGGAAAGATTTTTGCTTCTTCAAGATATAGAAATATATCTATGGTTACTATTTATAAGCTTTACAGGCCATTTAGTAATAGCTTTTACCTGGTTGTTCAAAATAACATAACAAATGATGAAAAATGTTTCAATGTATTTTGAACCCAGAGAAAAGAACAAAACATCCCCTCAGTATTAGTGACCAGACCTTATTGAGGTGACTAAATGAAAATTGTAATATTCCTACAGACACCAAAAGATGGTTGGCACAGAAATATAAATTGGATAACTTTGACAAAAGGTGATTAAAAGAGAGATTTATTGATTTTTAGATGGTAAAGAGTTGTTGATGCTAAAGAAAGTGAAAATTGTACAGAAGAAAATCCTTGACATATCCAAAAACACTCTATGGAATATTACCTACTGATGATCAATTGCACTTATGCCTCTGGTATGTGAAATGAAATACAGCAGTACTGTTAAATAAAATTATTGATACACCAATAATTAAGAACCTAAACTGATAAGAATAAAAACAACACAAATAACTGTTTTGATAATTCTGTGGTCTACTTAACTATTGAAATTAAAATATTACGGCTGGGACAAAAACAGGACCCCATGCAATGACCCAATTAAAAAAAAAGTTTATAGAAAAAGTAATTGCTGAGAAATTAAAGAAATTGCAATGACAAGCATTTTGTGAACACACTACAGAAATATCTTACAACAAATATCCATGTGGGGCTGGAGTGCGAATGCCAGAGAACATGCTTTAAGATCATTCAACTTACAGTTATCTTCATGCCAGACTTTATAAAATGAAACAAATGCTATGGGGTTACACAAATTCAGACTGAACCAGAGTGTGTGGATTATCATGAAGACAGACCTTCAGATACATAGCCAGATTCACAACTGTTATTGTAACTGCCAAGTAAAAACATTCTGATTAGTCAAAAGATAATGGAGGACACAGAGACAGCTGCCTCTACCAAACCACATGGTGATACTCCTTGTGGAGAAAGGAAGACTATGTGATTGTTCACAATCTGGCTCAGGACATAAAGAGTTCAAGCTTTCAGCCATGAGGATCAGCTAAAGAAATAAATGTAGATCAAGTAATCAATGTACATATTGTGTAAGTTTTCTTTAAAATTAACAGCTAGTTTATTTCAATCGAGCAGGCATTCCATATAATACAATAACAGATAACAGTAGTGCTTGTGCAGATACTGCCAGCCTTAAAGTATAGGAAACAACTGTTTTCATTTATTGATAACCAGAGCTATCTCGGCTGTTCAATAATTTTCTTGTAGGAATAGACTTGAAAGCTTCATGCCATGGTTTTTTATTCTTCACAGACAACATGATTTTTATTATCTGGTCCAAAGTGAGATTCTTGCTTCCTAAACCCCACCTGTTCAAAATATGGACACAAAATAATATTAGAATATGGAGTTTGAAATAGGAATGAGGGGAAAAGATTAGGGTAGACAATATGGTATAACAAATACAAATATAATGTACATGAAATCAAAATAATGTTTCAACCCACTAAGTTTTATGTATCATTATTATGGCATGCATCGCTTTCATGACCTAAATACAGTTGGTTAATGACAATTTTATCTGAGCTGTTGAAGTTTATATGATACAACAATTATGAGAATAAACCATTAAGGTTCAATATCGTGTGATGGATAGGTCTTAATTTTGCCAAATAACTCAGAAGTAAGGGCGAGTGGTCTAGAAATAAGACATTAACCTTTTGACAAGAAAACCCTGAGTCTGATTTCTACTATAGGTGGTGATAATTTGTTTAAAAAGGACGAATCTGTGGTTTCTTCATGGTTTTACCCTCTCCTGGTCTCAGCGAAGTGAGATCTGATGCCTAAGCCTCTCAGAAGATGGCAAGAAGCAGGAGGTCCCATGTGCATGTCAAAGAACCCATGGCAATATTACATTATTACAATTATACAGAATTCAGAATACACCTGAAGTTCAAAATAATTACCTTTATTGGAGGAGGAAAAAAGGGGGGGGGGGAAGAAGGAGAGCAATGCACCTAGGTCAGAATTTGCTTCCATTTAAACTTGAAAAGTGATAAGTAAGAAAGTACTTTTAAGTAGAAAAACTACTTAAATAATTTTTATATTCTTATAAAATTCTTTTATATTTATTCCTTATATATAATATTCTTTTTCTACTACAATAGTTTATATAAAAATGCTACTTACTTCACATATTCATCAAGAGGGAGCCGTTGACATTTTATCCCTTGCTCCTTTGCTCTAGCATATGATATGGGCTGACTTGTTGCTCTATCATTAAAAGCCCCAATAATATACACAGCATTAGGATCAAACGCTTTCATAACCTGATCAAAGTTAAAATAGTAAAAGATGGTTAGAGAAATTGATTATTATTTATTTATTAATTAGAAATTCTACATGGAACAGAATTTTTGTACTTTAGATGATACGAATGAAAGGTTTAGTCTACCTACAAGTATATATAGGTGAAACATGGATATATACATTCTGAACAAAAAATGCAATGGGTAGTGTAAGCCAGAATTAAACTTGCAGCCCTTTGGCATAGCCCCTTTCATAGAACTGTAGCTGCTGATAAAAACTTTCACCAACTTCTTACAACTAAAAATAGTTACTTTGCTGGTAGGCTCCATTCATACATGCAAATCCTACAAGACTAGAGAATATAAATAAAAATGACAAAACTATTGTTCCCAATTTCTTACTATCAAGTTGAGGCCAATCAAAAGGGCTATAATCCCCATCTTGATATATATCTTTGTTTATATCTTTCCCTTCAGGTAATTTAACCTGTCAGTTTGGGCCATTTTCCAAAGTGAGGAGACAGTTAACCTACTTCATAAACCAAATGCTGGATCTAATTTACTTCTGATAAAGTTGAAAATATATTTAATTGTCAGATATGTTTGGTCTAATATGGCTTATAATTTAACAATGTCAATCAGATAAAAGTTTGTTCACAATGCACAGCACAACATATTTAGAACATACCTGTCTTCCATTTGGAGATAAATACACCAAAGATTCCTTGTCAAATAAGTCCATGTAGCTTTTCTCACTAACTGTTGCCAGATATTCTTGGGCTTCTTGTAGTTGTAATTGAAACAGCCTAGTGTATTATATATATCAATTCCATTAACTCAAATTATATTTTTTTCAGAAATAAGTGCCTTTTAACTTAACAAATAATATGAAGTGCTGGAAAATAAAGAATACAATTTAAAACAAAAAAATGAATTGATTAAAAAAAATAAAAATTGTATACATATAAAATGATCACAGTACTCAATTTCCATCATCATCATATGGCACCATGCTCATGGGAACAGGCAACCATACCATGTATCTCTATATATCCCTGTCCCTGGGGTTCCTTATAAGCTCATTTCATCTCTTTCCATGCCAGACCTTTAAGCTTTCGAGTATTTTCTGTTGTCTTCCTCTGCCTCACTGTTACTATATTTTCTAGTATTCGTTTTTCGTTAATATAGGACCAATTAAGTCAGGCAGCTTTTTCTTTTCTAATATACTCCATGGAGCTTTGGTGGCTGAGAGGTTAGTGTGCTTGCTTTCTGATCAGAAGGGTCTGGGGTTCACCAAGCCTCCAAAAATGGGCACCAGAGATTATTGGGAAGTAAAGGCAGCCTGGCATGATACCAACCACATCACCTATACCAACCACATCACCTAAAATGTGTTGTGGTCATGGAAAAATATGGTGCCATATGCCTAGCATGGAGGGATTCCTTGCCTTTACCCCTATAATCAACAAAGAGTATAAATAAAGACAATACAACTATGTATGGACAGTAGATTTTATCAGACTCATTGCGAAGAATAAATTTAATTAGATTATGTCAAATATATGGGCGGCCATCTCTGTTATGTTGTGATCATTGACTTCAATTCCTTTTCTGTCATAATATTTATGCTGTAAAGTGAGAACAAATCTGGCAATAGAACAAAGGCACACCTCCCCTACTGTGATGTTGAGGAGACAGTTAACCTACTTCATAAACCAAATGCTGGATCTAATTTATTTAGTGGAGTTTCACAATGGTGAAACATACCATTTTTCTGTATTTTTAAATTTTTCCTCAACAGAACACAGCCATATCTGACTCGTTTTATATATTGGAACTATCCTCAAATCCAAAAAAATCAACAAGAAATTATACCGTACAAATTTTACGGTATTTGTGGGACAAGATTTAATTACTCCTCTTTATAAGTAGGTGTACATGTGTAGTATCTGATGTCTGTGCCTTTTGGCCCAACACATTTATATTCATCATAACAGTTATTATTGCAGTAATTGGTTATGGAAGGCCTCGGAATCACAGCAAACGAATTAAAATCCATAATTGCTCAACCGCCCGTGCCAGTGGAATCATCCGAATTACTAACTCATCTCCCAAACAAAGAAAGGTAACTGTAGTCCCCATCGTAGCAGTCTCAGCACACGCCAAAAGACATAAGGCGAAACCGCGCAGAAAGTGAACACAGCCAACTGTTCCCTGTCATACGATATCATCATTCATCGTAAACAAGTGGGATATCGAAGCAGGATCAAAACGGATGAGACACACAGCTCACGGTGTGCACAGAGCACTTAACTCAGTAGCTCCTGCAACAAGCCGGACTTGGAATATGAGGAAACTGCAAGAAGGAACACTTTTCAGACATAACCTTCAATGGTTCCTGCCGCCTATCCACCATATACCATGGGAGTTCACGTCCTCCCGAAAATGATGATCGTCATAGCACTTGATGATGTTAGGCCGTCATTGATGACTCCAATTCCAAACATATAGACACACAGTGGTGGTAAGTTATCATTTCCAATCCAACAGAAGCCACATGACCTGTAGTTAGTAAAACCACAGAGAGAATATGATTTTGTGACCTTCACTGATTCACTCTTAGTGTATCAATGTATAGTTTACACAAGAATGTGTAGTTTACACAAGAGGAGAAGTTTTCAACTACAGTGATCCCATTTAAGGCAATTCTGGGATAGCAAGGCAAGTCTCCTTTATAGCAGCAGAACTTGATGTTCTCCGCTCCCTTCTTGTAGCTGCCGCCACACGATTCTGATGTCTCATTAACTTGGACATCATTCAAGAACAATGCCAGATTAACATTCCATAGATATGGCTCTGCTGCTGAAATGCTTGGTGCAACAGTTGTATCAATCATACTGGAGGCTCCTGGTCTGTGGTCATTAATATCTAATATCTAATATATAACAATATGATGTTGTTATATTCAGTGTTTCTTTCTGAGGTGTAAATATGTGGCACACACATGGAGAGTGGTTTGTACAAAAGTAATTGCTATCCTACATGTAACACAGATATGGCTACTTACACTCCATATGGCTACTTACACTGCATACACAAAATTAATTGCTATCCTACATGTAACACATATGGCTGCTTACACTGCATACACAAAAATAATTGATATCCAACATGTAACACAGATATGGCTACTTACACTACATATGGCTACTTACACTGCATACACAAAAATAATTGATATCCAACATGTAACACAGATATGGCTACTTACACTACATATGGCTACTTACACTGCATACACAAAAATAATTGCTATCCTACAAATAACACATAGCTACTTACCCTGCATACACAGTGTAAGTAGCTATGACACAGTGACACAGGAGATGACGTCATGGAACATTTATATTCGAGCTATGGACTAAGCAATGTTTACATTGAACAACATGATATATGTTATTGCAGCGAGTTGGCAGATTTTTTGAAAATGTTTTCAAGGGTTTGAACATAAAGGTTTGTTCACAGTTCGTTAACCTTCGCTGTAGATAAAGTCGTTAATTCGATGGCTTCGTTTTGGACGTTTGGTAGCTAAGGACCTAACTTGTGCAAACGGATGGCATTGGCAAGGATCATTTTGAATCTATGAAGTGGGCTCATTTTGTGTTTAACTCAAAAGCATATGTGCTTTTTAACCAAAGACGTTTTTTGGGGACTCAATGAAGATATCCCCGATGGAAGAATAAATTGTACTATTAGTCCCATAAATGATTCGCTTCCAGAGGTTTATGATGTAAACAAAGCAGTTTTGTCATTGCAAGTGAATAATGTCCACACCTATAATTGGTCAGGATTGTGTAGTAGCAGCAGCTTTATAGCGAACACAGAAAACATCACAGGATTGTGATGTTCTGAAACAGCTATGCCATGCTACCCTAGAATTGCCTTTAAATGGGATTACTGTGATCATAACACTTTTTGGGAACTAGTTTGCTTTCCTTAAATCCCTACTTGCTCACAAATTTATCATTAGACATGGAAAGCCTACTATTATTATTAAGCATTTCTGCAAGGAAATCTGGCATTTAGTGTGATCATCTTTATACTATTGCTATGATGGCATTTTGATGACTGTACTGTGGTGTTACTGCTGGGGCATTATTTATATCATTAATATTGTGAACCGACATGACAATGGTGAAGTGTTTGTAATATTCACTGCCACTTTAAGTGTTTTATTCCTCTCACAAAAGTCTTTTATACAGACAAGTAATTGTTTTGCAAAAGCATTACTGAAATATGAATTCAATAAAGAGTATATATCAGTTCTATTTTATAGTCATGAAATATGGAGAACAACAACAGCCATGAAGATACAAACTTTTATTAATGGATACTTGTGCCGAATAAAAGGATAGAAATGTTGGGGAGAAAACTACTAACTTAGAACTATGGACAAGCACCACTGCAGAGATGTGGGCACTAGATAGGACACAAACTGCGGAAGCGAACTAAGAGTATTACACGATAAGTCCATTTCTTTAACCTCCAGGGGAGAGGATAAAAGGAAAAGCCAATATATACGTTGAGAAGACAGGTGGAAGGAAAGATAAAGTGGATGTGGAGTGATCTTTAGAGGATGAATCAAATAGGATGGCTTAAAAAGAATGTTTATTGAAGACCTATGCTCCACAGGGAACTGTCAGGTAGAAAAACAGAAGGTATATTTAGCAAAATTAAATATTCTATTTTGAAACAGACAGACAGAGAATGAGAAAGGAAGAACACAGAGAGACATGAAAACAAACAAACAATCACACAAAAAAAACACACACACACACAGAGAGAGAGAGAGAGAGAGAGGGGGGGGGGGAGGGAGGGAGGGAGAGATAGAGAGAGACAGAGCGCGCGAGCAGTCATGTGGTGAACCATTAACAGAGTTGTCACCATTGGGTTTCAATAGTTCTATGGAAAATAGGTGCATAGTTTATTTATGTCAACCAAGCAACATATAAGTCGTTAACAGTAGGTAGTTCTGTATGTCACACACATTCTAATGTCTAGTACTATTAACTTTACCTGAGAATTGAATTGTCTTGTGGACAACTTGTGAAGTGTAGGTGGAAGGGTAGCTCAGAATCAGCTCTATTAATCGTATAAACATCATGTAATTGTGATGCAGTGTTTTTAATTTCCTGAGTCCTCATGCATGAGCTGTAGTCCATGTCAATGACAAGTGGTATGCCAAACATCATGGATGATGCCAAACGATAACTGAGCCATCTAATGAGATTTTACAAAATGAGTACAGAATGTCAGAAACAATAACACTGTCATATACAAAATACATTCACCCATCTATCATCCTTTCGAACCAAAGATGGCATCTAGGCAGGAATTCTAGACTCTCCATGTCCGATGATCTATGCTATTAAGTGACACACACTTGCACATGATATCTTGCCACGTCCCTTTTTCTGGGTGGACCTCTCAACCACATCCAAATTTTAAAGTTCTTAAGTAGAAGCAAATAGTGATATCTAGTGCCTTGCCTTTTTCTGTATCAAAAGTTAACTGTAATAGGTCTCCATTGCAATATGTTTCTGGCTTTTCATGTTTCTTTCCCATTATTAATGATGTTATTGGCTCAAATGTTCAGATTACTCTCCCATTAAAAAAAATACCATCCTCTTACCAAATGAACTACAACCTTGCATAGTCTGGCATTTGGTACGGTGATACGTCTATTTATATACTAAAATATTTAACATATTTAATCCTCACCTGTTTCAGTGGAGTTTCACATTATTTCTACAAATTATATATTTATGTTGTTCATGAGAACATAAGTGCCCATACAGTAATATTTGAAAAATAAATAAATCAGTCAGAAAGAATATAACATACTCAAAGAATATCTCTCTCTCTCTCTGCGATCAGGACTCAATCAGAGTAGGATTCCAGACTCCCACATGAAGTCAGCTGTCAGATTAAGTGTGTTGATCGCCCCCACAGACAGAACATCACAATTAGAGTCTGCCAGATCCACTCTGACTGAACACCCGTTAATACGTTGCACTGTGTTCTGCGCCAGTGCATCCGATTTCAGCCAGCATTTTATTCAGGATCGCTTTCCTTAGCCTTTGATTGTCCCCAATCTTCCTGCAAGGCAGCAGATTGTCTTTTCTGTAGGGGGATTCTGCCCTTAGATGGTCTACCCTCCCAAGTTTACGAGCACCATCTGCCCGAGTCACTATATGTGACTAACACAGACATGCACATACAAAGATATGAGATGTGAATAACACAGACATGTACACAGCAATACGAGACATGACTAACAACGACACACATCAAGATATATGACACATGAATAACATAGATATGCACATAAAGATATGAGATATGACTGACATAGACATGCACACACAAAAATATGACACATACCTAACATAGACATACACACAAAGATATAAGATATGACTAACATAGGCATGCACACACAAAGATATGAGATGTGACTTACATAGCCATGCACACACAAGGATATGAGATGTGTCAAACACAGATATGCACACACAAAGATATGACTAACATAAACATGCACACAAAGATTTGAGATATCCCTAACCCAGACTTGCACACACAAAGATATGACACATGACTAACACAGATACACACTAAGTTATGAGATATTACTAAACTCAGACGCACATAAAGATATGAGACATGATTAACACGGACACACCAAGATATGAGATATGACTAGAATATAACATATTTCAAACATTCATTGTTGAATTGTGAACAAAAACAGACAAACTAATCTGGCTAAGTGTGTAGGGATCAAAGAGGGAAGATAATCTGGTATGTTTTGTTGAAGACAAATGTGATGGGCTGAATGGTGCAAAACATTGCAACTTGCTGTAAACAACAACACAATGCACATACACCCATTTAGCATTCCTTTAGGGGTGGAAGATAAAGATGTTAAGTCTTTAAGCAAACATAAAAGCAAGAACAAAACTAAAGCACAAAGAGAGATTTTGAAGTGCATTAGGTACAAAAATAAAATCTACCTTTCTTTTGGTCAGGCCAAGAAAATATTTAAACTCAAAAATATAACAACTGGGGAGAAATAAAGAATGACAGTGAAGCAAAGAAGAGAGTTTAACAATCTGACATGGAATGAAATCTACAAGAGAATTAATAAGGACATGATCAACTATGGATATAAGCATGGTAATTGAGGATGCTGTTGACATATATGTGGCATCAAAAACAGTGGCCTCTTGTAAGAAATAAACCGAATGTAACAAGAAGCAGAATTAGACAAGAAAATAGAAAAAAAGACATATAATTTGCAGTCTTTTGATCTTCTGTTGGCATCTGCTACTGTTATGTTTCCTAGTGTTATAGGCATATAATATGAGGAAAGATCTCAATTGTAAAAGTCAACATTAAAGGGATAAATAATATTTATGATAATTTGAAACCAAAATTGTGTAATTAGAATGAAGCTGAAGACCTTTCATACCTTTTCATTGAGGTTTCATAGATACGCATGAAGATACGCCCATGCTCATAAGGTATCGTTTTCTCACGTTCTTCTTTGGAGCAGCCCGTTTCAATTTTGTAGACGATCTAACAAAAATACGCTTTATCAGGAACCTATAGTATTTTAATCTTTGAAGTTTGGATTCAAGTTTCAATGCCTCAAGCCAGTTCTCGCTGGTCATTTGTTCTTCTTCCTGGAAAACAGTTGTAGAAGTTTTTCAATACATAAATTATTCAACTAAGGAAAGTGGGAAACCTGAAGAAAAGTTTAATTTTTTAAAATTCAAAGCTTGAGGCATGCGCTTCAGTTGGCCTCTTCTGCTGCTATATTTCTGAGTGTTTCTAGTATTCTGCCTAGCTGTCTGCTGTGGGTTGAGAGCAGCTGTGTGTATTGTGTATAGTTTTTCTGTCTTGTTATGTAGAACACCATTTAATTTATTGCTTCTTTATATATTTTATTCTGGGTGTGATCCCTGTCTTCTTAGTCCTTCACTTCTAATTTTGTTTCTCAGGCTGGCTCCACTCATATCTCTGACAGTTCCTTCCATTTCATTGGTGCTTTTGTACTTATAGCTCTAGAATTTGGTTTCCATAAGTACTTAAATTACTAGTTAACTAGATTTATTGACAAGATGCTGTAACAACTGATAAGAGGTAAATTTAGGGTTGTCTATTACTTTTAGTAAATGAAAACACTGAAGTGAGAAGCAATAACTGCAAGCATTAGCTCCCTTGCCAAGGTTGAGAGGCTCCTCCAAAATGTGTGGTGCCATACAGTGTGGGTCCTGTGCAAGGTCTGACACTTGATAGCAAAGATCGTCAGACATGAAGTCTAGAATTGTTGTCCTATGTGCCATTGTTAGCTTGAAAGGACAATTGATTAAGTAGATAGATTGATTACTTTGTTTCTATTGTCTGGTGTGACTTTTTCTGTGCACTTATTAAATATGTGATGATTGTGTATGTATATTTTCATGCATATTCAACTAGATCTATTCATTGTTTTTACCACTCAATAATGTTTTTTTCTCCTTTCTAGAGCTCACCATCATCATTGAGTGCCGTCTCCGCATCGAAGGTTGGCTACCATGGAGCGCCATTCCACTCTGTCCCTTGCTTTGATGGTGCAGATTGTCATAGGCTGACTTGTCCATCTTTTGATGTTACTCGTCCATGTTAGTCTTGGTCTGCCGCTGCCTCTTTTACCGTATATTTTTCCTTCCAATATTACTTTTAGTAGGCTGTTGTGTATTTTAACATGACCCAAAAATTTCATTTGTCTTGCTCTAATTGTGTTTAGTAGTTCTCTTTTCATTTTTAGTTGTTTTAAAACTTCCTCGTTTGTTTTCTTTTCTTTCCATCCAATTCTACCTATTCTTCTATAAATCCACATTTCAAAGGCTTAAATTTTCTGCTCTGTTTTCATTCTAATGTCCATGTTTCTGCACCATACAGGAATATTGAGGAGATGTAACATTTTGCTATTCTTAGTTTTAGCCCTGGTGTTATTTGTTTTGATGTTAGTATATTTTTCATGGCACTGAAATTACTTTTTGCCATACCTATTCTTTTGTGTATTTCAGTTTTGCATTTTCCATCATTGGTTATAGTATGTCCAAGGTAGTTGTAGTTCTGAACTGTCTCCAGATGTATTCCTTCCACTTTGATATTTAATTGTAGGTCTTGAGAATTTTCTTTGTTTATGGTCATAGTTTTAGTCTTTTTGATATTCATATCTCGTCCATATTTTTTGCTTGTTATGTTTATTACATTAAGTAATTGTAGATCTTTAGGATTTTCTGCTAGTAGTACAGTATCATCAGCATATCTTAGTGTTATTGATTATCTTCCCATTAATGTTTAGACCTGGCATCTCAGTGATGTTTTTAAAGATTTGCTCAGTGTATAAGTTGAACAAGCTTGGTGATAGGATGCATCCTTGTCTTATTCCTCTTTTTATATCCATGGGTGCAGAGTTCTTGTTATATTTTATTATTGCTGTTTGCTCCCACTACAAATTACATATCAGTTGGATGACCGTGTCATCCAGATTTATATCTTTTAGGCAGTCTATAAGTTGATTTCCAGCTTTCTAGAGCTGGACAAACTTAATTTAACATGTAACAGTTGGTTTTATATACAGGACAATTATACAAATATACTGTAACAACTAATATAATTAGAAATCATCACTGTATGTTTATTTTAGTTTAGTTGTAATATCATCTTCATTGTACACAGGACAACTCAAGATGGCTCAGCATATTCCCTAGTATAAAGCTTGCCTGCCACACACTATTGTAAGCACTGAAGATGGTTCCAGTACTAACGTACTAACTCTGTAGCACAGGTGAAGACCTGATTCACATACCTCCTTAGTTACCTCTTACGACATTGGCTATATTCTTTCCTCCCCTCACTGTGGTCAGGGTCCTGGTAGCAATACAGCTATTTCAAACCACAATATTTGATGTGCATTGAAAATATGGTAAACCTTTTTCTGGTTATGTCACAAAAGGAGGAAAACTTTAATTTAGGAATCGGCTCCCTCAATGAGATAGTTGCTTGCAGAACAGAGACACATGGCAAGATTTGATAAAAGATCTTTACAAGGATTGAAAACTGCTAGAATAAAAATTTAGATAAGAGAAAGAGTATCTGGGTCTATGCCCTATGAGCCGGCTACGGCTCGAAAGGTCAATAGATAGATGCTGCACACCCTGTGTGATGTTTAACGTCACTTGTAGGATTTTAAATTTTATATAATAGCACAATGATAATGACGTACCAATAAATATATATGTGTTGAATGCTACAGATTAAACATACTGAAAAAAATCAGTTAACATGTTAAATAATTATAAAACAAATCACTGTTATGGTACCTACACCACATAAATACTATGGTGGATGGTGCCAGATATTTTCAGCAAAGTTAATTTCATTGGTTTTATTTCAACTAATTTAAAAGTTATATCTAACAATTTCATCATAATGCATGTACTTACAGGAATTTGGTAACCCTCAGACAAAAAAAAACTGTGTTCTAATTTTATAACTTTCAGCTTCCTCTCAAGCTCAGGGTCTAAATTGGCCAACATTTCATCACATCTTTTAGCCACCACTTCTTTTACTTTGTGGATCAAATGTATACTTTCTTGAGTATCCTTCCTTTCCTTCAAAAACTGGCTCTTAAGTTCCTCCATATCAATATCACTGATAGCTGATGACAAGATATCTTTAGCTAATTTATTTTTGTACAGAACACAGCATGATGAGAAATTTTTAGTCAAAACACAGCTTAAAGAGTTTTCTCTATTTGTTTGTAAATAACCACACAAATTTCTATCCAAAGAAGCAATGCTATATTGTTGACGTGAGTTCATTTTAGTATACAGTGAAAGAAAATCTTCCTTCACCAATGATGTCTTTATAGTACAAAACATCCTTGAATGCTTGAAAAAGTGATTGCAACATCTGCAATGATTCCACATTCTCCTTAAATGAATGAGTGCCATTATGTGTCCAAATTTATTTCCCTAAATTGGAATAAAAAAAAGAACATAAGGTTTATAAAAATAATGGTATCCTAGGTACTAATTTATAGTAAAAGCAACTAAAGAATATCCTGTAACATACATATCGGAGTTAAATGTACAATTGCTCCATATTTGGTCACAGCATTTTGTACTGATGGGACCAGTTCTTTTCCTCACTGTCATTATCTTTCCTAACTCAATGAGTTAGGTACTCTATTAAGCTGGGATGACTGGTGAGTGTCAGTCTAGGATCAAATTTATAGTCTTAATATTGGCCTCAATCCTTCAAGTACTGCTAGACATCGCATAATGCTAGTAGTGTTTTTCACCATCCATCTCTATTGTGGGTAAGATGTTTGATCTTATCCAATGAGTCTATGCCTGCCAACTTTGCGTCTCTTATGCAAAAGGGCTAGAACTAGTGTCTCTCTTGGCCTTCCTCTTTTTCCCTAAAAATTTATAATGCAAAATAAATACTAAATTCAGACAGACAAATTAGAATAGTTAGATGCTTTTAAGATTAAAAATATTGTCCTGAAGTGAGGATGTGTGATATTAAGGCTATCAGCATAAACATAAAAAAATAAAGGCAAACTTTGCCAGATGGTTTTCTTATCTATACCTGATGCTGCAAAGTAAAGGGAACAGAGAAGAAAACCATGTATGTTCACAGCAAAGCTGGCATAGATACAATACAATTTAACAAAAAATTGTTGAAACAAATGGTTTGTTTAGTCTTGTCTTACACACAAAGCTGAAGAATTCCATTTTTTAGTAAAAAGTTTAGAGGAAAGGGTACCAGATATATCATTGGTGTATGGGGAGCCTTGTATAAGTAATGGTACTTTCTAATGATCATATTTTCCCAGAAAAAAAATCTCTTGTGCTTATGTGGAGTCTGGTTGCAGTCTTAAGCCATGTAGACTGTAAAACAATCCATAGTAGGAGTTGAACACAAAAAATCTGGTATTTTCTCTGAAACTTCAAATAGTTATTCAGATATCATTTATTTCATTCTTGGAATTTTTTTTTACAAGTTTTTAGTTTTTGCGTTGTCAGCTTTCATCACCTCTGGTGAAGTTCCTAGAGGCTAGAAACTGGAATTTGGGAAGATACATTAAAAAAGTTCTGGTTCTCCTTCTTTTGATGGGTTCATTAGCTTCAATCATCGTCCATTGATTTTCTCTCTAGCTGTAGTGTTTCTTTGCACGATTAATTCACCTAAAAATTATAGTTTTCAAAACTTTTTTCATAATGGCCATTGAATGGACTGGAAGTCATTTGATGTCATGTCTGAAACTCAAATCTCTGCATTTAATTTAATTGCTAAAAACAGAATATGACTAACTTCTAAGCACTAATTCACACAACTTTTGCAGAACTTTTTGGCTTATACTTATGGTGACTAACATCAACAAGTAATGAATATCTCTTAATATCTACATATTAACATTTAATCTATCTCAAATCTATAGCACTATTGCTATTATTTTATGTAATTATTGCTAATAATAATAGTTAAATGTTCTCAATTATTATTAATTTTGAATTAAAAAAATATTATTTTCAAAATAGTATCACACACTCACACTAATAAATTAGATAGTTTGAGTAGGTAATGTTACTGTTGTTATAAAGTGTTTTATTAACTATGAGACATTTAACTAAAGTATTATACTATAGTCTTAGTATTTTACTGTTAGAGTTGAGTTACTAACTCAGTTGTTAGTATCTTAACTATCTAAAACTTTGTAGCAGTCATGTCTTACTAATAAATAAAGTTGGTTGAATATAAAGTCGATGGAAGATGCACCACAGAAATAAAAAGCAGAATAGCTCAGGCCAAAATAGCATTTCAGAAAATGAAAAATATATTATGCAACAAATCTATGTCAATAGTTGTGAGAAAGAGAGTTCATCTGTGCTATATAGAACCAATTCTGACCTATCTATCTATCTTTCGTTCGCCTGAAGCATTGTCTATATCTGCAATGTCGTTTCCTGTATAAATGTTACTGTCTTTTGTAATTCTTGCAGTGGCCCATATAGTTTTGTCTGTAGTGTTGTATCTATGGGCCAATGGATTTTCCTCAGTCTACTATATTCAGTGCAGTCTTGAAGTATGTGTTCAGCAGTCTGGGGCGCCTGTCCACATGTACAAGTAGTTGAGGTGCCGATCTTGAATTTTGTATACATGTGACTATGGAGTCGATTGTGTCCTGTTCTGAGACGTATAATGATAACTTGTTCATATCTATTCATATTATAAAAGGCATCCTGATTTGGGGCTTGTGGTCCTCTGATTGATTTGATTATCTGTTTCTTATGATGGTATGTAACAGGTGTATCTAGTTGTGTGCCTGTTGAACCTTCCTTTGCCAACTGATCTGCTTTCTCATTTCCTGGTATTCCACAGTGAGATGGGATCCACTGCAGGGCAACCCTGTGGTGCTTGCAGAGTTCAGTCAATAAGGTCTGCAGATGTGGTAATTTTCTGGATTGTAGTGCCTGGAGTACTGATCTTGCATCTGTCAAAAACACTACAGGCTGCGGGCTAAGATTAATGTTCAGCAGTTTTTCTATTGCTAACTTTATTGCTTGTATTTCTGCATCATAATTGTGACAATATTTCCCTGTTGCTATTTTATTCATATCCCTAGTGTTATTTGGGTATTCTATATATGCACCTGCTCCCCCATTTTTTACTGCATTCTGTGCTGATCCATCTGTATACACACGAATCCATAGGTCTTGTGGGTATTCTTCATCCAGGAAACTGAGAGTTATTGTTTTTCGCTGTAGACTATTCTGTTCCTCTTTATCAACTATTCCTTTCACTTCTGTCCGTATTTGAACTGATAATCCAGATTCCTCTGTCCAGGGAGTCTGTTCTGGTATGGGCAGTAGGGGGTTAACAGCTCTTGGCATGTCTGGTGTTTGTCTACTAATACGCTTGGCTTGGTGGATAAAACTGCTTCTCTTAAGTCGTCCCAATGCAAGATTTTGGAATCGGTCCTTCATTGGATGTCTCGGCATGCAAGCAAATTTTTCTGCCTGTATCAGCACCTTTGTGTCCCTCCGTTCTCTCAGTGCTGGTATCCTCCACAATTTCTCCATCTCTAATATTGGTGTTGATTTCATTGCTCCTGTGATGACCCTAAGTGCCTGGTTTTGTACTTTATCCAGTTCTTGAAGTGTGGTGTTTGATGCTGAACACCATGCAGATGATCCATATTCTAAATGTGGGCGTATACTCTGTTGGTAAACTTTACTGAGTATTTTCCCACTCGCACCCCACGTAGTTCCACACAGCTTTCTTAGAATAGCCAATTTTCTCCTTGCTTTTTGGGTTGCCTTATTTATCTGCTGTTTCCAAGATAGTTTGTTATCAAATGTAACTCCGAGATACGTAGCCTGTATGTCTTCTTTCACAGGCTCATTGTTTATATAGATGGCTCCTGCTTTTTGTTTTGGGGAAAGAGTGAAAAGTGTAGTACTGCATTTGTCTGTATTGATGCTGATACACCATCTATTTGTCCATGAATTCAGTGCATTCATAGCTCTTTGTAACAATTTGGAGGCCACTGTTGCATACTCCTCTGTGCACCACATTACCAAGTCATCTGCATACATTGCCACTTTGATACCATGTGGTAGTTCAGTAACTAGGTCATTGATGTAGATCAGAAAAAGTGTTGGAGATAGTACCCCTCCCTGTGGAACGCCCTGGCGCAGTAAGACCTTCTTACTCTTAAGACCATCCAGTTGCACTCTGGCTCTCCTGTTATGCAGGTATGCTTTGACCCATTTGTACATCCTGCCATTTACTCCATAATTTCTCAGTTTCTTCAAAAGCCCTTCCTTCCATACCTTATCAAATGCTTTCTTTAGGTCTATCCATGCTGCTAGTACCAGTTTCTTTTCTTGAAACGCATCCTCAATTTCCTGGGAAAGATAGGTTGCCTGATCTTCGGTAGAGTAACACTGTCTAAAGCCTGCTTGTTGTGGGACAAGGAGATTTTCACTTTCCAGGTACCACTGCAGTCTGAGATTGATTATACGTTCCATTGTTTTACACAAACAGCTTGTAAGGCTGATTGGTCTATAGCTGGATGTCATTGAACCATCTTTTCCTGGCTTTAGTAATGGTATCATAATTGCTTCTCTCCATGCCTGTGGCACTTTACCTGTGATCCAGCAAATGTTGTAGATCTGCAGTAGTTTTGCTTTAGCTGCAGTTCCCAAGTTCTTAATCATTTCATTAGACACTCCATCACTACCTGGTGACTTTTTCATTTTTAATTTGGATATTGCCAGCTCTAGCTCTCTTTGTGTAATGGGTATTTCCATGACTTCATGTGCAGTCTCTTCTTGTCTTGCATTTTGTTGTTTTAGACGGGTCTCTTGACGTTTCTCTAGGCTAATTTCAATATTGTTGTCATTTGCAAAGGAGTCTGCAAAGTGATTTGCTGCATGTTTACCTGTTAGAATGTTTCCATCCTTCTTCAGGGTAATTTTTGTGTTCCCTTCTGTACCCTCATCATTCAGCTGTTTTACAAGCTTCCACACTTTTCTTGTGTCTCGTTCTAGATTCATGTACTCTGTTTTCTCTTTCCAACTTCTCCGTCTGGCTTGTAGTTTAGCCCATTGAAATTTGGCTTTAGCATGCTGGTAGTTATTGTGGTGTTCCTGGCAGGGGTTATTTTCTGCTTGTTTTCGAGATGTTTCCATGTCATTGTGCAGTTGCTCTAGTTCACTATTCCAGTATGGTTTGTAGTGTTTCCGTGCCCCTCTGGGTATTGTTTCACTGGCAGCTTGTATTATTAGTCTACTGAATTCATCAACTATTTTGTTGATGTCTCTGTCTGTATTTAGATCTTTAGTCAGTACACTGGTGTAATGTTGATACATTTTCCAGTCTGCCTTTTTGTAATTCCATCTGGAGAGAGTGCTGCTCTCCCTGACGGCCTCATTTTGCACCACTAAAAAGACAGGTCGGTGGTCGCTGCCTCCAAGTTGTTTCCCAACAATACGTGTGATATTCCAATCCAGGTCTGGTGAATGGAAAGCAAGGTCTGGTGTAGATGTGGTATGCCATGATCTGGAATAGAATGTTGGTGGATCTGTTGCCTGGTTTAATAGTATAAGCCCATTGTCATCCTGCCAATTTTCAAGTTCTTCACCTCTCTTGTCCATATCTTCATAGCCCCAGCTCTGTGAATGGCTGTTAAAGTCTCCACATACAATTATTCTTTCTTTTAATGTAATTGTGTCTAGTGCTAGTGGGCGGTCACTCGGACAGTAGTAGTTTAGTAGATGGAAGTCTGTATTTCCTGTCCTGAGGTGCAGTATTTGATATTCCGCCCCATCCATATACACTTCAATCTGACATGCATTAATGTTGTTCCTTACAAGAGTCAGTATTCCGCCCTTTTGTCTGTTTTTCCTGTCAGATCGGTAGCACTGGTATCCCCTAATCTTCAAGGCTATGTCGTTGTTTAGATGGGTTTCCTGCAAACAGCATATGCTTACTTGTTCTTCATGCAGGATATTTTCTAATTCTATCTTTTTACTGTACCCATCTCTTTTGCTGTTGATGCCTTCAGCATTCCAGTGCATTATTTTGAGTGGTCTTATTTTGGGTTGGCCAGTAACTCTATTCTCTCGCCCCCTGACTCCACAGAGCGATTGAGAAGGACATCCAGTAATATAGGTTGGGCCCTTTCGAGGCTGAGGGCCCGGCGCTGCACCTGCCTGAGTGTCCATCACAGGGCGAGTGCCATATCGATTTGCAGTTATAGGCATGCTTCCCATTGGCGTGAGTGCGTGGCATCCTGATTTTTGTAGTGCGCCTTTTGGCTGGTTGCCTCCGACTTCAGCACTTAAAATTGCTAGAGCAGACTGTGGTCTTGCACGGGTGTAGGAAGGCCTGGCCAGTCTTGGTTTTCAGTCCCTGGTGACTGTTAAGCCCCATCCCCACGACAAGGAGCTGGCCTTGATGGGGATTCTGACCTATGGAAGCAAATCGACAATAGACAAACAATTGAAAGGATGATTAGAGGCCACAGAGATGGGATTTCTCAGAAGAATGTTGAAAGTTCCCTGGACTGCTACAAAGACCAATGAGGAAATTCTCATAGAGGTCAAGACTAAACTAAAAGGGAGCTGCTAAAAAACATCAGAAAGAAACAATCAACATTTTTCGGGCACATGATCATGTCAAAAATGTCATCATCATCATGAGAAGAGGAAAGTTGGTCAAGTTGGAATACATGGTTACATCTGGCAAAATAAAAGGAAAGAGAGATCGCGGACGACAAAGAGAGAAAATACTGGATAGCTTGGTGCTGTCATGGCGTGGAAAACAGTCAGCAACAGAATTGATACGATGCACTGTAGATAGAAGATTGGGGAAGGACATGATCGCCTTACGACGCAACCCGGCCAACCGCCGGTATGGCACATGATGATGAGATGATGAATATAAAGTCAATTTCAAATTACAAACATGATTCAAAAATAATTTCATGAAATTTATTTTCCACGTGGATTCGTGGAACATCATCATGTCATCATGGATGAAAAAATATAAATATCGGATTTAATTATAAAATAATTATATTAGACGATCCGACACAAAAATTAAATATATGACATAATGACTAATATAATATTTATATAACATCATAATCATCCATATGACATGACATCATATGATAATGAATTGAACTTAGAACTACTAACTTAACTAGATATTGATTTGTTTGATTATCATGGTCATGATTATGTTAGTATTGTTAGTATTAGTATTTTAAAGTATTGTTAGTTCAATTGGAATTCAATTCATTCATTATATTATCATATTACTTACACTATTATACTATATCACTAGTGACTATAGACTAGCAAATGCTATACTTAAAGCTGTCTATATAAAGTAAAAGATTAATTAATATTATTATTGAATAAACATCTATGATCTATCGTTTCAACTTGCTCCCTTTCTAGTGCACGTTTATTTTGACATTGTTAAGGAGGCAGCCATTTTTACTAGTATCAAAAACGCAACCCAACTATTTACGACATTTCAAACTGCGTTTTAAGCTATGTAGTTTCAGTTTCATTCGTTGGCTAAAATTATAATTGATTGGGCATTAATTTCATCAAAAGAATCAAATTGATTAATTTGTTAACAAGGAATGATAATGCAATGTAATATTAACGACATAAATATTGACTAGTCACAGCTGTCGATAATCGTCGACACACGCCCCTTAGTTGAGGTGGAGAATGTGGCGTCATCGTCATGAGAGTGGTAGAAGTAGAAGTAGAAGCATATGTTTCTAAATCAAGTGTTTTAAGCAGATCCTGGATGTACAAATCAGCGTTGCAATGGCTAACGTATTTGAGCAAAGAAAATCGACCAAGGCTACACTGGATGATACAATTCCTTTGACGTGTGCTATAGAAACTGCACAAAAAAAGGATGATCACATAGTAGGTCGAGAATTGGTGGTGGTGGAATTATTACAATTAAATTAAATTATATTATTAATTCATTATTTATCTTACACTTTTACACCTGGGTCAGGGTAGTTATTTGTTTATTTACTTTGTTTTAGAAAGAGTCATATTATTTTAATTTTTGTGGACTAAAGATATTCCTGCCTTACGGTAGTATGCGTGTGAAAGCTGGAAAACAACAAGAGATATAGAAACAAAGTTGAACGCATTCGAAAATAAATGTCTGAGGAAAATACTTGGTATAGAATGGAACGAATTCAAAACAAACGAGGAAATTAGAGAAATCGCCAATCAGCCACTAATATCTTCAGTAAAAAAAAGACGATGGTCATATGTTGGACATGTGATGAGAAGAGATAATAACCGAATAGCAAAGCAAGCCCTCATGTGGGAAACAACAGGTAAGAGAAAAAGAGGAAGACCCAGGGAGACACTGAGAAGAACATTGATGAGAGAGGCAAGAGCAGCAGGATTCGGCTCCCTCAATGAGATAGAGCTGCTTGCACAGAACAGAGACAGATGGCGAGATTTGATAAAATATCTTTAAAAGAAAACTATCTATCTATCTATTGACCTTTCGAGCCGTAACCGGCCCATAGGGCGTAGACCAAGATACACCTTCTCCTATATGAATTTTTGTTCTAGCAGTTTTCTTTTAAAGATATTTTATCAAATCTCGCCATCTGTCTCTGTTCTGTGCAAGCAGTTCTATCTCATTGAGGGAGCCGATTCCTGCTGCTCTTGCCTCTCTCATCAATGTTCTTCTCAGTGTCTCCCTGGGTCTTCCTCTTTTTCTTTTACCTGTTGTTTCCCATATGAGGGCTTGCTTTGCTATTCGATTATTATCTCTTCTCATCACATGTCCAACGTATGACCATCGTCTTTTCTTTATTACTGAAGATATTAGTGGTTGATTGGCGATTTCTCTAATTTCCTCGTTTGTTTTGAATTCGTTCCATTCTATACCAAGTATTTTCCTTAGACATTTATTTTCGAATGCGTTCAACTTTGTTTCTATATCTCTTGTTGTTTTCCAGCTTTCACACGCATACGTAAGGGTTGATAGTACATTTGATTTGAATAGCCTAAGTTTTGTGTTTGTGCTAATGAGTTTTGATTTCCACAACTTTTCAAGGCTTCTGAAAGACATTGCTGCTTTAGCCAGTCTGATTCTAATTTCTTTGCTAGAAAACTGCTAGAACAAAATTTCAGATAGGAAAAGGTGTATCTTGGTCTATCAAAGTCTATGCCCTATGGGCCGGCTACAGCTCGAAAGGTCAATAGATAGATAGAAAGATTATTTGTATACTTTTATATACTAATACTCAAAACCCACAAGTGGATGTCAAAATTGAAGGAATAGACCTGGAGACAGTTCAGTTGAGTTCATAACTACAAACTAAACTACCTTGGACATGACATACTTAAACTATAACCAGTGATGGAAAATGTACAACTGAAATAAACAAAAGAATAGGAATGGCAAAAAGTAATTTTAATGTCATGAAGTATGAAGAACATACTAACATCAAAACTACAAAAAACACCAGGGCTAGAACTAAGAATAGCAAAATGTAACATTTTCTCAACATTCTTATATGGTGCAGAAACATAGACATTAGAATAGAAAACAGAACAGAAAATTGAAGCCTTTGAAATGTGGATATATAGAAGAATGGGTAGAATTGGATGGAAAGAAAAGAAAACAAATGAAGTCTTAAACAACTAAAAATGAAAAGAGAACTACTAAGCACAATTCAAACAAGACAAATGCAATTTTTGGGCCATGTTAAAAGACACAATAGCCTACTAAAAGTAATCCTGGAGGGAAAAATACAAGATAAAAGAGGCAGACCAAGACTAACATGGACGAGTAACATCAAAAGATGGACAAATCAGCCTATGACAACCTGCATTATCAAAGCAAGAGACAGAGCAGAATGGTGCTCCATGGTAGCCAACCTTCGTTGCGGAGACGGCACTCGATGATAATATACTAATACTTTATTAAAAGTAAAAATAGTAAAATATGTTTCATTACATTTATTATGTATGATTTATAAACTATAAACCATCACAAGTTTAGCTTAGCTAACAAAAATGTTTCAGTTTTTAGTTAGTTTTTTTTTTATTAACACAAAGAGTAGTCAGTAAGTAGTTACAGTTTAGTAGTAAGTCAATAGAAATAATCTAGGAAGTGTACATGGATTGCAATTTAAATTTTCATTAATTAATTATCTAATATCTTAAGAAAAAAAAAAGAAATTGTTCTGTACTGTTATCAGTGTTATAATAATTAATATTACTGTTAAATATTATTAATTTAAAAAAGTAAAGGTCCCTACTATTCCACTCCTTGCTAGACGTATGGGGGATATGATGTTAGTGACCATATTTTTCTATGACCACGGCACATTTCATTTTTTGGGTGATGATGATGTGGTTACCGGGGCCTCATTATGAAGGAAGTAAAGAATAGTGACACTGTGACCTTCCAGGCATGTCGTAAGAGGCGACTAAGGAGGTTGATCGATGGCTTGACAAGCTGTCATTGTAAAAAGTGTTGTTATGGAAACAGAGCCATAGATTTTAGAAGCAGTGATCTCTGCAATATGTGCCATTTTGGCACGCAAGGTTTCTGTTTTTGAGATTGTGGTTCTGCCCTATGTGCCGTCTTCGGCTCGAAAGGACAATAGATGATGTGGTTGGTATTATGAGGCCGCCTTTACTTCCCTGAAAAATCTCTCACCCGAGAAGACTTGTTGGGTAGAAAAATAATCTACCACTTCTGGGGATGGAACCCAGACCCTTCGGATCAGGAAGCAAACATACTAACTACTCAGCCACTGAGGCTGTTTGGTATAAAAGAAAATAACAGTATAAAATCAATCTCCTTGTTGTGTCTGAAGAACAAAAGTAAAAAAAAAAATAAGTGAAATTGCTGTGTTTATATTCAGATTTGGGAGCCACGATAGCTCAGTGGTTAGTGAACTGGACTACAAAGGACAAGAGGTAGGGTTTGATCTCAACCGACGGCTTCCGGTTCATCCAGCCTTTAATGGGTACCAGGTTTTTTTCTGGGAAAGTAAATCAGCATGGGTGTAATACCGACCACATTACTCCAAAAATCATGTGCCAAAGGTCTGTAAAATTAATGGTCACTAACACCATATTCCCTATACGCCACTTGGCGTGGCGGGGATACTTTGCTTTGCTTACTTATATTCATATTTATTATTGTTGTATAATTTTGACAGTGAAGGAACGTATAAGTATATGTATAAGTATGTATAAATAATACAGGAATGTATACGTATAATAAAATTATAACATAAATTAATCTTAATTATAATATAGACCTGTTTAGAATAAATGCTCTGAATTTGTCATAATGATTTATCATTGAACTTCAAATATTATATTATGTTTCATGCATTAATTCTGCTGGCATTGCCAGTCTTTGGTCTCAGCCACTTCTTATAGAAGTTCTTTTCTTTGTACTGTAAGAGTGTAGATTGTGATAGATACAATACCATATTCTTATTATAGTTAATATATTTTAAACATCACTTCTATTTACATATATATGTATTTCTGACATCAAGAGGAAACAGTAATAATATTTTGGTTATGTTCTGTTGTGTGTGTTGAGAGGGAAAGCTGGGATACCATTGTGACAACTGGAATTATTAAGGAAAGGATAGCAGAGACTACTTTAAAAAAAATTTGACTTGAACACATTTGTGAAGTTTTTATGATTTATTTTTTACAGTATGGGTAGCCAGTCTCTTGCCTGACCCTCTTTAGCTGCCTCTTACTATATGTGTATGGTACTATGCCACTAATCTTTACTCTCCTTTTGGACCCTACAGTGCACAAGTCTTAGTGCAGTATAATCACCATGTGCCATACTGGTTGGCATAGGTAATCATGTCCTTCCACAATCTTTTATCTACCGTGCATCATATCAGTTCTGTTTGTGACTGTTTTCCATGACCAGACACCAAGCTATACAGTATTTTCTCTCTTTGTCATCTGCAATCTCTCTTTCCCCATATTTTGCCAGTTGTAACCATGTATTCCAACTTTCCTCTTCTCATGATGTGCCTGAAAAATGTTGATTGTTTCTTTCTGATGTTTTTTAGGAGCTCCCTTTTTGTGTTGACCTCTTTGAAAATTTCCTCATTGATCTTTTTAGCTGTCCAGGGAACTTTCAACATTCTTCTGAGAAATCCCATCTCTATGGCCTCTATAATTGTCTTTTCATTTGTTTATTTACAATCAATGATTCACTTCCGTAGATAAGAATTGGTTCTATATAGCATCGATGAACTCTCTCACTTCTATTGACATAGATTTGTTGCATAAGATATTTTCATTTTCTGAAATGCTATTTTGGCCTGAGCTATTTCTGTGATGCATCTTCCATCTGATGATATTATTGTGCCCAAGTATTGCTGTATAATATTATACTATAGTCCGTTCAGATTCGTTTGCCGAGATGTTATGATTTATAATTCAAAAAGTTCTTGATGATTTCACATGATTTTTGGCATACGGTGTTAAAATGTCCATGTCACGAGAACATATGTGTTACTCGATGTCTAGCTATAACGGTTTTCTTAAAGCGGCGAATTCCTTTGATCTTTGCCCATGTAACTATTATTTTGACCCTAATCAAAATGTTTTACAGTAATCTAGTGCAACGATGACCCATAGGCGTGTCCATAAAATTTTACTTGGTGGCAAGTATACAAATTTTAAATTATATATAGAACTTTTGTTCGTAGAGTCAATTTGATATAGTTCCATGCTCTTGGTGTGAGTTTCCCAAATGTTGTCGCTGCCTTTCAAATATGTACATTTAGTTCCTCATCTAAGGAAAGTGTGGCTGTAATAGTGGATCCAAGATAGCTGAACTTCTGTACTGACTCAAGCAGGCTTCCATTCAAAGTAATGGTTGTTGGTTTGCTTATAACATATTTTTGATTGCTTGGGTGGTCTTGAACAATAAACTGTTTAACAAATCAACTAGGAAATTTTGCAAATCAAACTATTTATCTGTAGACTTAATCAGAGTAATGATCATTCAGAATCAGACGAGTCAAATAGGTCGATTATTGCTTTCGGCTGAACAAACAACAAACCATCCTTTTTCCAATATTCCTCTTCTTGTCGTAACACATGATCCTCACATTTTACCCAGTAGTCTTTATTTATATTTGATAGAGCCTGATTTGTAAGTGTCTCAACATCGCATAATTTGAAAGTTTTATTTGTATATGCTACGTGTCCTTTAACTTTTGCCCAAACTAGTTCTATAGGATTTAAGTGTGCATGATATGGAGGTAGTCTCAAACATCTATGGCCATGTTCTTGAATTAACTTGTCTATTTTAAATATCTTTGTACGTTGTGTCTGTTTTACAAGGCTAAGCAATTCGGGTTTCAAGTAGCTGTCGTTAACTTGTATGTGTTCTTTTATGAGCCACGTTTTGATTGCATCTTTTGTACTTGATGATGTTGGGATTCTATCTTCTACGTTAACTACGTTATGGTATGAAGCATTGTCCATTATCAGACAAGAAGGTCGATCTAATATTGGAAGGATACTTTTCTCGATCCAGTCTTTAAATATGTGCCCATTCATTTCGGAGTGGTAGTCTCTATTGTCTATGGATTTTGAAATGAAAACGAGATGAGCATTCTGCAACAACCCATTATGTCTGCTACCTGCATGTGCAACTATCAAACGTTGCCCTTTACTGCTTGGTACTGATCTTTTAATACTTCCATCTGCTAACTGCCATTCCTTTTCATTTGTATGATGAGCGTTGATCCAAGTTTCATCTAAATAAACAATATCATAATCATTTTCGCGCATTTCCTTCACTTCACGTAAATACTTGCTTCTAAGAGCTACTAGATGTGGCTTCTCACAAATAATGTTTTTTCCACCAGCATACTTTCTAAAGGTGAAGCCTGCACTTCTTAATATTTTCCATAATGAAGTTTTTGATATTTCAATGTCGTTGTTAGTTTTCAGCCAAAGCTTCAACTTTCTAAGTGTCACTTCTTCGTTTATATCAAACATTCGACAGATTTCTCTTTTTACTAGGTCCTTATCAAAACTGTCTAACGTTTCTTTCCTTCCTTGCTTTCTTGCATTTGTTGGCAATAAATATCCGCTTCCTTTAACTATTCGATCAAATGAACGTTTACACAAACCTAAAATATGCATTGTTCTCTTCTCAGGGTTTGATAAAGAACAATAAAGATGTCCCTTTTTACGCTCTCTGCAGAAGTATTGATAAATCTTTATAGCAATGTTATGCTCAGTAAAATATTTTGCCTTTATATTCATTCTCACATAGACTTGCAGAAGATAATATGGATAGTGCCGCCTCCTTTCTGTAAATATTGAGATTTGCCTCTGAATTATGACTCGAACTCGAGTCTACGGCCGTGATTTTGACGTCACATAATTTCCGGTTTCGGCTAAAATGTCATTTTGTGCTAAACGGGAAATTTCATATGTAACATTTCTTTATAAAAATTTATAGTGGAAACATAACTATTTTAGGACGGTGCGCATTCAGCCGTGAAGGTCATGCCTATATGTTAAAGAGTCAGCTGTGAGATGTAAGCATCTACATAATCCCTCCAGTGTTTATAATATCGATTAACTTTTTTTTAATATAGGTTAAATAAGGCATCTTTGAAACTGGATCACATTTCTTTGATAAAAAAATATTTTTATAGCGACATTAGTATTCTAAACCTAACTTCAAAAGATCAATGCAAATGAACAATAAGTTTTTGAAAAAAATAAATTAATGTCTAGGCAAACGAATCTGAACGGACTATAATATGGAATTCGGACTATATATTATCAAAGGGAAAAAAAACAAAAATAGTTCAGAACATCATAAATAGATTTGTCATCATTATCATCATTGCTTAGAATTGTCAAAATGGATAAAAATAAGATTTTAATTACAAAATATATCAAGCATGTTGTCTGCTGTTATCTGCTTAATAATCACCTGATGGGTGATTGGCTGTATTTAAACATTTTATTTAGTTTGGCAAAGAAATATTTATTTAAAAAAATATATATCTGAGAACTTTTACACATATTTTGGCACAGTAATTAGCAATATTTTATGTTTGTGATTCCATCAAAATACAAAATATTATGAGGCCAATAAGACCTGCAGAGAAAAGAATTTCTACACATAATTTAGCTCTTAGGTTTGTCTGCTGCTATATAACAGTAACTGGAGCTGTTACTATCATACCAATTGCCCTATGGGTAAATAAAGGTAGGAATCAGGAGAAAGAGACTCTTTGTCAGTCAATGGTAAGATGTGTTCTGCCTATCTTTTAGCATGCCCCACAACCCAGCTTCCATTTTGAATGTATGTGTTTTACCCTTTCAGCTACAAAAGCGCAGTCTGGCAGGGTGATCAACAACAACAGTCTGCATCTATCTGTAAAGATGAAAAAGGTCCTATAAAAAAAGATGTCATTGCCAGTAAATACCAAAGACTACTGCCATTGCTAATGGTTCTAACTAAAGAAGTTCTTGAACAAAAATTCTTTCAACCATAGTTTGGTTTTAAAGTTGACACCTAATGAGTTAAATTATTGATGCACTACTTATTCATTTGCGTATCTTTTGACAGCCAAATTTTAAAAAAAACTATACCCTTCAAAATCTTAACCAAATCATGAAAAAAAATTCATACACAAGTTATGTTTCTTGAAAATCCAAGATACATAAATATCAGTTACAAAAACTGTGGCAAGACTAGAAAAGTTATCATAACAATTCATAGACATATAATTGCATTGCATAAAGATGTAGAGCCTTTTAAAAATATTGATACATAAAATGTATAAATAATACAAAAATAATTAAAATATCAGGTGGTAAGATAATATTGTTTAGAGGTATATTTACTTCCTCCTGTGTCTACTTTGTCATAATGTTTTTAAAAAAATGCCATTGCAACATCAACAGGAGGTGTTAATCCTCACTTGACATGAAAAGATGTAAGATAGTAATGAAAAAATGTTATATGTAGACAGTACATTTCTATGTAAATTACAAACTATGTTATTTTGATTTGCTGCATTCTGTAAGATTTTCGAACTCACTATAAACTTGAAAAAAAGTCAGCAGAATTAGTGGATCAGAAACTGATAATAGGTGATAAAGATAGGTCGGGCTGGAAACTTCATTCCTTTCAACTGTCGGTATTGCAAATGCCTAGTGTAGCTCACCTATGGTCAATGAAGTAATTTCATATTGCTTATCATCTGTGCCTCAGATATACAAGGATTATCTCTCAATCCTTTATCACAATTATGACCATTATCTCATTACTATGTAATTATGATTTCTCAATCCTTTATCACAATTATGACCATTATCTCATTATTATGTCACTCCACAACCCTAACACCACCACCAGCTTTCTAATGAATTCAACATCTAGCAGCTCTATATGAAGACAGATGTTGAGATTGAATATGAAAGAATTGTTTCAAATTTGTATATTTATCATCTGTTTGCTTGAACACTGTTTATTTTAAACTTTTACAGGAATATATAATTCGTGTTCAAAGAGGCCCACTCAGAGATCACTCATGGCAAATAAAAAAACGGTACAGTGACTTTGAGAAGCTTGATGCACATCTAAGAATAACCAACATTGAGCTTCCTTTGCCTCCAAAAAAAGTTTTTGGCAATTTTGACAGAGACTTTATTGCTGAAAGGCAAAATGGTCTGCAGGTCAGTAAATGTTTCTGTTATACACATGCATAAGACAAGAGGTTGGGTTTGACCCCAGTCTACAGATTCTAGGTTTACATTTGGTGCAGTATATTTTTTCAAGCAAAGTAAGTTGGACTTGGCTGGTTTATAAAAATATTTATGTTTATATTAGAAAAATCATCATCATCATCAAGTACCGGGCCTGCTGGCGTAGGTGATCATGTCTCTCCACAACTTTCGATCTTTGCAGCTATTTATCATTTCTTTTGTTGACCTTCTGCCAAGCCATTCTCTTAAGCTGTCTGTTATTTTTTTCTCTTTGCTTCCTTTTATCTCTTCGTCCCTCAACTTTTCCAGCTGTTACAATATATTCCAGTTGTTCTCTTCTCATTACATGGCCAAAAAATGATGATTGTTTCTTCTGAATATTGGAAATTAGCTCTCTTTTTGCTTTGACCTCTCTCAGAACATCTTCATTACTCTTCTTAGCTGTCCATGGTACTCTCAACATTCTTCTGTAAAACCACATTTCTACAGACTCCAGTGATTTTCTTGTCTGTTGTCCTATTGTCCATGATTCGTATCCATATGTTAAGAATGGCTCTACATAACATTTAAGAACTCTTTTTCTTGTTTCTATTGTCAAAAATGGATTGCATAGTATCTTCCTCATTTTTTGGAAAGCTGCTTTTGCCTGAGCCATTCTGCATCTCACCTCTTTTGTACATCTTCCGTCTGAGGTTAACAAAGTTCCCAAATATTTAAATTAATTTACCTGTTTTAATATTGTTCCACTTGTCTTTATTTTGCATTGAGGTGATGTCTTTTTCTTTGTTGTTACCATTATCTCTGGCTTTTTGCTATTAAGGCTGAGTCCTTTATTTTTGCTTTCTTTCACTATAATGTCCAACACTTCATGTAACTCATTTTCACTCTTAGCGATTAAGACTGTATCATCAGCATACCTTAGATTATTTATATTATGACCTCCAATTGTTATTCCAGGCATGCCCATTATGGATCTTAAAATAATCTCACTATAAATATTAAACAAATCTGGTGACAGCACACAACCTTGTCTAACACCCTGTATTATTTTTTTGAAACATTCCCAATTGGTTTCCAGTTCTTATGGCCGCTGTTTGTTGCCAGTACATGTTCTTTATTATTCTTAGATCTTTGCTGTCTATGTTTATGCTTTCTAAAATTGTGATTATTTCTTGGTGCTTTACTTTGTCAAATGCCTTGGTGTAATCTATGAAACATAGGTATAGATCTGTTTTCACCTCTGTGGCTCTTTGTACTAAAGATCTTATGATATAAATGGCATTGCTTTTTCCTTTGTCTCTAACAAAACCACACTGTTCATCACTAATTTCTGGACTGATTTTGTTTTGCACTCTTTACATGATGATTCTTAGTAATATCTTAGTCATATGACTCATAAGGTTTATTGTGTGATGATCATCGCATTCATCGCACCAGATTTCTTTGGTAGGGCTATGAATATTTATTTGAGCATGTCGTCTGATATATATCCGCTGTTGTAGATATAATTCAATAATTTTGTTATTATTTCTATTCCAAAATTACCCATGGCTTCAATCTCTTCTTTAATTATATTATCTGGTCCAGAAGCTTTGCCTGCTTTCATATTGTGCAAGGCGTCTTCCACTTCTTCTCTGAGTATTTCTGGTCCTTCTCCATTATCCTTAATATTTACTTCCGTTCGTTCATCATTATAAAGATCTTTAATGTATTCTGTCCATCGTTGCCTTATGTTTTCTTGATCAATCAACAGTACTCCTTCCTTTGATCTTAGACATCCAGTTTTTGATTGCGTTTTTCTTCCTGTTAATTCCTCAATTTGTTTGCATCTTTAGCATCTCCTTTTAGTTGCATTTCAATCTCTTTGCATCTCTCTTTTAGCCATGCTTCTTTTGCCTCATTGCCTTTTACTACAATTTATTTATTTAATCTCTTATACTCATCTTTATTTTCTTTATTTCTTCTTCTTGTATCCATTAGCTGCAAAATGTCATTGGTCATCCATTTCTTTCTTGAATTTGTCCTCACTGGTGGTATGAACACTTTTGATGTTTGTTGCATTGATTTTTTTTAGCATTTCCTACTGTTCGTCAATGCTTTGTATCTTCTCTATTGCATTGTACCAGTTCTGAATTGCGATTTTATATTTGTCTTGCAGCTTCTTGTCTGATTTTAGTAATTCTAAATTTAACTTGATGTTAACTGAGGCTCGTTTTAGATAAAATATTAGAAATGTTATAGAAATTAAGAGATATAAGAAAAAGAGATACAAGAAATATTAGAAAAATTAGAAATTAATTAGAAAAATATGGACACTATATTCCTTATGTGCCACACTTGAGTTGAGATTCAGACATACACAAACAAAATTGAAAATTTGCTACATGATCATCAAGTCTGACTGCTGGCCTAGGTGATTATGTCTTTCCACAACTTTCTATCTTTACATTTAATAGCTGTTTATCAGTTCTGTTGTTGATTTCCTACTAAATCATTCTCTTAAAATGTCTGGCATATTTTCTCTGTGTTTCCCTGTCTCCTCTTCCCTCAATTTTTTTCAGTTGTCACAATATATTTAAGCTGTTTCCTTTTCATTACATGCCCACAAAAATTATTGTTTCTTTCAGATGTTGGAAATTTGCTCTCTTTTTGCTTTGGCCTCTAGTAGAACATCCTCGTTACTCTTTTTTTAGCTGTCCTTGGTACCCTTCACATTCTTCTGGAAAACCATATTTCTGTGACCTATTATGTCTGTTGGCCATGATTCACATCCATACATCAAGACCAGTTGTACATAACACTGAAGAGCTCTTTTTCTTATTTACATTGATGAATGTGTAATACATAATATCTCTCTAATTCTTTGGAATGCTTTCTTTGCCAGGAGCATTCTGCTTCTCACAACAGTATACATCTACCTTCTGTAGCTAACATTGTTCTTAAGTAATGTTAGAATTCATTAACATGTTTTAATACTGTCCCATTTACCTTAATTGTGCTTGTACATTTTACTATAAAATATACATTATATCATATATTAATAATGATTATTATATTTATTAACATGGTTATCCTCATCTTCTTTTGTGCTGTGCTTCTTTGCATAGGTGATTTTGTGTTTACATAATCTTCTATCCGTAGTATTATGTAAAGTTTCTGCTTGTGACTATCTGCTACAAAATGAAGATGTCCAGTATCTTCTCCCTTTTATTCATGATAGCTCTTTCCATGTATTTTGTTCAACAGTTTCTCTGTTCCCATAACATATCCAAAATAAGTTTATTGCTTAATTTTCTTTAGAACATTCTTTGTGTATTGGTATCATTAAGAATTTCTTAGGTGGTTTTTTTTGATTGTCCAAGAAACACTCAATATCCTTCTAAGAAATCATATAATTTTGCTTATTAGTTTTCTATATGTTTACTTGCTTCTTCAATGGCTAACTTTTGATATGCATCTAGACCAGCAAAGTTTAAGAGCAGGGCTATGCACTTGAGGTTTTCTCTGTCTATCATAGTTTGGCCAGCAAGCTGTATGCCAACCCATTGGTTTCTGTTGAGGGCAGTGCAGTATTGTTGAACATGCCTGGGTGCTCTGCAGTTGTAGGCGAGTCTCTGATACCCATTTTGTGAAGATGTCCTCTAAGTCACTGTACCCTGTTCTGAATAATGTTGGGCTGCTTGTCTTTCAAACCTGTTTATGTTGTCTGTTCAATTCTTTCCATTACATTTGCTCGACTTGTTTTAGAAGTGTCTTTACTTTAATTAATCTCTGGCTTTTGAAGATTTCCTCTGTCTTTGCAAGTTTTCTCCTTCATTTTCTAGGCATCATGCCATAGGCTGATAATCACAGTAGAACTATTTCTATTTTCCTGACAACAAAATTATATCGCTCTTTATTTCTTGAATAAGCTTATATTCTTTGAGGCTTGAAATGACTATGGAGCCGCGATAGCTCAGTGGTTAGTGAACTGGACTACAAAGGACAAGGGGTAGGGTTCGATCCCAACCGACGGCTTCCAGGTTCACCCAGCCTTAAATGGGTACCGGATTTTTTTTGGGAAAGTAAAGCAGCACGGGTGTAATACCGACCACATTACCCCAAAAATCATGTGCTGAAGGTCTGTAAAATATAGGGTCACTAACACCATATTTCCCTATACGCCACTTGGCGTGACGGGGGTACTTTACTTTTTTACTTGAAATGACTGGAAAAACAGATTCTGTGGTGCTTAGTTCAACTGATTTGTTTCTTTATTATTGAGCATCTGTGTAGAGTGTTCTTAGGAACTTTGTACATGTTTCTCTAGCTGAAGTGTTCATCCATGTCTCACTTCCATATATTTGGATCAACTTTACATAGCATTGATGAGTCTTTATCTCACTTCTTTAAACTCAGAAATGTTGCATGGTTAAGGAAATTACTAAAAAAAAAATAATGAAACTATTTGATTATATAATACTTATATTTTTCACTTTCTTGTGTTCATCTGATAACAACAGAAAAAAAAAACTCCTCTTCATCTTTAAAGGGCTTTAGGTGGGCATAGATGCCTTTTGTTTTACAATGAGTTGTGATGTTTGTTGTTTTTCAGCCCGACACATTTGACTTCTTTGTGGCGTTTTAAACTTCTGGTTTGAGGAAATGGGTGGGTAACGTGCCGGCCTCTTTCAGTCCTAGTCATAATGTATATATAAAAAATATAAAATTCTTCATGTCTTTTAATCCTGTGATTTTTATTATAATTATGGTATGTAAGCTGGTGTTTTATAATTTCGCATCATTCAATGGTAGATAGATAACCTGCATCACTTTATTTTAAATGAAGAATTGTGAAGGGCTAAAACAAATATAGCTGCCAGTGAATGTATGCTATTACTTTGTTTTCGTCTGCTTACAGAATTACCTAAATGCAATAGTAAGCATTCCTGTGATATCCAAAAGTTTGATTGTGAAGAAGTTTCTAGACAGTAACAATTACTCATCCAACTTTGTAGGTAAGTGTTTCTCTTGTTAATCACAGTAACAAAGTTACTTAAAATAGTCATCTTTACAGCTATCTTCTTCTTCATCACTTCTTCCTGTACTCATTCAAGTGTTGAGGTACATTCAAATTCTAGCTTTTAATATATGCTTTGTATGGTGAGGAATAGCATAGCATTTTTTCTAGATGGGCAAACCAGTTTATTTATTGTCTCTGTATCTAGCTCAGGATTGGTTTAATGCTTACTCTTTCTTTTATATCATTTCTGATTCTGTCTTTTCTGGTCACTCCAAGAGCTTTTTTAATGATATCTCATTTCTATGATAACAAGCTTTCTTTTATGCTTAGTCATAAGTGACTATGTTTGGCATTAGTAGCATAATGTGGGAATGAATATGCTCTGTGTAAGATGTTTCTTGATGGCAATGGGTATTGCTTTGTTTTGAAGTGTAGGGGATAGCTGTCCCAATAGTTCGCCTTATTGCTTCAGATGTCTATTTCTAAGAATAATTTCTTTACAGCAATACATTTGCCAAAATTACTCTTCCTCTTCTGCCTACTCTTTTGAACTTCTACTTTAATTGTTATAAAAAGAAGATCAATTAAAGTTGCTGTGGTGGTTAAGTTAATGATCCTACAACCTGTAGTGTCAACTCGTTTCATTGCCATTTTATTTTTTCAATATATTGTTGGAGTATGAGAAGATTTTTTTCATTAGTCAGAATTACTTTCAGAAATAGACTGTCATTGGCCTAGGATGACACAGAATGGGGCCTCAGTGCTGCTCCAAGATAGATTATCTCAAGTGCAGAGATTATAGACAGGCTCATACTATCTGAATGAAGCTTCTTCATAAAAGATGCAGATCATAGCTATTTCAATCTTCTCTGTTTCTCAAATTTCTGACTCTATCATTATATCAGAACCAAAATTGCACAATGGTAACAATTTAATAACTATAAGATCGTTAAAGTTATACAGGAGGAGCTGATTTAGAGCAGATCTTAACTGCCAGGATTTACATTTCTCATTCTTTGCCTGTTTCTTTGAATTTCTTATGGAAGGAGTCCTTGATGATCTGTTCTATTGTCTGCCAGGCCACCCTCTTCTTCATAATGTTGTACCATTTTAAATATATATATATACATATATCATTAAGTACCAGGCCTGCTGTGTAGGTGATCATCTCGCTCTCCAACTTTCGATCTCAACAGTTATTTATTATTTCTGTTGTTGACCTTCTGCCAAGCCATTCTCTTAAGCTGTATGCTTTCTCTTTGCTTTCCGCTATCTCTTCGTCCCTCAATTTTTCCAGTTGTTACAATATATTCCAGCTGTTCCCTTCTCATTACATGACCAAAAAATGAAAATTGTTTCTTCCTGATATTAGATATTAGCTCTCTTTTTGCATTGACCCCTTTCAAAATGTTTTCATAACTCTTCTTAGCAGTCCATAATATTCTCAACATTCTTCTGTAAAACCACATTTCTACAGACTTCATTGATTTTCTTGTCTGTTGTCCTATTATCCTGAATTCACATCCATATGTAATGATTGGCTCTACATAACATTTAAGAACTCTTGTTTCTATTGTCAAAAATAGCATAGTGTCTTCCTCATTTTTTGGAAAGCTGCTTTTGCCTGAGCCATTTTGCATCTCACCTCTGTTGTACATCTACCGTCTGAGGTTAACAAAGTTCCCAAATATTTAAATTCATTTACCTGTTTTAATATCCATAATTGCTCAACCAAAAGTGATAATATGACGTCATGGGACGCACCAAAATGGCAGCTTATTTATATTCGAGCTATGGACCAAGCAATGTTTACATTGAACAACACGATAAATGTTATTGCTGCGAGTTGGCAGATTTTGAAAATGTTTTCAAGGTTTGAACATAAATGTTTGTTCACAGTTCGTTAACCTTCTCTGTAGATAAAGTCGTTAATTGGATGGCTTCGTTTCAGACATTTTTGACGTTGGTAGCTAAGGACCTAACTAGTGCAAACCGATGGCATTGGCAAGGATCATTTTGAATCTACGAAGTGGGCTCATTGTGTGTTTAACTCAAACGCATATGTGCTTTTTAACCAAAGACTTTTTTTGGGGACTCAATGCAGATATCCCCGATGGAAGAATAAATTGTACTATTAGTCCCATAAATGATTCGCTTCCAGAGGTTTATGATGTAAACAAAGCAGTTTTGTCATTGCAAGTGAATAATTTCCACACCTATAATTGGTCAGGATTGTGTAGCAGCAGCAGCTTTATAGCGAACACAGAAAACATCACAGGATTGTGCTGTTCTGAAACAGCTATGCCATGCTACCCTAGAATTGACTTTAATGGGATTACTGTGACCACAAACCACTCTCCATGTGTGTGCCACATATTTACACCCAGAAAGAAATACTGAATATAACAACACCATGTGCCGTCTGTGATATTAATGACCACAGACCAGGAGCCTCCAGTATGATTGATACAACTGTTGCACCAAGCACTTCATCAGCAGAGCCATATCTATGGAATGTTAATCTGACATTGTTCTTGAATGATGTCCAAGTTAATGAGACATCAGAATCGTGTGGCAGCAGCTACAAGAAGGGAGCGGAGAACATCAAGTTCTTCTGCTATAAAGGAGACTTGCCTTGCTATCCCAGAATTGCCTTAAATGGAATCACTGTAGTTGAAAACTTCTCCTCTTGTGTAAACTACACATTCACATCTAAGAGTGAATCAGTGAAGGTCACAAAATCATATTCTCTCTGTGGTTTTACTAACTACAGGTCATGTGGCTTCTGTTGGATTGGAAATGACAAATTACCACCACTGTGTGTCTATATGTTTGGAATTGGAGTCATCAATGACGGCCTAACATCATCAAGTGCTATGACGATCATCAATTTCGGGAGGACGTGAACTCCCATGGTATATGGTGGATAGGCGGCAGGAACCATTGAAGGCTATGTCTGAAAAGTGTTCCTTCTTGCAGTTTCTTCATATTCCAAGTCCGGCTTGTTGCAGGAGCTACTGAGTTAAGTGCTCTGTGCACACCGTGAGCTGTGTGTCTCGTCCGTTTTGATCCTGCTTCGATATCCCGCTTGTTTACGATGAATGATGATATCGTATGACAGGGAACAGTTGGCTGTGTTCACTTTCTGCGCGGTTTCGCCTTATGTCTTTTGGCGTGTGCTGAGACTGCTACGATGGGGACTACAGTTACCTTTCTTTGTTTGGGAGATGAGTTGGTAATTCGGATGATTCCACTGGCACGGGCGGTTGAGCAATTATGGATTTTAATTCGTTTGCTGTGATACCGAGGCCTTCCATAACCAATAACCAATAACCTTTTAATATTGTTCCACTTGTCTTTATTGTGCACTGAGGTGATGTCTTTTTCTTTGTTGTTACCATTATTTCTGTCTTTTTTCTATTAAGGCTGAGTTCTTTATTTTTGCTATCTTTCACTATAATGTCTAATATTTCCTGTAACTTATTTTTACTCTTAGCAATTAAGACTATCATCAGCATGCCTTAGATTATTTATATTATGACCTCTGATTGTTATTCCAGGCATGCCCCATATAGATCTTAAAATAATCTCACTATACATATTAAACAAATCTGGTGACAGCACACAACCTTACCTAAACACCCCGTTTTATTTTTTGAAACATTCCCAATTGATTTCCAGATCTTATGGCCACTGTTTGTTGCCAGAACATGTCCTTTATTATTCTTAGATCTTTGCTATCTATGTTTATGCCTTCTAAAATTTTGATTATTTCTTGGTGCTTTACTTTGTCATATGCTTTGGTATAATCTATGAAACGTAGGTGTAGATCTGTTTTCACCTCTATGGCTCTTTGTACTGAAGATCTTATGATATAAATGGCATTGCTTGTTCCTTTACCTCAAACAAAACCACACCGTTCATCACTAATTTCTGGACTGATTTTGTTTTGCACTCTTCACATGATGATTCTTAGTAATATCTTAGTCATGTGACTCGTAAGGCTTTTTGTGCTATGATCATTGCATTCAGTCGCACCAGATTTCTTTGGTAGGGCTATGAATATTGATTTAAGCTGATCCTCTGGATTATATAAATGCTGTTGCAGATATCATTCAATATTTTTGTTATTAATTCTGTTCCAAAATCACCTATGGCTTCATACTACTGTTCATTCATCATTATAAGGATCTTTAATGTATTCTGTCCATCCTTATGTTCCCTTTGCTTATATATAATATATAATATATATATATATATATATATATATATATATATATACACATGCGCACGTACACACACACATGGACAATAGGACAACAGACCAAAAAAAATCACTGGAGGCTGTAGAAATGTGATTATACAGAAGAATATGAGAATACCATGGACAGCTAAGAAGAGTAATGAAAATGTTCTTAAGAGGCCAAAACAAAAAGACAGCTAATTTCCAAAATTAGGAAGAAACAATCATCATTTTTTGCCATGCAATGAGAAGGTAACATCTGAAATATATTGTGACAACTGGAAAAATTGAGGGATGAAGAGATAGAGGGAAGCAAAAAGAAAAGATACCAGACAGCTTAAGAGAATGGCTTGGCAGAAGGTCAACAACAGAAATGATTATTAATTGTCGAGATCGAAATTTGTTTATAGACATGAGCAGGCATGGTATTTGATGATGATATATCTGTATTCAGTACATAAATCTTGTGTTACCACACAGAGGATACAAAAGTATCATCAACCATATACTGAAGAGATAACATTATCATCAACCGTGTATCAGTATTTATGACACATGACGAATATTTGTATAATTCATGCCATGGTAATCAGTGAAATGACAGAGAAATAACTAACTCATCAAAAAAAGAATTAACAAAAGAAGATTAACAGATCATTGAAGTATTTTATTTTCTCCTTGACTCATCATTAATAGGTGAAGGAATCAGTGATTTATATTCTCTTGACATCATTGAGCACATTAAAAATGATAAAAAGAAAGTGGAGCAAACTAAAATAAATATTAATTTTGTTCTTCTTTCCCAGAAATAGCACTGCAGCATGTGTCCATGTTATTCCGATCTGAACCAAAATGGGATGTGATAGAACCATTACCAGAGTTAGGTATGTAAAATGTTTTATCTGTCATTTATAACTATCTATTCTTGTCATTTCTTTATATAAACCCATTTTTTTTTATTTGCATTGCTAATAATAATTGATCACAAAGAGTTTGTTTATTATTAGATTACAGTTCTTCTTCTTTCCTTCTTCATTTGCCTTTTGTTGTTGAGGGGAGATATAATTTGCGGTCTTTTACTTTTCTGTTTGTCTCTGCTGCTGTTAGGTTTCCTAGTGTTTCTAATATTCCGTCGATCTATCTTTTTCGTGGTGAGACCTTAAGTCTGGTGTTCTCGCAGTGTTTATTGAAGGCACATTGTGTTATGTTTTGATCTTACTGCCTTATCACGTGGTAAAACCATTTTATCTGTGGTTTCTTTATATATTCTATGGCAGGGGGGTTATTCCTGGCTGTTTTCTGAGTTCTTTATTTCTGATCTTATCTTTCAGACTGTTTCCTGTCATTCATTCGTCTAACAAATTTCATCTCAGTAGAGGTTATTTTTCTTATTGTTCTTGCATCTATGGTCCAGGGCTGGCATTGGTAGCACAATGTTGGGATAAAGATTGTACTGTAGAGTGCCCATTTTGCCTCAAGAGTTATTTCCTTGTTGGACAATAGTGGTGATAGCTTATTTTGTCAAATGATTTGACAAACTTTGTTTCATCTTGAATCTGTTTCTATTGCTTGTGAATTGTCATTTGTCACTAGACTTCGGTGGTATTTAAATTCCTCTACTTGTTTTCGTTGTCTAAGAGGCTATAGAGAAACACTTGAGAGATGAACAAGCAGGTTTTAGGAAGAACAGATGATGTGCTGATCAAATAACTACTCTACGTATAATAGTTCAACAAAGTTCTTGGATTAATAGATTACGAAAAGGCATTTGATAGTTTAGACAGAAGAATGCTTTGGAAGTTGCTGAGTCATTACGGAATCCCCATAAAGTTTATTAACCTGATAAAAACAATGTATGAAGGAACAAAATGTAGTGTGGTGCATGAAGGACAGCTTACAGAAGCATTTGAAATAAGAACAGGAGTAAGGCAAGGATGCCTTCTGTTTCCATTTCTCTTTCTACTGGCCATAGATTGGATTATGAAAATAAATCAAAACAACAGAAATGGATCCAGTGGTCACTGACCAAACAACTTGATGATTTAGACTTTGCTGATGACATAGCTCTCCTATCACACAGCCATCAACAGATGCAGGATAAAATGAGTATATTAGATGAGAGATCACAACAGCTAGGACTAAAGATTAATAGAGATAAGACCAACATTATGAGAATTAATGCAGTTTGCAATAAACAAATAAAACTAGGAGAAATACCTCTATTAGATGTACAGTCTTACATATATCTGGGCAGTAATATAGATAAAGAGGGAGGTACAGAAAATGATACCAAAATAAGGATATCAAAAGCAAGAGGAGCTTTGGGAAACATATGGAAATCCAAAGAAATTAGGCTAAATACAAAAATAAAAATTTTCAACTCCAATGTTAAGTCAGTCCTATTATATGGCTGTGAAACATGGAGAATAACAAAATTGACAATCATGAAGGTACGTACTTTCATTAATGGATGCTTGCGCAGAATAAAGGGATGGAAATGGCAGGACAAAGTCACTAACGTGGAATTATGGAAATGTACCGGTCAAATACCAGTGGATAAAGAGATATAGCGAAGACGATGGCGATGGATAGGACACACACTACGAAAGTAAACTGAGAGTATTACACAACAGGCCTTTTTTGGAATCCCCAGGGGAAAAGACAAAGAGGAAGACCAAGGAATTCTTGGAGAAGGCAGATCGAAGCAGAGATGAAGATGATGGGGAAGACATGGAATGATCTTAAAAGAATTGCAAAAAACAGAACGACTTGGAAAGTGTTTGTTGAAGACCTATGCTCCACTGGGAGCTAAAAGGTAGAAGAAGAGACTTGTTTTCATTGTCTGCTGTCTGAAGTTATGTTTATGTTCTGTTTCTCTCTTGCAATATTTATGACTTCTGTTTTGTTGATGTTTATTTAATATTGTATTTTGTGTCTGTGCTGTTGAGTCTATTTAAATGTGCTTGTAGGTCTTCTATTTTTCCATGTATTAATGCCATCTACAAAAAGAAGCTCGTTGATCTCCTCGGTCTCTGCTGAGTTGGCTAACTTGCCTCTGTAGTTCATGTATGTAATGAACAATATGGTGGATGGTACGTGCCCCTGTGTTTTTGAAGTGGTCTGTGTAGCCTCCCGCTGTTCTGACTGTGCAGCTGTTGTTGATGTAGAGACTTTAATCTAGGTTGGTTAGATGTTGGCTTACTCCGTATGTTGTTAGTATCATAGTTGCTGTCTGTTTACTCTGTTGTTTCCTGGTCTATGTACAAATTTGATTGTTTCTGTCATATTTTCTGCTAGCTGTTTTAGGGTGAATAAATCGTCAGTAAGTTTCCAGTTGTATCCAAGATGGAGGAATTATTTTTCTCCGGCTTGGTATAGAACCGTTGATCAGAGGTTTAACAAGCCGATATCGTAAAAACGATTTTGTTAATGAAACGTAGACTTGATACAGAATGTGTAACCGAATAGCAAAGCAAGCCCTCATGTGGGAAACAACAGGTAAGAGGAAAAGAGGAAGACCCAGAGAGACACTGAGAAGAAACATTGATAAGAGATGCAAGAGCAGGAATCTGCTCTTTTGAGATAGAGCTGCTTGCACAGAACAGAGACAAATGGCGAGATTTGATAAAATATCTTTAAAAGAATTAAAAACTGCTAGAACAAAAATTCAGATAAGAGAGGGAGTATCTTTGTCTACGCCCTATGTGCCGGCTACGGCTCGAAAGGTCAATAGATAGATAGATAGAAATCCTCTGTTTTTGGAACCTTTTTTGAGAACTGCTTAATTGTAGTTTTATTGCCATTTTTTCCATAATTTTGATGTATAACTTTCCCACATGGCTGAGAAGTGATTGATTGCAGCATCTTTTGCTACCTCTCTTTTTTCATATTGGTACGATGATTGCCTGTTGCCAGTTTTCTGGGGCTTTTTGTTGGTGTCGTGCTGGATTGATATTCTGTACAGCCATGTAACTCCTGTTTCTCCCTCTGCTGCTATTATTTCTACTGGTATGTAGACCCGGGAGATCAACCATAGATATGATCTTCACTCTTAGACAACTGCAGGAAAAATGTTGGGAACAAAATATGCCGCTCTATATTGCCTTTGTGGATCTCACAAAGGCATTCGACACAGTAAACAGAGATGGTCTCTACAAGGTGTTAGAAGGCATAGGCTGCCCTCCTAAATTACTTAGGCTGATAATTTCCTTCCATGAAGACATGAATGGCAAAGTCCATTTTGATGGGAGTCCATCAGAGAATTTCAAAGTCAACAAAGGAGTGAAACAGGGATGTGTCCTCGCCCCCACCCTTTTTGGTATTTTTTGCTGCCCTCCTAAATTACACCTTCGAAAACAGCTCAGGAGATATTTACATTCGCACTAGACCAGATGGCTCACTGTTCAACCTAGCACGACTAAGAGCAAAAACCAAAACAAATGTTGCCCTACTTAAAGAATTTTTATTTGCTGACGATGCAGCCCTAGTCGCTCATAGTGAGGCCACCCTACAGTCGCTGATCAACAACCTGGATAAAGCATGCGACCTTTTTTCACTGTCAATTAATGTTCAGAAGACAGTAATACTAAATCAAGGTGACTTCAAACCTATATCTATTACTCTAAAAGACTGCCCACTAGAATCAGTACAGAAATTTACATATCTTGGATCCACAGTTACGCAAACCATCTCTCTTGATGAAGAAATAAACTGTCGAATTGGTAAGGCAGCTACGACCTTCGGCAAACTCACAAAAAGGGCATGGAACAACACGAAACTAACTCAAAAGACTAGACTCTTAATATATCAAACTTGTGTGCTTAGCACACTACTATATGGATCCGAAACCTGGACAACATACTCAAACCAGGAAAAAAGACTAAATGTCTTCCACATGCGATGTCTCCGCAAAATAATGCACATCAAATGGCAGGACAAAATAACCAACTTAACTGTCCTGCAACGTGCTAAGACCCTAACAATCATGTCGATGCTCAGAAGTCGAAGGCTAAGATGGCTGGGGCATGTCCAACGGATGGAAGAAAAACGCATTCCTAGGCAAATACTATATGGCGAGCTAAAAACACGGAAAACGACAAATCGGCAGACCTAAACTACGATATAGAGATATCTGCAAATCATCTCTGAAAGACTTCTCCATCTGTGAAAATGACTGGCAACATCTGGCAAGTGATCGCACATCATGGAGAGCACGTATAAGGAACGGTATAACAACATTTGAGACTGTTCTAAGACAGGACTTAGAAGAGAAGAGACTCATGAAAAAGGATGGTAAACCCTGTGGACCAGCGAGCCTGACCTGTTCATTATGTGACCGCGTTGTGTTTGTCAAACATTGGTAGAATTAGCCACGAGAGAAAGCTGTCGGCAAAAACAATACCTCAAAAAAATATGCAATAGCCTCACTAGACCGTCTGACAAGACGAAAAGGGCCATATATATATATA